>CM077172.1:5216577-5816577 GCA_039654105.1 Coreius guichenoti | reverse complement strand
AATGCAATTATCTAATCAACCAATCACATGGCAGTTGCTTCAATGCATTTAGGGGTGTGGTCCTGGTCAAGACAATCTCCTGAACTCCAAACTGAATGTCAGAATGGGAAAGAAAGGTGATTTAAGCAATTTTGAGCGTGGCATGGTTGTTGGTGCCAGACGGGCCGGTCTGAGTATTTCACAATCTGCTCAGTTACTGGGATTTTCACGCACAACCATTTCTAGAGTTTACAAAGAATGGTGTGAAAAGGGAAAAACATCCAGTATGCGGCAGTCCTGTGGGCGAAAATGCCTTGTTGATGCTAGAGGTCAGAGGAGAATGGGCCGACTGATTCAAGCTGATAGAAGAGCAACTTTGACTGAAATAACCACTCGTTACAACCGAGGTATGCAGCAAAGCATTTGTGAAGCCACAACACGCACAACCTTGAGGCGGATGGGCTACAACAGCAGAAGACCCCACCGGGTACCACTCATCTCCACTACAAATAGGAAAAAGAGGCTACAATTTGCACGAGCTCACCAAAATTGGACAGTTGAAGACTGGAAAAATGTTGCCTGGTCTGATGAGTCTCGATTTCTGTTGAGACATTCAGATGGTAGAGTCAGAATTTGGCGTAAACAGAATGAGAACATGGATCCATCATGCCTTGTTACCACTGTGCAGGCTGGTGGTGGTGGTGTAATGGTGTGGGGGATGTTTTCTTGGCACACTTTAGGCCCCTTAGTGCCAATTGGGCATGGTTTAAATGCCACGGCCTACCTGAGCATTGTTTCTGACCATGTCCATCCCTTTATGACCACCATGTACCCATCCTCTGATGGCTACTTCCAGCAGGATAATGCACCATGTCACAAAGCTCGAATCATTTCAAATTGGTTTCTTGAACATGACAATGAGTTCACTGTACTAAAATGGCCCCCACAGTCACCAGATCTCAACCCAATAGAGCATCTTTGGGATGTGGTGGAACGGGAGCTTCGTGCCCTGGATGTGCATCCCACAAATCTCCATCAACTGCAAGATGCTATCCTATCAATATGGGCCAACATTTCTAAAGAATGCTTTCAGCACCTTGTTGAATCAATGCCACGTAGAATTAAGGCAGTTCTGAAGGCGAAAGGGGGTCAAACACAGTATTAGTATGGTGTTCCTAATAATCCTTTAGGTGAGTGTATATAGTGATGGCCAAAATTATTAGAAACTTGGCATATTTAAGAGGTTTCAGTTGTTGTTTTTGTTGAATTGGCCATTACAATACCCATAAAATGAATAAAATATCTACAAAGTCATGATTATGCTCTATAAACCATAGAATAGAGCCATCATAAGGAGATTTAGGTCATTTTCCTTACAAAAAACAAGCTAGGCCTATTTCACTGTTAATGTCACACAATGTTCTTTCACAGAAGAAGCCAAATTACTTGTGTAATCATTGTCAGGTGTGATCGTGGTTAAATTGATGGTGATGCAAGAGTCTTAGGACACTATGCCAGAGAGATGTGGTGCTGTAATTGCTGCAAAAGGTGGACATACCAAATATTAAAGTTAAAAGTGAATAAAAACGACTCACTTTCTCTGATATTTGTTGTTATGAAATGAAATCATGTTTTGGAGGCAAAAAGGGTCAATATTTTCAGATCTGTCAGGTGTTCTAATAATTTTGGCCACCACCAATCAGGCATAACATTATGACCACTGACAGGTGAAGTGAATAACACTGATTATCTCTTCATCGCGGCACCTGTTAGTGGGTGGGATATATTAGGCAGCAAGTGAACATTGTGTTAGAAGCAGGACAAATGGGCAAGTGTAAGGATTTGAGCGAGTTTGACAAGGGCCAAATTGTGATGGCTAGACGACTGGGTCAGAGCATCTCCAAAACTGCAGTTCTTGTGGGATGTTCCCGGTCTGCAGTGGTCAGTATCTATCAAAAGTGGCCCAAGGAAGGAATAGTGGTGAACCAGCGACAGGGTCATGGGCGGCCAAGGCTCATTGATGCATGTGTGGAGCAAAGGCTGGCCCGTGTGGTGCGATCAAACAGACGAGCTACTGTAGCTCAAATTGCTCAAGAAGTTAATGCTGGTTCTGATAGAAAGGTGTCAAAATACACAGTGCATCACAGTTTGTTGTGTATGGGGCTGCATAGCCGCAGACCAGTCAGGGTGCCCATGCTGACCCCTGTCCACCGCCGAAAGCACCAACAGTGGGCATGTAAGCATTAGAACTGGACCACGGAACAATAGAAGAAGGTGGCCTGGTCTGATGAATCACGTTTTCTTTTACATCACGTGGATGGCCGGGTGCGTGTTCGTCGCTTACCTGGGGAACACATGGCACCAGGATGCACTATGGGAAGAAGGCAAGCCGGCAGAGGCAGTGTGATGCATTGGGCAATGTTCTGCCGTGAAACCTTTGGTCCTGCCGTCCATGTGGATGTTACTTTGACACGTATCACCTACCTAAGCATTGTTGCAGACCATGTACACCCTTTAATGGAAACGGTATTCCCTAGTGGCTGTGGCCTCTTTCAGCAGGATAATGTGCCCTGCCACAAAGCAAAAATGGTTCAGGAATGGTTTGAGGAGCACAACAACGAGTTTGAGGTGTTGACTTGGCTTCCAAATTCAATTCAATTCAATTCAATTCACATTTATTTGTATAGCGCTTTTCACAATACATATAGTTTCAAAGCAGCTTCACAGAAAATGCATGCGTCTACATTACAATTTATAGTGATTTGTTATCAGAGGAGACTGTGTCCAAGTTATGTATTTCAGAAATGTACATATACAAAGCACACAGTTAGCTAACAATGTCATATTAATCAATGTAATAATTTAAGGCACAAACAATGGGCTCAGTGAATTCCCCAGATCTCAATCCAATCGAGCATCTCTGGGATGTTCTGAACAAACAAATTCGATCCATGGAGGCCCCACCTCGCAACTTACAGGACTTAAGGGATCTGCTGCTAACATCTTGGTGCCAGATACCACAGCACACCTTCAGGGGTCTAGTGCCGTTCTCTCACGGTCCCTCTGCCTCAACTGCTTGCCACAGGACGGGTTCAAAGATTGTAAAATGTGTCACTTTGCATATGCATCTGTCAAATGCACAGGTGTAAAACATAATCAAATGATACATTATACATAATTACATTATACAGTAATACATTATATTGTAAATGTTCTTGCTCTGTCCTTCTCTACAGTGTGGATATTGAAGCTGAGATGACCAAGTTTGCATTTTACTATGTTGGAATTGGAGCTGGAGTCCTTATCCTGAGTTACTTTCAGGTACAAGAAAAACTTTTTACCATCTAGATGAATGCGCTTCATAGGACTGATCCAATATTAATGTCAATCTCGTATAAGAGATGCAGTCGGGGTTCTAATACACATCTACTCATCTGCTGCAGGTCTGCAGGAGACAGAAATATTATTATGCCAGACACTCAAGAAGAAGTCTTGTTTGTGAATTCACAGTATTCATGAGTATTCACTCTGGTTTCAGATCACACTCTGGGTTTCTGCTGCTGCCAGACAGATCCAACGCATCCGAAAAATGTACTTCAGAAAGATAATGCGCATGGAGATCGGCTGGTTCGACTGCACCTCCGTCGGGGAGCTGAACACGAGAATATCTGAGTAATATTCAAGTCTTTCTGTGCTATCTTAGCTATGTTCATGAATCTGTCATGGTGTTAAATATTGAACTTTGGTGCATTGACACCTCAAAACGTGCATCTTTAAGAGAGATGAGTTTTCTGTAGACAATCAGTTTTAAAAACAATTTAGGAAGTTGTTTCATTTAGCATGTTTGTGACTTCTTTTTTCATGTAGTGACATTAACAAAATCAACAACGCTATAGCAGACCAGGTGTCCATCTTCATCGAGAGGATCTCAACATTCATATTTGGTTTCATGGTGGGATTCATTGGTGGATGGAAGCTGACGCTGGTGGTGATAGCAGTGAGTCCTCTCATAGGACTGGCTGCAGGACTCATGGCAATGGTTGGTATCACCACAGACAGTTTAATACGAAGCAGATGAACCACTTACAGAATTCAATGTACAGTACCTTGAATGCAATGCAAGTCACTTTGGATAAATGCGAATGCCAAATGTATGTCAAAAATATTTTTAATGCTTTTGAAAGAAGTCTCTTATGCTCACCAAGGCTGCATTTATTTGATGAAAAATACAGTAAAAACAGTAATATTGTGAAATTTACAATTTAAAATAATTGTTCATTTGTCGAAAAAACAAATGGGAGAAATCTCATGACAATCGTCATTTAAAATAGATATTTTGTGCTTTTGTCTGCCATAGTTTTCATCTTCCCATCAGATTTGTTCTAATCTGGGAGTGTTGTAAAATAATCTAAATGTGTTTTATTGATGTGGAGGCTGTGGCGAGGCTGACGGGTCATGAATTGAAGGCCTATGCTAAAGCCGGAGCGGTGGCTGATGAAGTCCTTTCCTCCATCAGAACGGTGGCCGCCTTTGGAGGAGAGCACAAAGAGGCAGAGAGGTACAGCGTGCCCTCTCTCTGTCAATGCAACCCTCTTCACTTCTGGATACTCAAAGTGAAACAGAATATTCAATAAGAAAACACTGAGCTTTCATCCATCTGGAATTATGTTGATTATGCTTGAAAGGAAGGGGTTGAAATAGTAAAAGTGATGGTGATGTCATTTTAAAGGAAAAGTCATTTTAAAGGCAGAGCAAGTCATTACATGCAGTAATAAGACCAGGAATCTGCATTAAGAAAAGATAATTGTGTCAGTTTCGATTTCATGAAACTTAACTTAGGTCACCCAAAACGTCTAGGGTTAGACTCTGCGTCTAACGACACTTTGGGGACGCTCCCTAAGCATAGCGCGTCTGAAGCATGAATGAAATCTCACTCCAATCCTGATTGGTGTTGCGTCATGACGTAGTATGTGACGGCATACACAGAAGCTACAAAGGGACGCCGGCACATAGTACAGATAGCTTTCGCGATGAAGCAAGCGCTCCAGGCGTGGTGAGGTGTGGCGGTGAGACGCAGTGTCTCGTTCCCTTCTCAGGGAACAAGGGTTACAGTCGTAACCCGAGACGTTCCCTTTCGAGGGAACTTGCACTGTGTCTAACGGCACTTTGAGGAATGAATACCCACTATGCCACACCGAGGCTCACACCCGCCCTAGTGTGAAGCTGGATACCAGGCACACTTAGGACGTGAGCACCCTAGCGCCAGACGTCGCAGGGAGTTGCAGACTGTAGAATCTAATGAAGGTGTGCGGAGTGGCCCACCCGGCCGCCTCGCAGATCTCCTGAAGCGAGACTTCAGAAAGGAGGGCCACCGAAGAGGCCATGCCTCTGGTGGAATGAGCCCTCACGGCCACAGGTGAAGGCAGATTGCGCACCTGATAGGCTGTGGCTATAGCCTGGACAATCCAATTACTGATTGTCTGTTTTGAAACAGGCAGCCCTTTCTTAGGTGAGCCAAAGCACACCAACAACTGATCTGACTTCCTCCACTGCGCAGACTTCTCCAAATAAATTCTCAATCCCCAGAACAGGTGAAGTCTCCCTTCTTTCGCCGACACGTGGTGGAGGATGGAAGGCCTGAAGAACCACTGACCGTGCCACACTCGATGGCACCTTGGGCACATAGCCCAGCCTGGGATGTAGGATGGCCTTAACTCCGCCCGGGGCAAACTCAAAAAAAGTTGGCGTTACCGCCAAGGCCTGGAGGTCCCCCACTCTCCTCAGAGAAGTAATAGCAAGGAGAAAGGCCACCTTAAGGGTCAGGTTCTTTGCCTCAGCCGACTCGAGCAGTTCGAAGGGAGCCGCAGACAACCCTTCGAGAACCACTGCCAGATCCCAGGCTGGTCGCAGGCCTCATCCTCCGAGTTCCACGGAGGAAACGTACAACCAAATGGTGCTTCCCCAGAGGCCCATCACCTACAGGCGAGTGGAAAGCCGTAACGGGGTAAGCCCAGCAGAGAAACAATCTTGGAGGAACTCCAGCACTGAAGCCACCGGGCAGTTAACTGGGTCCACCTCACGCTCTCTACACCAAGTGGAAAACACATTCCACTTCAGGCTGTACAATCTCCTCGTGGAAGGAGCCCTGGAGCTGAGTAAGATCTTGACTACACCTGCTGACAGGCCAGCCTCTAGGTACCGGGCCCCCTCAGGGGCCAGACCCAGAGGTTCTACAGCTCTGGCCGGGGGTGAAATATTGTGCCCCCTGCCTGAGACAGCAGGTCCCTCCTCAGAGGGATCTGCGATGGGAGACCTTCTAGCAGTGCTACGATGTCTGAGAACCATACCCGTGTCGGCCAATAGGGTGCTACTAGAAGTAGGCTGATCCCTTCTCAGCGGACCCGAAAGGGAACTGAAAATTCTGTCATTCTGTCACCCTTATGTCGTTCCAAACCTGTGTGACTTTCAATCATCTTTAGAACGTAAATAAATATATTTCTTATGAAATCTGAGAGCTTTCTGTCCCTCCATTGACAGCTACGCAGCTGACACTTTGACGCTTCTAAAAGTTCATAAAGAGATCATAAACTAATCCATATGAATCGAACACTTTAGCCCACATTTTCTGAAGAGACTTGATCGCTTTATATGATGAACAGATTTAAAGTTTAGGCTTTTATAAACATAAACATTCATCAACTCAGACATCAGTTGTGGTAAATGGAAGCTCAAACGTGCTGCGTAACACGAGAATGAAGCTCATTGGTTCTTGAGGAAGCTCAAACGTGCTGCGTAACACGAGAATGAACCTCATTGGTTCTTGCTGAAGCTCAAACGTGCTGCGTAACACGAGAATGAACCTCATTGGTTCTTGCGGAAGCTCAAATGTGCTGCGTAACACGAGAATGAACCTCATTGGTTCTTGCGGAAGCTCAAATGTGCTGCGTAACACGAGAATGAACCTCACTGGTTCTTGCTGAAGCTCAAACGTGCTGCGTAACATGAGAATGAACCTCATTGGTTCTTGCGGAAGCTCAAACGTGCTGCGTAACACGAGAATGAACCTCATTGGTTGTTGCTGAAGCTCAAACGTGCTGCGTAACACAAGAATGAACCTCATTGGTTCTTGCGGAAGCTCAAACGTGCTGCGTAACACGAGAATGAACCTCATTGGTTCTTGCTGAAGCTCAAACGTGCTGCGTAACACAAGAATGAACCTCACTGGTTCTTGCTGAAGCTCAAACGTGCTGCGTAACATGAGAATGAACCTCATTGGTTCTTGCTGAAGCTCAAACGTGCTGTGTAACACGAGAATGAACCTCATTGGTTCTCGCACGTCAAGCGAACATGCTTGAGCTTCTGTTTACCACAACTGATGTGTGAGTTGATGAAACCGCTCAATTCATATGGATTAGTTTATGATCTCTTTATGAACTTTTTGAAGCGTCAAAGTGTCAGTTGTGTAGCTGTCAATGGAGGGACAGAAAGCTCTCAGATTTCATCAAAAAGATCTTCATTTGTGTTCTGAGGATGAACGAAAGTCTTATGGGTTTGGAACGACTTGAGGTTGAGTAATTAATGACAGAATTTTCATTTTTGGGTGAACTAACCCTTTAATTTAATTGGTAACACTTTTCAATAAGGTTCCATTCATTAACATTTAGCCAACTACATTAGTTAACATGAACTAACAATGGGTTAATGTAAATAACTAACGGGACCTTAGTTTAAAGTGTTACCAGTTAATTTCTTCCAATTTGAGCTATGCTTTTTTTTTTTTTTTGCACATCAATCTAAGATTAATTATTGTTTAATCAATTCGTACATAATTGATTATGAATTATGAAGTCTGGAAAGTTTTCTGGGTGCTTTTCCATAAAAAAAATTGCCTCTGTAAAGTGAAATTTTTCCACAGGTATGACAAGAACCTCATCGAGGCCCAGGCGTGGGGTATTAAGAAGGGAGCAATCATCGGTGTGTTTCAGGGCTACCTCTGGTGCATCATATTCCTGTGTTACGCTCTGGCTTTCTGGTACGGCTCAAAACTGGTCATTGAAACCAAGGAGCTCACACCCGGCGGCCTCGTTCAGGTATGACTTCCACGTCTGGAACACAAAAGGAGAAATTTTGAAGAAACTTTACAACTTAAAATTTGGCCTTTACCCCACACAAAGCTATCATGACTTCAGAAGAGTTGGAATATAGTGCACAAGTCATATGGACTACTATTTTTTTGTCTTATGTGGAGCTTGACAAACGTGGTCAATGTGAACTGTCGTATGGAAAGTAAATCTTTTGTGTCACACAGAATAAAATAAAACAGTTTTGGAGTGACATGGATGTTACGTTATGATAACGGTATAGTTTTCAAAAACTTGCACTTTGAATCCCGTTTTCAAAAGTTTGTGTCATGTAAATGAACAGCCAAAATGCATAAAAAGTTGTACGTTTTAGTTGAAAACGGGGTCGTGTAAATGGCCCCTAAAAGTCTGTAAAACCTAACAATGGGTTAATGATGACAATTTTTATTTTATTTTTTACATTTTATAGTTTATAGTATATTATATTTATTTTTTTATTCATTTAATTTTATTTTTTGACCAGTCATTTTATACGATTTTTTTCCAGATGATTTAGGCAAGGCAAGTCTATTTATATAGCACGTTTCATACACAATGGTAATTCAAAGTGCTTTACATAGAGTGATTTAAAATAATAATAAATAAAAGGTCAAAATAATAAAATAAAAATGTATTAAAGAGAAATTATAAAAGAAAAGAATGATACAGAAAATTATACATTCAGTAAATTAATTGTTTAATGATTAGGGCCCAGTTTCACAGACAGGGCTTAGATTAAGCCAGAATTAGGCCTTAGTTCAATTAGGGCATTTAGGTAGCTTTTGTAAACGTGCCTTTACTGGTGTACATCTTGAGACAAAACAATGGCAGTGACATATTTTAGGATATGTCAGTGCAAGTTGCTTTCAGTTAAAACAGCTCAAACATGCATTTTAGTCTGGGACTAGCTTAAGCCTGGTCTGTGAAACAGGGTGTAAATGTTTTTACTCTCTTCAGGTGTTCTTTGGTGTTCTTATGGGTGCCATGAATCTGGGCCAGGCCTCTCCTTGTCTTGAGGCATTTGCCTCTGGCCGGGCTGCAGCCAAGAGTATATTTGACACTATTGACAGGGTGAGAATAACACACACTCACAGTTCTTCTCACAAAATCAATGAATTTCATTCTTTCAGCTTCAGGGAAAGATTAATCACTGTCACATCCTGTTCTCGTACAGGAACCAGAAATCGATTGCTTTTCAGAAGAAGGTCATAAGTTAGACAAAGTTAAAGGTGACATTGAATTCCACAGCATTCACTTCAACTATCCCTCCCGTCCTGAAGTAAAAGTGGGTTATGTTTTTAGCATGCATATAATTTAATCAACCATAATATTTGCAATAAACAGTTTAATTCTCTCCAGTATTGACTGACCTTGTCTTGTGTTCAGATATTAGATGATTTGAATGTTGTGGTCACAGCTGGCGAGACAACTGCATTTGTTGGACCGAGTGGATCAGGAAAGAGCACAGCGATCCAACTCATCCAGAGGTTCTACGATCCAAAAGAAGGAATGGTACAGTAGTTCAAATCAGTATTATTTTGGTATTATTTTTTATATTATTATAGTATATTATTAGTTTAAATTAGCGTTTAGTTTTTTTGTCAGTTGTTGTTATTATTATTATTATTATTATTATTATTATTATTATTATTATTATTATTATTATTATTATTATTATTATATTGCTATTCAGCTTTAATTTGTTTGTATTTCAGCTTTTGTCATTTTTAATCTAATATTTATATTTTATTTCAGCTTTATTTCAACTTTTTAATAGTTTTAGTTTTAGTTAACATTGACAGCACTGGTTCAAACTTTTGTAGCACATCAATTATTTCTAATGAATAAATAAAAAGTATAATGCAAAAAGAAATATCTTATTTCATCTTATTTGTTAAAAAAGCTAGTTTAATGTAGTAAATCTAAAACCGAATATCTGATCTAGTGTTGAAAATCTGTCTTTGTGTCAGCATTTATTATTATTATTGTTATTATTATTATTATTATTATTATTATTATTATGTTATTTTTAGGTCACCCTGGATGGTCATGACATCAGAAGCCTGAATATCCAATGGTTGCGCTCCCTTATTGGAATAGTGGAACAAGAGCCTGTTCTTTTCGCCACTACGATCGCTGAGAACATCCGATACGGCCGACGCGGAGTCACCATGGAAGAGATTACAGAAGCCGCCAAACAGGCCAACGCTTACAACTTCATCATGGATCTTCCTCAGGTGCCAATTACTGTACAAGATCAGCACATGCATTACCTCACTGATAAAATACACAAAATAACAGAGAAAGTGCATAATAACAATAAATGGCAATTTATTGTTTTTTTTCCTAGAGTTTGTATCCTTTTTTAATATAAAGATTTTCTCAATTAAAATATATTTTTATATATTAGCTTTGCATATATTAATTTTTCATATCAAACTAAATAGGTTTTATGACACTCTGTGTCGTTTTGTACAGAAATTTGACACCCTAGTCGGCGAGGGTGGTGGACAAATGAGTGGAGGGCAGAAACAAAGGATCGCCATTGCTCGAGCATTGGTCAGGAATCCCAGAATCCTCCTGTTAGACATGGCCACATCAGCGCTGGATAATGAGAGTGAGGCTACCGTACAGGAGGCCTTAGACAAGGTGAGTTTTCATCCTTAAACTGAGACCAAATTTAACTTCTACAGTTTTCAAGCTAAATCCACCAAACCCATCCTGTCCTGACTTGCTAAAGTATATCTCTTCTAACTGAGCGGATTAATGGTTTTCCCGTAGTTGACAATCATCAGCAAAAGCCTAACTATTTAGAACACATTAAGAAGCCCCCAGCAACACCCTAGCAACCACTTAGAACGCCTTAGGCACTAAAGCATCACCCTAGCAACAACTTAGAACACCTTAACAAGCACCCAGCAACTCCCTTGCAACCACCCAGCAAATCACTTAGAACTCCTTAAGCGCCCAGCAACACCCCAGCAACCAATTAGAACACCTTAAACTCCAAGCAACACCCCAGCAACCAATTAGAACACCTTAAATACCAAGCAACACCCTAGCAACCAATTAGAACACCTTAAAGACCAAGCAACACCCCAGCAACCAATTAGAACACCTTAAACATCAAGCTACACCCTAGCAACCACTTAGAACACCTTAACAGGCACCCAGCAACTCCCTAGTAACCACCCAGTAATTCACTTAGAACACCTTAAGTGTCCAGCAACACCCTAGCAACCACTTAGAACACCTTAATAAGCACCCAGCAACACCCTAGCAACCACCAGAACAATATAGCAACCACACCAATATATATTTCCATGTATTTGTTGTTACACACACTAATTCAATTACGTTTTTTAGGCTCGACAGGGAAGAACAACTATCAGCATCTCACACCGTCTGTCCACAATCCGCAACGCCGATGTGATCGTGGGCTTTGAGCATGGACGTGCTGTAGAGAGAGGCACACACAGCCAATTACTGGACAGAAAGGGAGTGTACTTCACCCTTGTCACACTCCAGAGTCAAGGAAAGGATACAGACACTGATAAACCAGAGAACAGTGAGTACAGGGAGTTTTGGGAGTCAATCCAGGCATTCATTTCAGATTGCTTGAATTATTCACCCAAAAATGCATTCATTCATGTGTTGTTTTTTTCTGTGAAACACAAAAGAAGACATTTTGCAATATTTCACCAATTAATTTCATGCAACATAAACTATCCATCCATGTATTTTTATGCAAATTTTGGGATAACGCTAAAAAAAATGCTGGATGGAAAAGCCAAAATCCACATAAAAAAAACGTATGAATGAATTGAGGTGGATAATTAAGAATTATAAGACGACACGTGCATAAACTATAATGGAAGCGCATTATAATTTAATGTTTAATGTGATATTCCATTTAAGTTAAGTTACAGTATATTATTAAAGTACATAATTCTAAAGCAATGCAATAGATAATATAGCATATTATATGGTGTTTTTGCCCTTTTTGGAGCCTGTAGGTCTGCATGTAGGTTATGAATGACATGAGGGTGAATGACAGCATTGAAATATTTGTTTCTGTTTCTTTAAACACTAACACAATATTGAATCACACAGCTGCTGAGATCAGCAGTCCAGAGGAGGATGCACTTGAGAGAGTAAGAAGCTTCAGCAGAGGAAGCTATGAGAGCAGCTTAAGGTATGTGAATGCCTCATGTTTCATATTATCTTGAGAGCAGTGTCCAAAATGGTCTCTTTTTAAACTAAAATGCCTTTTCCTATAGGCGGTCTTTGAGGCAGCGATCTCATTCTCAGATGTCAAACAAAATTCCGGATGCCATTTCTGGAAAATTCGAATTTCATTTCGAAATGGAGGAAATTGAAGTAAACAAGGTCTGGATGAATACAGTTGAATATCGCCCATGCAGTAATGCCCTGTCATCCTATATTTATCTAAATTTCTCTATCTTTTCTTGCAGGAAAGCAAAGGTGAAGCTGAAGAGGTAATTGAACCGGCTCCTGTGGCACGAATCCTGAAGTATAACCGTCCTGAGTGGCCGTACATGCTGCTGGGATCTTTAGGTGCTGCCATCAATGGATCGGTCAACCCCATCTATGCTCTTTTATTCAGTGAAATTCTCGGGGTAAGTGCTGAAAATTCAACTTTGCAATCACAGGAATACATTACAATAACATGTATTCAAATAGAAAACAGTTGTTTTAAATTCGAATACTTTTTCCACGTTTATTAAAATATATTTTCTCTTACGCAAGATTAATAAAAAGAGAAAAATATAAGCAAGGCTGATTCCACCGAATCCCCAAAATGCGTACCATCAAATTGAACTTCTTTTGATGAAGAACTGACTTTTCGACCATTAAAGAGGACCTATTATGCTTTTTTACACTTGCACCTTTCTTTAGTGTGTAATGTTGCTGTTTGAGCATGAAAAAGCTAAAGTTAGAAAGCACAAAGTCCACTTTATATCAGTGCGCACTGTTTCTGAACTCCCTCAAACGCCTCCATTGTAGTCTCGAGTTTTCTGCTGGGTCATAGATGTCACAATACTCCTCATTTAAATAATTAATAAATAAGAGAAGTATATTTTTGCCATTACGTTTAAAGACGCTAGTGGTGCAGATATTACACACCTTTACACACCATCTTTTATTAAACACAGGAATGTTTAACAGTATCATTGCTGCTTTTCAGACGTTCTCCATTCAAGACCTGGACGAACAGAGGAGGCAGATAAACGGGATTTGTATTTTGTTTGTCTTCATAGGAGTCCTGAGCTTCTTTTCACAGTTCTTACAGGTATTTCCACGTTTCTTTGAGGTTTTATATATCTACAATTTATTATTTCCCATGAGTAATGTGTATTATGATATTACAGCAGATCACTGATACTGTGTGTGATTGCAGGGCTACTCATTTGCTAAATCAGGAGAGCTGTTGACTCGTCGGCTGAGGAAGGTCGGCTTTCAGGCAATGTTAAAGCAAGAGGTTGGCTGGTTCGACAACCCTATAAACAGTCCTGGTGCTCTGACTACCAGACTAGCCACCGATGCGTCCATGGTGCAGGGGGTGAGTGCCAAAAGATTCCCAAAAGAAAATACAAAAAAAATTAAGACAAATATTTGCAAAACTGGCATGCTGCAAAGCTGGTAAAAGCCACTGATCTATTTAAATGACTGGATTGCTCATTGCGTTCTAAACTGCCGTCAGACGGTGAAGCCACCGGAAGTGTGTATCATTGACTTGAACACTGACATTTGACATTGAGCCAAAACACTGACCTAAAATCACCCGATTTGCAGCGTATCAGTTGCACATGAATAGTTTTTAAAATGTATGTATGTACATTAATTGATACTTCGAACTGTAATGTTTATGGTCTTTTCAGGCAGGATAAGCGATATATAGAAATCGTTAAGATGGGTGTCTTTACTGCACACTGCCGACACGGGTAACTGAAGTAACACAAAATAGATTTCTTTATGCAGGAAATATTAAGCATGAATATATATCTGGGATTATTAACAGAAATTGATTCGAATATACAGTCAACTCAAAAAACACCAGATATAATTTTTTTACTAGTGGGTGCAGGACACTTTAGTTCATTTATGTAAGTGAGGATAGCAAAATAAACTGTGACATATTATACACAAAAATTCTTCATACAGTGACTACCAGTAAAATTCATAAAAATTTGGGATCAAAATTATTCAGACACTTTGACCTGACCATGTTTTGCTGAAGTGTTTTTTCTTTAATTGCTAATGCGACCTTTTACACCACAGACTGAACGAAATGAAGCATTGCTTGGTCATTGGTTGACCTTAATTGGTATTATCTAATTGTGTACTTAAATTTAACAGCTGACAGCTGATTGGTTGATTGTAATCCATTACATACCTTTCTATCAAAGTTATCTGACATTATCAAGATGAATTTGTTCTGACACAGTTTAACTCTGAGTTCTTGTCATATTTTATTACCATTTTCTAAACTATAGCAAATAAACTGTGATAATGTGAGAAAATGTTGAAGGTGTCTGAATAAATTTTGGTTTGACTGTACATTAAATATTACAATACATACAATCCCCTATTACTAAATTTCACTATACTATATTAAAAAGGTTTACCATGCATCATCGTGCTTGGAGCGACAGTACAAAATGCTTAGAAATAATCTTCATGTCTTTAAATCCATACGCAGTCAGCGTCATTTCTCTGAATAAGTTGTGAAGCGTGTATATTATTTCTTGATGTATTTTTGTTGACCAACACCGTTAAAAAGCCACAGGTCAGCTCAAATACCTTACAAAGCATAAATCTGTATTCATAAATCATTTGTAATATAAATACTGAGGTGTCTCATCCATCAGCTGATCTGATATTTGCTACTGTAATGAAGATGAACGTAACTTTTAATAAGCAGGGGTAATTTCCGACTTTAAACCAATAACCATTCAAATGTTTAGGACGTTTGTGTTGTAAGAATGTACAGGGAGACTTCAAACTCATTAGGTAATGTTTTCTCATTAAAATCAGATGTTTTCCTATTAATTCAATAGAATGTGAGGGAATACTAGGGAATACCAATATGGCGGCACGGTGGCTTCACTTTTTGTGATGTCATGAGCAATCCAGTCATTTATATAGATCAGTGGTAAAAGCATATTTCATTTCATTTCATTTCATATGCAAAGTGATGTTTCTTAAAGGTGCAGCAGCAAAAAAACTGACCATTTTATTCTAAGTAACAAAGAGAGCAAAATTATGAATTTTTTAGCAGGAATTATTTAAATAAGGAATATTGTGCCGTGTCTGTACCAAGAAGATAACTTAAAACTACAATGGAGGCGTTTCAGGGAGTTCAGAAACAGTGCTTACTACTGATATAGAGAATAAATCCCTTTGGATTGACTTTGTGCTTTGTAATTTTGCAGACATTTTTCATGCTCCTTTTCAACAGCAACATTACATACTAAAAAGCATAATAGGATGCTTTAAAATGCAAAGCAGGTGTTTCTTGAAAGCGCATCAGTGAACAACTTTTTATGGTACACAAAAACAAATATTTCTAGTAGACCTTAGGGGGATAAATTACATGATAAAAAACGTATGATATGCCTTTTTAAGATTTATATAATTTATATGGTTAATTGAGTGTTTGGTTGTTTAATCAATGTACTCTTCACCAAAGGCTACAGGTTCACAGATGGGCATGATTGTCAACTCACTGACCAACATCGGCGCTTCCTTCATTATTGCGTATTACTTCAGCTGGAAACTGAGTCTAGTGGTCACCTGCTTCCTCCCTCTCATTGGCCTCTCTGGAGTTTTTCAGTCTAAAATGTTGACAGGATTTGCTAACGAGGACAAAAATGCATTGGAGGCTGCTGGACAGGTAAAAGTCATGTTAAATAAGGTCTGATTTACTCATTCAAATGCAACATTCATACTTTCACTGAGGCAGCAAATATGCATGCATAATATGTTAGTCAGATTACGTATGAATCACTGGTTTATTGAATCCTCACAAAGTCTCAACAATCAGTCTCAAAGTCATAAGTTATTGGTTTGAAACTCATGACTCAATAAATCAGAGTTGTTCTTGGCTTACTCACAGAACTACAAATCATTCATTTCATCGTATTAAATAAATAAAGCAAGAAATCTTACTCTGTTATGTGTACTATATTTGTGTTAGTATGCATATAAATGGTACTCTCCGTTTATACAGGTGTCCAGTGAAGCTCTGAGCAACATCAGGACCATCGCCGGCTTGGCCAAAGAGAAACACTTTGTGTCTCAATATGAAGAGCAACTAGAAATACCATATAAAGGGGCAAAGAAAAAAGCTCATGTTTACGGGATATGTTTCGCATTCTCCCAGTGTGTCATTTTCATGGCTTTCGCTGCCTCTTTTAGATACGGCGGCTATCTGGTCAGTAACGAGGGGCTTCCATACATGATGGTGTTCAGGTTAGTACTCAGTCATTTATATGTAACTTTTATACATTGCATTGTAGGATGGTGCTTTAAAGCAGATATGGAATTGGAAATTAATGCATTTGTGGTGTAATGCTAAAAAATAACAATGATTCTTAACCCAAGTTATTTTTTATATAAGCAAAGATTGTGGTTAAAGTTAGATACATATGGAAATAAATGTCTGTATTACTGGATATAAATGCATATTATAAAACTTAACATCAGCGTGGATTATGCATTGAAGGGAATTACTTGAAATGTTTGAAATGCATCAGTAGATCAAGTCGTTGGTGTCATTAAAAGATGCTGTGTGTGTTTATTGCACAGAGTCATTTCAGCTCTTGTGACCAGCGCGACCGCACTCGGCAGAGCTTCATCTTTTACACCAGACTACGCCAAGGCTAAGATTGCTGCTGCCCAACTTTTCAGAATGCTGGATAGGGTTCCCAAAATTAGCATCAGCAAAACAGAAGGACAAAGTTGGGTAAGAGAGTATGTGTTTTTCCCCCATCTGTGAACTTCCACCATTTTCCTAACTTCAACCATTTGCCCTACAAAGAAATCTAAACCGAACTTTTCAAGGTTTGGCTAGTTAGCATGGCCTATTTATCCCCTGCTAGTAGAACTACACCATTCAGAAAGCATCTTTCTCCATTGACAGCCATTCATAATTAGCCACAAATTGGCAAACCTGAATGCTCAAACTGACCAATAAAAAGCATATTTGAGGGCTAGTTGTCTGATTGAAATGTGGGTTCTCCTAGTAACTATTTTTACTGTTTGCATGGTCTGCTTCAAGTCAAGTATGATTTTATTTTATTTTGGTAAAGTTTCCCCCATTACTAAGGGTGCTCGTTGATCACAGGAAGCAGTATCTGCTGATACCGATCACCAATACAGATCTATTTGAAGCCTTCTTTTTATCAGGTTATTTATGGGGAAGCTCCAATCAGGATTTTTACAAACTTTAATTCAGGGCCTGAATTTCATTTTGGAAAATGGGGGGAATCCCCCCTTACGTGACTCTTGTGGGGGGATTTTTTTAATAATAAAATACTAGAATAAAGATACAAATGAAATAAACAGTGTTTTATTTTTTGTTTTGTTTTTTGAGGTAGGTCTAACAGTAGTATTGAGGTAAGAAATACCTAAAGAAATTGAATAAGGAATCAAATGTAAAATAATACTGCACAGTCTTCCCTGAATAAATTAAATACAAATTAATCCTTACAATTAAAGTTACAAAAGATATTCATTCAAGAGCAGTGAGTGTCATTAATGTTGATCAAACAACAAAAGAAAACATCAGAGACATCAGCAGGATTATTAGGCTTTAAGACTGAATGCACGGATCCAATACACTCTCTCTCTCTCTCTCTCTCTCACACACACACACACACACACACACACACACACACACACACACACACACACACATTCTTAAATATGTAGTTTACATGGACTCTCCATAGATGTAATGGTTTTTATACTGTATAAACTATATCTTCTATCCCCCTACACTAACCCTACCCCTAAACCTACCCATCACACAAAACTTTTGGCATTTTTTGGATTTCAAAAAATTCCGTTTGGTATGTTTTTTTTTTTTTTTAACACAAGAAGTGTCCTCTTAAACCATGTTTACGTTGAAATACCCATGCCATTATATACATTTGTGTCCTCATAAACCACATATACCTGTACACACACACACACACACACACACATTACCTATTTCAGTGATATTTGTCATTTTATGCTTTTTTTTTAATGCACATTTTATGGAGTTTTGTGGCTTTTAGTGCATGTCTATGCTAGTGTAAAAGTTGCCAGTATTTGCTTTTAGCAGATATACTTTAAAATGTTCAGTCTTTATAGGAAGGGACAACAAAAATAATATTGACGTCTCCTCTTTTTTTGCCTTATAAAATGTAATGTTCTCTTCCATCCTGTTACAGGATGACTTTAAGGGCAGAGTGGAATTCAAAGGGTGCAGGTTCACGTATCCCAGCAGGCCAGACACCCAGGTTTTGAGGGGGCTGGAGGTGTCAGTAAATCCAGGACAGACTCTCGCTTTTGTGGGCAGCAGCGGCTGTGGAAAGAGCACCAGCGTTCAACTGCTGCAGCGATTCTACGACCCAGATGGAGGACAAGTGGTATGAAACCACATTTACTGCATATTTAATGTGTTTCCTCTGAAATGGCTTGAATTATTGCCAGATTCAGATGTAAGCAGTGAAACAGAAGACATCTAGTTTAAAATAATCATGGCATTTTGCTAAATGAACACATTGCTACTGTTAAAAATCTCTTAACAATTTCATACTCATAAGGCGAGGAAGCGTTGTAAAATCCTTGATTGTGACACAATCAATTTCTAATTAGGAAGCAATTTCATTCGATTGCTTGATTCTTAAAAATGTTTTCCAAATCAAACCATGACTTTCTCTTATTGCCCTAGCTGATCGATGGACGTCCATCTGAGAGCATCAGCGTTCCCTTCCTGAGGTCTCAGATTGGGATTGTATCCCAGGAGCCGGTGCTGTTCGACTGCAGTATCGCAGAGAATATCCAGTACGGCGATAATTCTCGCACCGTGAGCATGGATGAGATTATAGAGGCTGCTAAGAAGGCTTATCTGCACGATTTTGTGATGACACTTCCTGATGTAAGTTATGCATTCCTTTTCATCATTACTAACAATTTGAATTTACACACATCAAGTTTAATATGGCTCAAAGTCGACATGAAATGTTGTTCGCCCGTTTTATGTCCGTAATCGAATGCATTTGCAAGTATGTAAACATAAATAAAACAGGGTATGCAACAAGAAAAAATTTATAATCAGTTAGCCATACTTTACTAACAAGTGCGGTCATGCACCATTGATATAAATGGGAAATTGATGGAGCAATTACATTTTCATGAATGATTATGAAAACAAAAATTTGAAAACAAGCACAATAAGGCCAAAAACATGCATTAAGATGATAAACAGGGTCAGTTTTGTTGGTTTTAACCCTATAAAGCATATTATTTTCCAAGGCCTCTAAATACCAACATGATCTAAATTTTGCTGAAAAACCTGTTGCACACAATCTACTACATGCCTTCTGTCGTCTGATTGATAGTTCATACTTTTTTAGCAAGTAAAAGGCCTTTTAGTATAATTCTCAGGTCGTGGTTCACGTGTCTTTTTGCTGTTAAATCCTAATGATTTTTATAAAGTAAACATAAGAATAACTTTTATATTGTTAGTAATAATTCAAGATGAACATTTACTGAAGCAGCTTAGGTTTACTTGATTATCAATACATCATTTTTTAGATAAATTGTGTTAAAATGTGAGTATCAAATATGATCCATCAGGCTTCTGAGGAACGTTTATTTATCTGTCAATCATCATTGTATTGCATTGCGTTATATTTTTTTTGCCCCCACAATAAAAACTACAGAGCTTTGATCATAAAACTAAGCATTTAAATATCATCTTACCAAGATACAAACCTGATTCCAAAAAAGTTGGGACACTGTACAAATTGTGAATAAAAATAGAATGCAATGATGTGGAAGTTTCAAATTTCAAAGAATCTTTAAAAAAAAATATATTATGGTTTCCAAAAAAATATCAAACTGTTTTCAACATTGATAATAATAATAACAAATGATTCTTGACCACTGAATCAGCATATTAGAATAATTTCTGAAGGATCATGTGTCACTGAAGACTGGAGTAATGGCTTCTGAAAAATCAGCTTTGCCATCACAGGAATAAATTACATTGTACAAACCCGATTCCAAAAAAGTTGGGACACTGTACAAATTGTGAATAAAAACAGAACGCAATGATGTGGAAGTTTCAAATTTCAATATTTTATTCAGAATACAACATAGATGACATATCAAATGTTTAAACTGAGAAAATGTATCATTTTAAGGGAAAAATAAGTTGATTTTAAATTTCATGGCATCAACACATCTCAAAAAAGTTGGGACAAGGCCATGTTTACCACTGTGTGGCATCCCCTCTTCTTTTTATAACAGTCTGCAAACGTCTGGGGACTGAGGAGACAAGTTGCTCAAGTTTAGGAATAGGAATGTTGTCCCATTCTTGTCTAATACAGGCTTCTAGTTGCTCAACTGTCTTAGGTCTTCTTTGTCGCATCTTCCTCTTTATGATGCGCCAAATGTTTTCTATGGGTGAAAGATCTGGACTGCAGGCTGGCCATTTCAGTACCCGGATCCTTCTTCTACGCAGCCATGATGTTGTAATTGATGCAGTATGTGGTCTGGCATTGTCATGTTGGAAAATGCAAGGTCTTCCCTGAAAGAGACGACGTCTGGATGGGAGCATATGTTGTTCTAGAACTTGGATATACCTTTCAGCATTGATGGTGCCTTTCCAGATGTGTAAGCTGCCCATGCCACACACACTCATGCAACCCCATACCATCAGAGATGCAGGCTTCTGAACTGAGCGCTGATAACAACTTGGGTTGTCCTTGTCCTCTTTAGTCCGGATGACATGGCGTCCCAGTTTTCCAAAAAGAACTTCAAATTTTGATTCGTCTGACCACAGAACAGTTTTCCACTTTGTCACAGTCCATTTTAAATGAGCCTTGGCCCAGAGAAAACGCCTGCGCTTCTGGATCATGTTTAGATATGGCTTCTTTTTTGACCTATAGAGTTTTAGCCGGCAACGGTGAATGGCACGGTGGATTGTGTTCACCGACAATGTTTTCTGGAAGTATTCCTGAGCCCATGTTGTGATTTCCATTACAGTAGCATTCCTGTATGTGATGCAGTGCCGTCTAAGGGCCCGAAGATCACGGGCGTCCAGTATGGTTTTCCAGCCTTGACCCTTACGCACAGAGATTGTTCCAGATTCTCTGAATCTTTGGATGATATTATGCACTGTAGATGATAATAACTTCAAACTCTTTGCAATTTTTGAGAGACACTGCCACTCTGAGAGGCTCTTTTTATACCCAATCATGTTGCCAATTGACCTAATAAGTTGCAAATTGGTCCTCCAGCTGTTCCTTATATGTACATTTAACTTTTCCGGCCTCTTATTGCTACCTGTCCCAACTTTTTTGGAATGTGTAGCTCTCATGAAATCCAAAATGAGCCAATATTTGGCATGACATTTCAAAATGTCTCACTTTCAACATTTGATATGTTATCTATATTCTATTGTGAATAAAATATAAGTTTATGAGATTTGTAAATTATTGCATTCCTTTTTTTATTCACAATTTGTACAGTGTCCCAACTTTTTTGGAATCGGGTTTGTATACTGTTGGTATACGTATATAAAGTGACATTTATATGCATTTTATTTATAGTAAGTAGTCTGTTATACTGTCATAAAAATCTCATTAATTTATATTACAAGCTATCAGAATGTCATCATACTTTTGGGCCATAATTTGCATCAAATTGCAGATTTTTTTCTCAGTTTGGGCCTCTGAATAAAACTGAGGTGTTTTTCCTCCTTGAGTGTGAGCTCCATATTCTCACTATATCATACTATATGAGCCATAAAAGCCTGATGTATCAAATATGATACAATATTGTCTTTTATATTTAGTTTTAATAAACTGTTCCATTTAAAAAAAAAAAAAAGTTGTTCTGCCTATTATTTCATGTCAGGCATTACTGGGTTAAGAACAGCCGCTGAACTCATTGCTTAACCCTATTGTGTTTTTCAGAAATATGAAACTCAGGTCGGTGCTCAAGGCTCTCAGCTGTCCCGTGGACAGAAACAGCGCATAGCGATCGCACGAGCCATCGTCAGAAACCCTAAAATTCTGCTGCTGGATGAAGCCACCTCTGCACTCGATACTGAGAGCGAGAAGGTAAAACAATATCAGTGTGTGAATGCAAACTTAGTCTTTTTTACACACTTTCACTACAGTATTTTTGAATACTTTTTAATGCCCAAAATGCATTGGATTTTCAATCTTCAGACTGTTCAGGCAGCGCTGGATGAAGCGCGGCAGGGACGCACGTGTATCGTCATAGCCCACAGGCTTTCCACCATTCAGACCGCTAACATCATTGCTGTGATGTCACAGGGTGTGGTCATTGAGAAAGGGACCCACGAGGAGCTCATGGCCAAGAAAGCAGCATACTACAAACTTGTCACCACAGGGGCCCCTATTAGTTAAAAATTATACAGTGTTTGGACAAGATATTTAGTCCTGCCATCAAACTCACACCATTACTTAAGCCAATGTTGGCTTGTCTGACCCAGTCGGGACGCTCAAACAGATTACAATTGTTGAGGTGTTGATATGTATTTATTGAGTGGATTTTTATTATGTCATGACAATACCTTGAACTTCACTTTGTGTTTGAATTATACCTAGTTCAGGTGTGGATGACCTCTGTATTTCAAGAAGCTGAATGAAAATACATTGTATCAAAATGTGTGACATGCAAACAATTAATTTGTGCAAAAGAGTTTCTGCCTATTCTAGACATTACTACATCAGTTGTGTACTAATTAGCTGAAGATATGGTGTCCTTGAACTATAGTGGCGATTGTAGTGAACTGATAACGTGCTTAATCACTGATATGTTTATGCTCAGTCATTGTTTCTTGTAGTGTCATGTGTGATCTGTTTTTTGGTGTCTGTCCATCTATCTGTCACTCTGCAGATGTTTTGTCCGATTATTTGTACATATTAAAAAGAATTAAAATACAGAAACTGTATGTGAGTCTAATGTGAATTTAAACATTCAGAACTATTCATTTAGGCTACTTTGAGTAGTACTTAGTTCAGGTAACTTCAGTGAGGAGCAATTACCTTTTAAGTAAATAGTGCTCATTTAGTTTAGCAACAATAGCATGGTTTTATTTATTTGTTTAAATTGTAAACTGAAATTGTAAACTGTCATAAAGAAAAACATTTCATGACTGTAAAGGTATTTTGTAAACTAAAACCCAAAATTACTTTAAAATGGCCCAAAGTCTGATTTAAGATGTTTTTTCTTTCATCTGGGTAACTGAGTAAAACACTAAGAGGCTAAAATGTAGATAATACATTTTAGATGAGAGTTTAGTATCAAGACCAGATGACAGCAAACAGCTTGATATGAAAATGTAAATGGTTGAATATTGTGTATATAAATGTTTTAATATATTGCATCAAGCTTTAAAGAGACGAAAACAGCTAATGCAGCTGAAATTAGCAGCTGAAATCCCTTTATGGTGATTTTCATGATTATCTTCAACTGAAAATAAGTCATACTTACATTTCTAGCATTTAGCTAGGTAGATAAGACTGCTAAAATAAAATATACAGCAATACTGCATTTATATAACAATAATTGATCTGTTCTTTTAGCTCCACTCGAACCACATTTGTGGTCAACACAAACTCCCCTGTCCACCAGAGGGAGGTGCAGTAAACCTACTTTAATATATTCCATGTATAATCAAAAGTAATTAACAGAACAAAGAATTTTACAATTAATATGCTCATCTGTGATCACAAATGCAATTATAAGCCAGTCAGACATTAAAATTATACTTCCTACTCAAAAAGGGTATTGTTTTTCTGTTCCTGAGGAGAAATATGTGCTAAAATGTAGGCCACTTCATAGTAGGAATGAATGTACTTAGTACATACTACAGCAGAGCTCAAACTAACACTAGATGGCGCAGCATTACTACTGAATGAAGGGAAAATAAATTATATGCATACTATGAGCAGTTTAACGGAACAAAGGTAATTTCTTTTTCTTTTTGTATTGATTGCAAACAGTAGAAATTACATTAATAAAATATAACTTTGTACACAATACACAAAATATATCAACAATATGTTCAATGTCATCTGAACATACAGGAGAGAAGACTTTTTTTTTTTTTTTTTTACAATGATTTGCTAAAAAAAAGAAAAAGAACAAAGGAAAAATAGGAGAAGATAGAAAAAAAAAGACCATGAGGGTAAGATATTATTTTATACATCAGTTTTGTATAAAACCTCAACCTACAAATTGAGGTTGTTTTAATTGCTTTCTTATTTACTGAGGATTAAATAGTGTTAAGGTAAATTTGAAATTCGTTCAAAAAAGGGGACAGAAACAAGAAACAAGTTTTCAAACAGAAACAAGATTATTTTGCTTACCCCACTGGCAGATAATTTTGCTTGTTTTAAGCAAAAACTTATTTCATTTTGATTTTATTTTCCAGAAAACAAGAAAAAATAAATCTTATGTCATTTTACTTATCTAGTAAATGCATCTTGATTTAAGAATTTTTAGATATTTAGACTGGAAACAAGACAAAACATACTAAATAAGAAAAGCTTTTTTTTTTCAGTGCATGACCAAAATAAATGATAAGCAGTTTCTGTGTGAACTTGGCAAAATTAGCATCTTGTGTCAATATTAATTTTATATTTAATAATAAAATATTTAGCAGGATAAAATGTATTTATTATTTTGAAAGACACTTCTTTTACTTTATTAGTGAGAACATATTGTTGTTGTAAGGACCAAAATTTGTAATTTCGTGCCGCTATTTTGTAGTTGTGATGACGCGTTTATCTGACGCCATTTCCTGTGTAACTGCTGACGGTCCAGGCGCCGATTTTTGAAAACAAGCAGAGTAAATTTGCGTTTATTTCATTCTATAAAAGGGGTAAGTGATTTATATGTAACTTACTGTACGACTATTAAAAGAACATTTAATTAATATTATCTAAGTTTCAGCGCGTAGAAATTAAGAAAAAAGATTAAAAGTGAATCTGAATATCTGAAGATTTATATCTAACAGTAACGTCTTCACATTGATGAATTGTCTACTAATTAGATATTATATATAAATATTATATGTTATTATATTGTTGTAGAATAGATTAGACAGACAGTATGTCATATGGTATAAACATACCATGAATGTGATCAGACTGCGGTAGTAACAGTCATTGTGTTGTTTGGATGATTTCGCAGCTCAGCATGGCATCTATCAGAGACTATAATGTAGTGGAGCAGTTCAACAGCAGACTGGGGGAGATCAGGACCAAACTGCTGGATCAGGCTATGGTAGAGGTGCTCAATGACAGGTCTGCAGAGCTCTGTCAGGATCACAGGCAGTACATGAAGTCTGTCTTGGGTGAGAGACTCACAGGAGTGTTGAGTGTTTTGTGATTGCCATCAGGGTTTGAGTTTGGATGTGCATTTAAAGTGGATGGACAGTAAAGTTGGACATGTAAGATGAATTATCTGGTCCATCTACATTAAAAATATGCTGGGTGATATGGCGAAAAAAATAATATTGTGAGACATTTAACTCTTTAAATGTCTGTATTTACTCTGAATATTTTCAGTTTCAGTTACGGACAATTCTGTGAAAACTGATCCACAGAATTGGAAAACGAATAGACAAATAAAAGTAAACTCATCATGATGATATTCACAATTCAGCATTTAGAATAAAAAGCACTGATGAAATCTGCACAAGACCAAGAACATGCATTAAGATCAATTTTGTTGGTTTTAACCCTAAAGCATAATATATCATACTATACTACTATATATTTTATACATGAAGGCCTCTAAATTACCAACATCATGCACTATTGATATAAATGGGAAATTGATGGAGCAATTAGATTTTGGTGAACGATTATGAAAACAAAAATTTGGAATAACAAGCACAATAACATGCATTAAGAAGATAAATAGGGTCAGTTTTGTTAGTTTTAACCCTGTAAAGCATAATATTTATAAGCCCGCTAAACTTTGCTGAAAAACCTGTTGCACACAATCTACTACATGCCTTCTGTCGTCTGATTGATAGTTTCTTAATTTTTAGCAAGTAAAAGGCCTTTTAGTATAATTGTAAAAACATCCAAATTCAGGTCTGGTTCACGTGTCATTTTGCTGTGAAATCTTTAACGGTTTTTATGAAGTAAACATAAGAATAACTTTTTATATTGTTGAAACTTTTTAATATTTGAAGACAAACATTTACTGAAGCAACAAGGTTTACTTGATTATACATGCATCATTTTTAGAAAAAATGTCTTAATGTGTGCAACAAATATGATACAACAGACTTGTTCATCTCTCAGTTATCATTGTATTGCATTGCATTATGTTTTTATATATTTGATAAATGTTGATTTTTATTTATTTTTTCCAACACAGATACTTGCTTTAAGAAATGCAAGGAGGATGAAACCATGTTTGACATGATACATACTTACAAACAAGGTAAGATGTTGACTGACACCAGGGCTTGACATGAACACCCGCCAAATGCGTGTGGATTTCAGCAGTGGCGTTTAACGCAGTCACTCCTAGCCACTTTGGCGGGTTGAATTTGATGTATAAAACATTTTTAAATTGTATTCTTTTAAAAAGGCATCTTAAAAATTCGATACATGTCAATACTGAAATATCTGAAATGCTTCCAACACTCACTTTCTGCAGAATACATACACGATATCAGCTGCTCTTTCGCTCTCTCTCTCATGATCTCTCCGACAGCGAGTTACACACAAACCCGCCTCCCCCACTCACTCGTTTCATTTGCTCCGGATGAATATTGTTGGTGTTACAGGGCTTGAATTTTGGCGTGGGATTGCACGTATTGTGCATCAATTTACTAATTCCCGCATATTTTGTGCTCGCGCACATAAAGCCGCCTCTCAGTACTAAATTGAGTTCTTTTTTGCTGATAATTGCAGATAAACACAAATACACACAAAATAATTAACGTTAACAGTCAGTTATGCTTTAAAGCGCATGTGTAACAGTATAATGGATCCATGTGTCAGGTCTTAAAGTGACAGCAGCCTAATAAACCTGCTGCCAAATTATGAGATCATATTAAAGATATCTATATGGCAGTTTTTCCCCATGGTATCGATGTCAACATTGTGGGCAGTGAAAATGCTTAATGGCTGGTAACTTTGGAAAACCACTAGCCACAGTGGCTGGTGAGAAAAAAAGTTCATGTCAAGCCCTGACTGGCACAATAGTTTGACACTTTAATATACATGCCATCTGCAATGGGCAGTTTAATGACCTCTATGATGTTTTGTTTCTTTTTTTTTTTTTAATTAGATTTGAAGGAGAAAACATCTTTACTGAAACAGAAGAGTGCCGAACATCTTGAGGTTGTGTCGGAGATTGAAGACAAGGAGCATCATAAAGCACTCTTATTTCAGAGAATTGAGAAGCTAAAGAAGGATCAGGCCAGAAACAGGGAATGTGTGTAGGCCTCTCTTCCCTCTCATGTACTGTCATAGCCTTTATGTTGATGTGTAATGGTTTACACTTAAAATGAAGAGAGAGTTATCTGTTACAAATTGAACACCTTTGAGCACAGAAACACTGATTCGTTTGTGTACTAAGAATATATTTGAATGAAATACATGTTGTATGGTCAATAAAACAAATAGATATGAGCTCTATAAATGTTTTTATATGGTCTTCATTTCCTGCATGTGACAGACAGTCACACAGACAGATGTTTTTTTATTGCTGATGTCATTAATGCTTGTTTTATACATTTTTATAGTGATTCAGTCACAAAACAAAGCCAACAAGGACAGACTGAAGAAGCTGAACAAATGTAAAGACGTCTTTCAGAAACACCTCAGTCTTGAGATCAGAAAAATCCAAGGTAAAGTCTTTGTGCTAAACTATAGCATATGACTGAAGTATGAAGCAGTTTTTTTTCTTTCATTATGTGTTAAAAACATCATTCAAATAGAGTGAGGTACAAAAAGTCTTAGATTTAAACCTGGAAATTAACAAAGTTTTAGGATTTTGAAAAACATTTATCACTATTTCTAGATCACTAATCAAATGTGAGCATTTTCAATTGAACTTTTTCACTCAGCTTGTTGTTGATAATATCATTTGAAATGCAATTCTATGTTGTTTTAGAAAAATTAAAAGCATTTTTAATAATTGTCTCATACTTGGAGATGTAAGGTTTGATCATGTATCACCAACATCTGTTGATTTGAAGGTGAGAAGCTGCAGTTTGTCTTCAGGAACATCAGTCGTAAAGATCCAGACATGGTCCATACGTTCCTCCTCCAGCTTGATGCAGAGGGCGTTTACCACAGTAAGTATTCATCTTCTGATCCGTCTTTTATCTTGAAAGAATTCTCTTCTGTTCACCAAGGCTGCATTTATTTGTTCAAAATACATTGAAAACTGTAATATTGTGAAATATTATTACAATTTAAAATAACAAAGCTGATTTTTCAGCATCATTACTCCAGTCTTCAGTGTCACATGATCCTTCAGAAATCATTCTAATATGCTGCTCAAGAAACATTTCTTATTATCAATGTTGAAAACAGTTGAGCTACTTAATATTTTTTCAGCAACTGATTTGAAATATGAATCTTTTGTAACATTATAAATGTCTTTACTCTCAAGTTTGATAAATTTAAAGGGATAGGTCACCCAAAAATAAAAATGTTGTCATTAATTACTGACCCTCATGTCGTTCCAAACCCGTAAGACTTTCGTTTATCTTCAGAACACAAATGAAGATCTTTTTGATGAAATCTGAGAGATTTCTGTCACTCCACTGACAGCTACGCAACTGACACTTTGATGCTTCATAAAGTTCATAAAGAGATCGTAAAACTAATCCATATGAATTGAGCGGTTTAGTCCAAATTTTAACACGAGAATGAACCTCATTGGTTGTTGCTGAAGCTCAAACGTGCTGCGTAACACGAAAATGAACCTCATTGGTTCTTGCAGAAGCTCAAACGTGCTGCGTAACACAAGAATGAACCTCATTGGTTGTTGCTGAAGCTCAAACGTGCTGCGTAACACGAAAATGAACCTCATTGGTTCTTGCAGAAGCTCAAACGTGCTGCGTAACACAAGAATGAACCTCATTGGTTGTTGCTGAAGCTCAAACGTGCTGCGTAACACGAAAATGAACCTCATTGGTTCTTGCAGAAGCTCAAACGTGCTGCGTAACACAAGAATGAACCTCATTGGTTGTTGCTGAAGCTCAAACGTGCTGCGTAACACGAGAATGAACCTCATTGGTTCTTGCTGAAGCTCAAACGTGCTGCGTAACACGAGAGTGAACCTCATTGGTTCTTGCTGAAGCTCAAACGTGCTGCATAACACGAGAATGAACCTCATTGGTTCCCGCTGAAGCTCAAACGTGCTGCGTAACACGAGAATCAACCTCATTGGTTCTCGCACGTCAAGCGAACATGCTTGTGTATCTGTTTACCACAACTGATGTGTGAGTTGGTGAATGTTTATATGTGAATAAAAGTCTAAATTCAATCTGTTCATCATATAAAGCGATCGAGTCTCTTCAGAAAATGTGTACTAAACCGCTCAATTCATATGGATTAGTTTATGATCTCTTTATGAACTTTTTGAAGCGGTAAAGTGCTAGTTGTGTAGCTGTCAATGGAGGGACAGAAAACTCTCAGATTTCATCAAAAAGATCTTCATTTGTGTTCCGAAGATGAATGAAAGTCTTACGGGTTTGGAACGACATGAAGGTGACAGAATGACAGAATTTTCATTTTTGGGTGAACTAACCCTTTAATGCATCCTTGCTGAGTAAAAGATTCACTTATTTTAAGAAAATCCTACTGAGCCCAATGTTAGTGTATAATGACTGAATTTTAAGTACTGAATAATGTGATTATATTTTTCCCCTCAGTCATCTCTTGTGACCCTCCACTGGAGAAAATGGCACATCTAGAACGCAGACTGCAGGAGACCAACAACTTTTCTGCCTTCCTCGCTAATATCCGGAGAGAGTTTGTGGCGCTTCACAGCGGTGCAAAGATGGCCTGACTGATGAACCCAAGCTAAATGCTCATTTCAGATCCTTTTGAAACGGTCAGAGACCCAGACACCATATTTATAGATATCATTATCAAGTACATTGAGCTTTTATTTACCATTCAATTTTTTGTACATTTTACCTTTCAATTTTTTTCTACATTCATTTATTGATTTGTAATTTTAGCAATAAACATGAAAAAGTCTTTAAAAATGTGCTTTGTAATTTCTTAATTTAGTTTTATACTACAGTGACAAGAAGTTCTAAAGCATTTGCATTTTGTGGTTTATTACTGTGGTGTCAAATATCATAAATAAAATGACAATACAGTAAATTTGGATGCCATGTATTTAATTGATAGGCTTCCTATGGTCATGAAAAACCTGAAAACATGACCTTTTATAACTTTACTTTCCAGACTTTTTGTAGCAAATACATTTATGCTCTGCTCTAAAATATTTAATCGGCTAGATATTGCTCTTACAAGGTGTAGTTATTTACAATTTGTGAGTGAATCATTCTTGAGTGAATTCATTTAAATGATTTTGATGAAGTCCTCTTTCCTGTAATCACGTGGAAAGGTCATGTGAAAGTAATTGGTTTAAGTGTGTTTAACCCTACAGCATGAGTGAATCTTAATTCAGTGGCACTGAGGTCAGTGACCTTTTTCTTCACATGCTCTTTCGAAGCTAAGCCTCAGATGACTTCATCGCAGTAAAAACAGGCAGCTCTTCGACGTACGTGGAAGGGAAATGTCCTCTCTGTCCGTTCAGCTCTCCGAACCACCAGCCCGTGTCGTCCTTCTGAAAGATATCCAGTACGTCTCCTGCCAGATTGAAGAGGGACAGTCAACAGAAAGCAGGTGCTGAGGGATGATGTATTAAGATGAACTACCATATTACCTTCATTAATGTTTAACTCGTCCTCTCTTTCTGACGTAAAGCTGTATAAAGCCTTGCATCTGCCGACAGAGCAGAATTCTGCACCTGTTTATTAAATCAGTTTGTGTGTTAAGAAATCCTTGAATAGAAGAGAAGATAAACACATGTGGCTCGCTGTTCACCTTTATCCTCTTCAGATTCAGTCACGCATCCATTAACTGGACCACTCTGTTGATCATCGACTTTAGTCGTCTCATTCGAGGGCTCTTTGCTTGTCATATCAGGGCTTTGGTTGGTCAGCGCACTCTTATTGATCATGGCGGTCCTCATGGACTGTCGGGATCTGAACGGAGTCTTTTTAATCCTCGTAGGTCGGGAAAGGTGCACTACACTGTGCTCACAGTCCTGGATAGAATTTAAAAACTCATGAAACATATGGATGTTTTTTGGCTAAACCTTGTTTGTTAAAATTGTGATACTGTCTCTCTCCACCCTGCAGCCTTGTGGAAACCTATATATCACAGTCAACAAACTGTAGGCCGTTTAAAAGCAACAGCATAAACAAAATATGATGCTAAACTAGAATTGACCTATTTTCTCAATTAACCCACTTATTATGTTTGTATCATTTTCCATGTCCTGGATTCATCAAGGCTTGCATGTTTAATGGTGGTTTTGCATGAATCAGAATCAGCCAAGGATGATTCAAGAGTTTCTTTTGACACTAGATTTTCAGATAAATCTATAAAACAAAATTAACCATATTTGAGTTTTTTATTCTATTCTATTTATCAGTCCCAATGTAGTACCTACACAGACTCCTGTTTTTTGTTCAATCTTTCCCAAAAGTAATATAATAGTTTTACTAAAGTTCAGTGTTATTTTATTATCATTGAGATATTATTATTATTTTGAATTAGATTTTGTTTATATTTTCTGTCTTCATTTTAATTTCAGTTCAAGTTTTAGTCATTTTTGACTAAAACTTGTCATAAGTTTGACTAAAACTTGTCATAAGTTTGACTAAAACTTGTCATAAGTTTGACTAAAACTTGTCATAAGTTTTTGTTTTTATCTATATAGTTTTTATTTTTCTGTTTTAGTTATTTTAGTACATCAAGTTAAACTAAATGAAAATGGGAAATGTTTCCTGGACAACTAGCTGAAATAAAACATTACAACTTTGATACAATAACTTTTTTTTGTTCAAAATGAACAAAATTTAAATAATGACTTGATACATCTTCAATCCTTCTTCCAAAATGTGGTTTTGTCTTACCCTGATTCACTATTGTAAGCTTATTATAAGTGTTTATATTTTAGAGCTGACGGGATGGTTTTCGCGGGAAATTGCGTACATACATCACTCGCTTGTGAGTCGTCAGTTGCTACAGCTACTTTAATGCGTGTATGTTGTGGAAGAGGTTAGTTGTAACAAAAAGCGAGAAAGGTTGACATGGATCACGCTAAATCTCGAACCTCCGGCGAATCACCCGTTTAAAAAGAAGCTGAACAGAGGAGAGTCTGCTGGTAAATAGAGAACGCGACAGAGCTCGTAATAAACATTGGCTTGGCTTTTTAGGTGTGCTGTGGAAAATGATCAAATTCCAAAAAAATGGTACAAATAAATGCTACAATGGATAAATCATCGCGATGTCAGGCCGAAACCTCGTATCTCTATATTTTTTGTCATTTTTGTTTTATAAAATTAATGCTATTGGTCATCCTTTACGTCTGCAAGTGGGTTTTACAAATATTTAACCAATAAAAAGCTTTTAAAAGAGGTTGTGACTAAACCTTGTAACTCCATTGGCACCTCAAACTGTCAATCAAACCTCATAACTCCACCCCGCCTCCATTTTTTGCCATGCACTGTTAGGAGATCTCTGCTTGTTTGCAATGTAAGGGTAAATTTGTTTGTTTGTATTTGAAGAGTGGCGAATAGTCTTAAGCTGCGTCTGAAATTGCGTAATATGTGAGTAGGTACTACATTTGAAAGTACGTTTATATAGTATGAATGAGTGTAGTATGAATGTAATCCGGACATACTACATCTGCCATGTTGTCGCTATCATGTGACCTACCAGCGTCAGTTGCGTCCCTTCACCTCCATTCATAAATCCTCTCCCGTGGCCTCATGGGATAGTAAAGTGTTCATCGTATGTGCACTTCAGAATCTCACCGGAAGTAGTAAGTCATCCGGGTACTTTTTGCCTACTGTTTTTCGAATACTGTGAATTCGGACATACTACTCTGTTGGCGTACTGTTTTTCGCATACTGTATAGTAGAGAAGTATTCGATTTCAGACGCAGCGTTAGTCTTTGCCGTCTAGTTGAAGCTAATATACTGTTTTAAATGTCCTGTGCATAGCGCTTCATCTTTTGTATCATAAGATTTTGATCATGAGATTTCAATAACAAGAACACTGAGTGCCCATATAGCTACAATAAAATGTATATCCTGTATGTTGATGAAAACGTAATGCGATGCATGCAGCTGTTTCAGTGACGGACAAAAACGTATAGCTCTGTCATTCACTGGTCAAAAACCTCATAACTCCATTTGAGCATGATTTTCATAAAATGTTAATATTACAATGACACAAGCAAGTGTTTGACCATACATAAAGCCACAATACCAACTTTGATGACAGTGACAAGGTTTCTGCCCAACAGGGACATTATGTAAATGAGTTGTTTTATTATCACCAACAACATCATAGCAACCCATATGACCATATTGTGTTCCTACCTGACTAAAGCTCAAGTTACTACTTTTAATAAAATATCTAGTTTTAATATGCCATTTAAAACAATGCATGTTTGTGCAATTTTGTTATATTTTTATATAAAATTTTATATATATTTTTATAAAAACTGTGCCGTGGCAAAAAAGGTTGGGAAACTCTTTTGTAAAGCATCATCTATTGTGAAGGGTCATTTCATTATGGTTGTTGTAGGGCTGTGCTGGAATTTATTTTAAAGGAAGTACTGTGTCTATTAATGGGTAAAGCTACAGTATTGTCTTCAGCTAGTCAGCTTGAGATTCTTTCCATCTAAACGGGTTATGTTTTGTGAGCAGTAGAATAATCTCTCTCTCTTTTTTAAGTTATGAGAACCATATTCATCCACACAAGGTCATGCAGAGCTGAAAAAACCAAAGCAATGTTCTTGCGCAAAATGCATGCAGTTTTGTTTTTAACTGCTACAGGGCCAAAAGTTACATAGTGTACCTTTTAACATCTATTTTATTTCAACAAACGAAAATGTTTATGGTTCAAGTTTCAGCTATAATAATAACCCTGCTAAAATTAAAATAAAGAAATTATATAATGCTTCTAGTATAGTTTTCAGGATAGGATGTGTAAACTCACCTTTTCTTTCCATTTCGTGATGCTGTCACTGAATCGATGTCTTAATTTGGGTTTTCCCTCTAACTCAGCCAGACTGAGAGTCAGTTTGCAGTGCGTCGCCTCTAAAAGGTCCAGTTTGAGGATGGCCTACCGAGAGAGATCAGTCAGTATTTGGTTTGTTAAAACCTTTTTGTTGAAATATTAATGAATATTTGAACACAGTGGGTTCAAAAAGTCTGAACGAAAATTTCATTAAGACCTGTTTTTTGAAAAATCTGAAGTAAATCAAATACTTAAAATTTTGTGGAACATTGGAATGAAATGTAACATCTCACCTCGTCCAGCAGCTGTTCTGTTTCTTCCAGGTTTTTTTGATTCGAGAAGTTTGGTTGTTCTGTGTATACTTTCACCATTTTCTCTAAACCTGCAAACCAGATTTGTGTGTCAGCGTTGAGCTAGATGTCATATAATGTGGACAATATAACAGGACAGAACCACCTAATAAGACCTCTGAGGAATAAACCAGTTCTATTTAAAGGGTCATATCACACTTTTTAAAGAAATCAATTCCCTGAGGTCCTCTTCTAAAATAGTGTTTCTGCAGTTTTTCTGACATTTAGGAACAGTATCTATCCTGTTTCTCCCTCAGCCCATTCAGGCACTCCATTCTGGCACAACAAGTGCCACTGATGTGCTTATACACCGATCAGCAGGGCCACACGGAATCTGCAGACTTTTTTTTTTTTGATTTCTGCGCTGAATTTTTGGAAGAATCCGCGGAATGTTTTTAAATGTGTTAAAAAGATCTAAGAGTATTGGAACTGAAAACATTACAAATAAATACCAAATATTCACTTCTTAACTTTTATTTAAGGTTTACAATACAAATACAAACAGAACAACTTGTTTTTTTTTAATCAAAGCTAGATCTCTCTTATAGTACATCCACTAAAAGACGGAGAAAGTATTGCTTTATCAATTGTATTGTACACAAATCATTAAATAAACAATTTCATATCATTCAACAATAGAGCAAAATAAATAAATACCTACCGAAGTAAATAAATTAACTACTTTTAATAGCTATAAATAAGTATTTTTTGCAGACAAGTGACGTTTCCTTAACTCCTCCAGGGTCAATTTTATTTTAGACATTTTAAAATATCACTCTCACTAAAAAAAAAAAATGTCACGTCAATCAGCGCAGCCTACTACCCCTCACAATCGCGCACGCGCAGGTTGTGTATGCTTCTCAATGATGGGCACTAATCTGCGGAAGTCTGTGGGCACAGATTCCGTGTGGGCTTGCCGATCAGGCATAACATTATGAGAGGTGAAGTGAATAACACTGATTATCTCTTCATCACGACACCCACTGTTAGTGGGTGGGATATATTAGGCAGCAAGTGAACATTTTGTCCTTAAAGTTGATGTGTTAGAAGCTGGAAAAATGGGCAAGCGTAAGGATTTGAGCGAGTTTGACCAGGGCTAAATTGTGATGACAAGACAACTGGGTCAGATCATCTCCAAAACTGCAGCTCTTGTGGGGTGTTCCCGGTCTGCAGTGGTCAGAATCTATCAAAAGTGGTCCAAAGAAGGAACAGTGGTGAACCGGCGACAGGGTCATGGGCGGCCAAGAAAGGTGTCAGAATACACAGTGCATCACAGTTTGTTCAGTATAGGGCTGCATAGCCGGAGACCAGTCAGGGTGCCCATGCTGACCCCTGTCCACCACCGAAAGTGCCATCAGTGGGCACGTGAGCATCAGAACTGGACCACGGAGCAATGGAAGAAGGTGGCCTGGTCTGATGAATCACATTTTCTTTTACATCACGTGGATGGCCGGGTGCGTGTGCGTCGCTTACCTGGGGAACACATGGCACCAGGATGCACTATGGGAAGAAGGGAAGCAGGGGGCGGCAGTGTGATGCTTTGGGCAATGTTCTGCTGGGAAACCTTGGGTCCTGCCATCCATGTGGATGTTACTTTGACACGTACCACCTACCTAAGCATTGCTGCAGACCATGTACACCCTTTCATGGAAACTGTATTCCCTGGTGACTGTGGCCTCTTTCAGCAGGATAATGTGCCATGCCACAAAGCAAAAATGGTTCAGGAATGGTTTGAGGAGCACAACGAGTTTGAGGTGTTGACTTGGCCTCCAAATTCCCCAGATCTCAATCCAATCGAGCATTTGTGGGATGTGCTGAACAAACAAGTCCGATCCATGGAGGCCCCACCTCACAACTTACATGACTTAAAGGATCTGCTGCTAACATATTGGTGCCAGATACCACAGCACACCTTCAGGGGTCTAGTGGAGTCCATGCCTCGACGGGCCAGGGCTGTTTTGGCAGCAAAAGGGGGACCAACACAATATTAGGAAGGTGGTCATAATGTTATGCCTAATCGGTGTATATTCAGTATGGTTCCACGTTCAAATGTGTTCATCTGTCAGATGTGAGAAAGTTAAAACATTTCCAGAGCTTAGTTTGAATAAATGTATTCTTTTCATTGGGGAGGATGTTTTCATAATACATCAAGCTCTTAACTGAAACCCCTCTGATTTTTTACTGTCACTTTCATTAAAAATAAAAAGTCATTAAAACCTAAAACATAAAATAAGGCTTAAGTTTTAATGTGCCTATATGTATAAACAATGGGAGGAGTCAATTATGGAAGCTTGTTTTCGCCACAGAATAAAAAAAAGGTAATTGTGACTTTATCTTACAATTCTGACTTTTTCTCTCAGAATTGAGTTTATATCTCACAATTTTGACTTTATAACTTGCAATTGAATGTTTATATCATGCAATTCTGAGAAAAAAGTCAGAATTGTGAGATAAAAAGTCGTAATTACCTTTTTTATTTTTTATTCAGTAGCGGAAACAAGCTTCCATAGTCAGTTCCCAGCAAACATTGGTCTGACGGCAACATCGTGTCCCTGGCCAAAAATAGTTGTGGTAGGACGGCATAAATCGGTAAAAATATTTAACAGAACATTTCCTAAAAATGCATTCAGATACATCCGTTCAACTTTCATTTTGGAACTATTTAATGTCGGAGGGACGTCTTTTCAACGGTCCAAATGTTTGCTGGGTTAGGCCATGCTCAGGTACAGTGTGCATAGCTCAGAAGATAGCAACAGACGTATTGTCCTCTTGTAATCTGCTACTTTGGTGGCTTAAGCCCCTGATTATTGTCGAAAGCCCCTGATCTTTATGAAGATTCACTCATGTTATAAACAACAAACAATATAAATTGTAGTATAAATTCTTGTACTTTGTTCATTCTAGCCTAGCGGTGATGAAAAAAGAAAAGGTTTTTCTTTTTGATCTACTGTAAAAATGCTGTGTTAACAGACGTCTTTGACCGTTGCACCTCGTCTGCTTCTAGTTAAACTTTTAAAAACAAGTCTCGACACCCTGCGCTCTTTTCCATTTTGTTCACGTGTTTAAAAGCACAAATGCATTCGTTCATTTAGCTCACTGCAGTTTTAAAGCCCATCTGTTCCGGTCAGTAGGTGGGACTGTCAGCCGGCAGGTTTCAATAAACCGTTATTGATTCAAAGAGCTAATAAGGTAATAATAAAGATGTTCAGCGAAATTGATAACATGTGCTTAATAACTGTACACTTTACAATGTGACCTTGTAAATGTACAGTTAAGGTAAAATGGAAAATAAATTAAATGCAGGATATTGAAGTTTTTAACATTTTTTCTTAGCACCACCTCTGAATTGCTAAGTCCCCAGAGCCGCCACTGCCTACAAGATCCAAACCTTCTCTGTCGCTTTTTGTTTTTGTAATGCAGTCCTCTAGACGCTGAAGTTTAGTCCTGATGCCATCTTTCCTTCTGTCTTTTCCCATGACTGTTTTTCCTTCTTCCTCCTACACACACACACACAAACCCATTTCATTTAAATTCCTTCCACATGAATTAGTGTTGTAAACTCAAAGACTTACAAAGTAGTCAGCCATGAGAAATTCAGCTTTGTTCTCGTCCGCTGTAGCGCTGACATTCTCGACCAGTGATTGAATGTCTTTCTCCACGTCAACCCTCAGTACGGCCTGTTCGATCTGTTTGTGACTCTGCCAAAAAAAGAAAAAGAAAAAAAACTCACCTAAAAGTCAGTTTAACCACTTCAAGACAAATCTAAACAGGACATAACTGCTTTTAATTGAACGCTTACTTAACTTTAGAAATTTGTTTTGTTCACAGTATATAGAAAATGCTTAAAATGTTGCCTGTTTGAACTGAATTTGAATTGAGGAGGTAAACTTTACAAAAACATTGCATGAATTAGAGGTGAAAGAAATATGGGTAACACTTTACAATAAGGTTTCATTCATTAACATTAGTTAACTACATTAGTTAACATGAACTAAGAATGAACAATACTTCTACAGCGTTTATTAATCTCAGCATTTACTAATAGGCTACTTTTTAAGATCAAAAGTTGCGTCTGTTAGCATTAGTTAATGCACTGTGAACTAACATGAACATTTGTATTAACTAACATTAAGAAACATTAATAAATGCAGTGAAAACATTGTTTATTGTTAGTTCATGTTAGTTAATGCCTTAACTAATGTTAACAAATGGACCTTATTGTAAAGTGCTACCAATATATGTGTGTGTGTGTGTGTGTGTATAAAGTAAAATATATACATTTAAATGGTAACACTTTACATTAAGGTCCCATTAGTTAACATTAATGTATTAACATAATTAACATAATAAATGCTTTATAAGTATTTTTCATTATTAGTTCATATTAACTAATGTTAACTGATGAAACCTTATTGTTAAGTTTTACCATTTATATTTACATATATTTGCATTTAATATTGAATGAACTTTTAACTGATATAACACCATATAACAGGAGCAGGTTAATTTCCCAAAATACTTTTTACTACAAAAGTCTTTAAATTTGTCTAAATATTAAATTAAAACATTTTTTAAAAAGATGTTAAAGGCACAATATGTAAGATTTTTGGATTAAAATATCTAAAAACCACTAGAACAATGTTATATATTTTGTTGACTTTGTGTACTTACTAGGGCTGTCAAATGATTAAAATTTTTAATCGCGATTTGTCGCACTCTTGTTGTGTGATTAATCGCACACTTAAGACAAATTAAGCATATGCCATTTATCTCATTAAACACATTCATTTTGTCATCATTTGCTAAGCAAAGTAAACAATCAGAAAACTGTATTTTCTGCAAGCTTCAAGGATCACTGGAGACTCCAAAAGGACACCAAATAACCAAATATAAGGAGTCCATATAATTATATTATATAATAAATTTATACACACCTAAGCACATTAAAAAGACGCCAAAACAACTCCTAAATCAACCGCTTTGACTGCATAAACCTACGATTACTAATCACAACAACGTACACATGACAAATCAAACATTATCCTTCCCGAGTGTGTGTGGAAACAACACGAATGTACTGAAATGTGTCTGTGCATGAATGCAGCGTGCGATCAGTGATCGAGAGCACGCACATACACGGTTTGTTGTTTGTGCATCAATATAACAGACACTCACGCGCTTACTGTACGACTCCTGTACGTCACCAACATTGCGCTCTTCAGAAACAATCGCAGAATACGACAGAGCTCGTGTTTTAAAGCAAAGCACACACTGGAATGAATAATTCACTAAAAATGCAATGTGAGTCTCTATTCTCTCTGATATGCCTGATGTAATCAGCCTGGCCTTCTTTACATTAGCGCTGTTTTGGACTGATTGAATGAATTCGATTACTGGATCACTGAAAACTTTCCCAGAGTTTAACGGCTTTAAATGGCCTGATCACAAACAGAAGCAGAATTGGGTTAAAGAGTTAGAATGGAAATTTCCTCCTACCAGGGTTACAGATGCTTGTGATGAACTCCCGACTTCTAAGATCATCTAACTGCGTGACTAAAACTACGTTAATGACGCAGCTTCACGTACTTCTGTAATTTATTTGCATTAATTGCGTTAACGCGTTAAGGAATTTAAATTAATCGCATGCGTTAACGTGTTAACGGTGACAGCCCTAGAACTTACATTATCTCAAATGTTTAAATCCAGAAAAATAAGCACTTTTATTAAATTACATATTGTGCCTTTAAAGTATATAATATTGAAGCCAAATATTTATATTTTATTGTAATGAAGTTATTGTAAAACAAAGTGTGATACTGAATTTTGTGGTACTGTATGGCAACAGTAAATTAAATGTTTTGTGAAAGTATTGAACAGTACTGAATTCAATTACAATTCGTAATAGTGTGGTTTGTGGCCGCTTCGATTCAAATTCACACTCATGAATTCAAAGGCAGCATCAAAAGATCTGAATGATTCAGTTGCTCACGTGAATGACGGTCTGTGCGTATACAGTCATGAAGAGGCTGTACTTGTTTAGGGCATTGGACAGAGTCTCTATTCTCTGCTTCTCAAGCTCCTGAACGATCTGAAATGCAGCACTGAATCAGTCAAAATGCAATGGCTTCAGAGAGGATAAAAATATAAAGATGTGGAAAACAGCCTGAACATGGTAGCAGGTTTTCAGCGTGTTCTCCAGCTTCAGCCGGATGTGGTGACCCTCCATGTTGGTGTTGAAATATTCCTCATCAACTCTGGCCTGAAGCTCTGCTGATTTAGTCAGTCTGTTCAACATCTGGACAAAAATGAACGGCATTATATTACAAACATAACTGTTTACACTGCTTTTTTTCCCAGTCAGTGAACAATCACAAATACCTTCTGCTTCTCTTTCTCTGTACAGATTTGCTTATTTTTCTCCACAAAGCTGAAGAGAGCTTCATGTTCTCTTGTCAACCCAATCAGCTTCTTCTTCAGCTGTAGAAACAGACATTTCTGTTCAAATCATATTCTCCTCATGGCAAAACTGCTTCTGAATTCCTTTTTAATATTGAGTTGTTTGATTTGGTTCCTCAGAATTAGAAAAACACACTTCTAGAAGTATTTTCTTACCTTAATTTGCTCACTCCAGTTTGTAAGAACAAGCTTTCCGGACTTTTCGACGGCACTGTCGAGCTGTGTACAAACAAGACTTAATGTAAACATGCTGCTGTAAATCCTAATGTAAATATATGCATATGTTGCATAAACATTAAGTGATATACCGGTCTTTTTCTTTTGCTGTGTTCATCTAGGATTTGACGGATTTCCTGAATAGCATCTTGGCTGAGAGCATTTCCCAGTATGCTGAAAGAATAAGCCCAATATAAAAACACAACAGCAACCCACATGAATAATAGAAAGAGCCTCATCCAGCGTAGTGTCATACCGGTGGGCATCTGCTGAGGCGTACATTTCATCTGATATGAAGGACCACGCGTGATATGTGGAGCTTTGAAGAGGAAAAACTGTCAATGAGTTTGTGCATCAAATATTAACCTGCTCTGCCGACACAGTCAACATGACATTACACTGCAAAAAATCCTGTTCTTAATCAGACTATTTTTGTATTATTTTCCAGTTACACTATCTAAAAGTCTAAAACTGACATGAAGGGCAACCGTACATAAGATATTAAAGTCTTAAAACACACAAAACCACCTGTCAGTGCAAGACAAAATACACTCATATTAAAGATACATTCTCTGAAAACAAGATTTAATATCTTCTAATGTGTTGCTTCACAAGTTAATTGTTTCAAGGATTTTGAGATATTTTCACTCGTTAAAAATATAATTAGAAACCTATTAAGGGTTTTTTTTTTTTTCAGTGTACTGGCATTGTCTATAAATAGTGTATTAAAAGAATTAAAATATATATATATATATATATATATATATATATATATATATATATATATAGTGTCTTAAAAGAATTTATATTATATAATTTGCCATATATAATAATAATTTTTTATATGTTTTATATACTGTATATATACACAGTCAAACCAAAAATTATTCAGACACCAGATATCATTTTTTACTACTGGGTGCAGGACACTATAGTTCATTTATGTAAGTGAGGATAGCAAAATAAAGTCAACTGTGAAATATTATACCCAAAAATACTTCATACAGTGACTACCAGCAAAATTGATAAAAATTTGGGACCAAAATTATTCAGACACTTTGACCTGACCATGTTTTGCTTAAGTCTTTTTTCTTTAATTGCTAATGCGACCTTTTACACCACAGACTGAACGAAATGAAGCATTGCTTGGTCATTGGTTGACCTAAATTGGTATTATCTAATTGTGTACTTAAATTTAACAGCTGACAGCTGATTGGCTGATTGTAATCCATTACATACCTTTCTATCAAAGTTATCTGACATTATCAAGATGAATTTGTTCTGACACAGTTTAACTCTGAGTTCTTGTCATATTTTATTACCATTTTCTAAACTATAGTGAATAAACTGATAATGTGAGAAAAGAAGGTGAAGGTGTCTGAATAAATTTTGGTTTGACTGTATATATATATTTTTAAATTTGTATGTTTTATATATATATATATATATATATTATAATTTTTATATTATATGTACACTGAACAAAATTATAAATGTAACACTTTTGATTTTGCCCCCATTTTTCATGAGCTGAACTCAAAGATCTAAGACTTTTTCTATGTACACAAAAGGCCTCTCAAATATTGTTCACAAATCTGTCTAAATCTGTGTTAGTGAGCACTTCTCCTTTGCCGAGATAATCCATCCACCTCAAGATGCTGATTAGACAGCATGATTATTGCACAGGTGTGCCTTAGGCTGGCCACAATAAAAGGCCACTCTAAAATGTGCAGTTTTATCACACAGCACAATGCCACAGATGTCGCAAATTTTGAGGGAGTGTGCAGTTGGCATGCTGACTGCAGGAATGTCCACCAGAGCTGCTGCCCGTGAACTGAATGTTTATTTCTCTACCATAAGCCGTCTCCAAAGGCGTTTCAGAGATTTGGCAGTACATCCAACCGGCCTCACAACCGCATACCACGTGTAACCACACCAGCCCAGGACCTCCACATCCAGCATCTTCACCTCCAAGATCGTCTGAGACCAGCCACCCGGACAGCTGCTGCAACAATCGGTTTGCATAACCAAAGAATTTCTGCACAAACTGTCAGAAACCGTCTCAGGGAAGCTCATCTGCATACTCGTTGTCCTCATCGGGGTCTCAACCTGACTGCAGTTCGTCGTTGTAACCGACTTGAGTGGGCAAATGCTCACATTCGATGGCGTCTGGCACTTTGGAGAGGTGTTCTCTTCACGGATGAATCCCGGTTTTCACTGTACAGGGCAGATGGCAGACAGCGTGTATGGCGTCGTGTGGGTGAACGGTTTGCTGATGTCACCGTTGTGGATCGAGTGGCCCATGGTGGCTGGTTATGGTATGGACAGGCGTATGTTATAGCCATGGTAACACAGGTGCATTTTATTGATGGCATTCTGAATGCACAGAGATACCGTGACGAGATCCTGAGGCCCATTGTTGTGCCATTCATCCACGACCATCACCTCATGTTGCAGCGAGATAATGTACGGCCCCATGTTGCAAGGATCTGTACACAATTCCTGGAAGCTGAATACTCACCGGACATGTCACCCATTGAGCATGTTTGGGATGCTCTGGATCGGCGTATACGGCAGCATGTTCCAGTTCCTGCCAATATCCAGCAACTTCGCACAGCCATTGAAGAGGAGTGGACCAACATTCCACAGGCCACAATCAACAACCTGATCAACTCTATGAGAAGGAGATGTGTTGCATTGCGTGAGGCAAATGGTGGTCACACCAGATACTGACTGGTTTTCGGACCACCCCAATACAGTAAAACTGCACATTTTAGAGTGGCCTTTTATTGTGGCCAGCCTAAGGCACACCTGTGCAATAATCATGCTGTCTAATCAGCATCTTAATATGCCACACCTGTGAGGTGGATGGATTATCTCAGCAAAGGAGAAGTGCTCACTAACACAGATTTAGACAGATTTGTGAACATTATTTGAGAGAAATAGGCCTTTTGTGTACATAGAAAAAGTTTTAGATCTTTGAGCTCAGCTCATGAAAAATGGGGGCAAAAACAAAAGTGTTGCGTTTATAATTTTGTTCAGTGTATATATAATATAAAAATTATAATATATATATATATATATATATATATAATGTATTATTTTATAATATATATATAATTTTTTATACTTTATATTTTTATATATAAGATATAGATTATTATAATATATATATATATTGTGATTTGTATACTATATATATATATCAAATGTATAAAAAATATATAATAAACAGAGGCATGCTCACTAACTTGTCATTCATCTCTTTTGAGACTTTAAGGAGTTTCCCTGCGATCTTCTGAAGTCCTTTTGAATAGTTGATCTCCAGTTCAGATCTAAATTCAAAGAAAACAGTGTGTGAGTTGTATTGAACCTGCTTATTTGCTGTGAGACAGCCGAGGATCCTCAGCTCATTGAGATTTTGCCCTGAACATTTCAAAGCACAATTTCAGGAGAACTATTATATTCTTTTCCATTTCATTATCTTCTCCTAAGAATGGAAATTTGATCATCTTTAGTGTAATCTAGTCTTAGAGGTCAAGTACTACAATAAACATGTGAGAAGAAAGGCAGAGTTCGTATGTTACCTTTGCTGAAACACGGCCAAGAGCTCTTTGCAGAAATACTCGCCATTCTTAGAGATTCTCTTCAGGTCCTGATACAGCAGATTATACTGGAACAAATGATACAGCTTAATGAAGCAGTAAACCACAAGACTATCTACCTATCTATCTATCTATCTATCTATCTATCTATCTATCTATCTGTCTGTCTGTTATTTTAGTATTATTTATATACAGTATTTAATATTTCGAATTAATTATTTAATTTTTATTTTAATTTGTGTTAAAGTTTGTTTAATTCTTAAAATGTCTTTACAATGTCTATATAATATTTATAAATTATTTATTTTTATTAGAATTTCAGATTTAGTAATTCTGGTACTTCAACAAACGTATTTTATTTCAGTTAGTTGCCAAGGCAACATTTTTTATTTTCATTTAAGTTTTTATGCTTTTCATTGAATATTTATATTTTATTTTAGATTTATTTTAATTAACAAAAACGATCTAACACCAATGTTCAAGAGAACAGCAATACTATAGCGAACACACAGTAACTGCCTAGCAACGTCCTAGCAAATCACTTGGAACCAAAACACCCTAGCAACCAGACAGAACTCCCTAGCAACCACTAGGAACATCTCTGAAACTGCCTCTAGCAGCTGTAAATAAATCTGTCTTGTCTTGTCTCTCCATCTACACTTTCAAACTTAAGAGGATTTTAAAAACTTACTTGTGGAAGTTTGTCAAGTTAACAGCAAAGTCTCGACAAACGTTCCTCTTCTAGTTAATAATAAGCAATTCTTCAGAATGTAAATGTGAACGAGTCAGAAGTGAGTTTTATAGACGTTCACTAGCAACACTGACCACATCATCTGTACTCTGTTATTTTCCACAGCAGATATCAAGTTAGTAGTTGAACATATTAGTAAGAGTTAGAATGAAATGGACTCACAGTACAGCTGCTCAGCGGGTCCTTCATCTTCACACTGGTCGTACTTTAACTCTGCTGTTCAAACTTTGACCTCTCTCTCTCCGCTCCTGAAGAATGTATGCGGAAATCACCTGTGTGCCTGTGCACAAGATCACTGCATTATTAACCCACCATAAAATCAAAGGAGTGGCCCAGTCCTTGCTATAGAAATCACTGTTTCGCTTTGCATGAAGTTTTGGCTTGACGTTTGTCTTGTTTCCAACAGGCAGTATTATAATGTATACAGTAACATTTCAGAATAATATAGTTAAAACTATGAAATAACACAAATGGAAGTATAAACTCGGTTACAATAACGGTTTCAAAAGGGGATTTTCACAGCAATGCCGTAGAAGAAACATTTTGGTTCCCTAAAGAACCTTTCATTGAACAATTCTTAAAAATAACATTTTCTATAGTGTAAAGAACATTTAAATAATCTAAAGAACTTTTTATCACTACCAAAAATAGGGGTGTAACGATATTCAAACGGAACCGAAAAACCGCGATACACCAGCCACAGTATGTACCGCGGTACTTTCATGGCGTACTGAAAGCCCCCCGCCCCCTGCTGTCCCGGCCCAGCCCTGGCCCATTGTTTAGGCTGACCTCACTTTACCCATGTATGTCAAAAATAAATTCTTCCTTCCTTGACATTTAGGGGGGTAACAGCAGGTATTATTCGTCCCCCGGATTTTCGATATGCGTCTTATGTGAACACAAAAAATACAGTGGTGTAGCCTTGTCTATATTTGTTAGGCTATATTGTATATTTATTTTACCTGTTGTAACGTTAGCGAGAGAGAGTGTGTGTGAGAGAGACAGGCCATACTGTTATTGTTTTGTGTAATAATAAACAAAATCATGCAAATCAAGCATAGCATTAGTTCTGGCAGGTCACGTTAGTCAAGCTCGCATCAGCTGACTCATGAATCATGTCAAGAATTGTGCAATCGGGAATTTGGAGAGAGGGATTCGTTCCCCGCGCAGATTTTACTTATAATAATAATTATAGATAAACGTATAAATTCCGCTTAACAACTTAAAATATAATCTGCAAGCACAATAAACTACCGTACAATTTATTTACATCTCTTGACAGAAAGGTTATTGCAGATTTTATTAAAATGTTATTTAATAACATAACAGTAGTCATAATAAAGCATATTACCAGTATATGCATCGCCAACTCACTCATCAGAATCAAACTTCGACAGTTGGTTGAACCGACTCATTCGGTTCTTTTTGAGTCGGACGTGCTACTTCGTTGCGTCTTGCGTTGCGTCACCAACCCGGAACTAAAGTTCGATTCAGTTCGATTAATGAACCGGCTCGACCGGTTACTTGCTGAGAACCGACTCAAAAGACCGATTCGTTCAAGAACCGAACATCACTTCTGAATAAGCATTGCTTCTCGCATCGCTGCATTATTGACATGGACGCTTTGCCCGCAATCTTGTTGAAGTTATACTAACACTGCCTCAAGAACATGTTTAGACGAGATCTGCACTCCCCGCACGAAGGAGAAGGACGTCGAGAAGGAGATCAAGCATCCACGACACTGCTGGCTATATTTCAGCCTTCATTCATCTCTCAACGTCTTCACGAGGCTAAGCTAAGTTTTCCTTTTATGCTCTTTGCTTAAAATCTACCAGGCTATTGGGTATCAACAACATTAGTGTTTCTTAAGGGTTATCTAGTTGTTTCAGTAACTGTTGTTGCAAGGCTTGCGATCATATTGACAGTATGTGCGTTACTTATCTGTTGTCATTGGCAACATGCTGTGCTTTGTACAGTGCAGATTGTTTCAAAGCAGCTTGCAGTGATAAACAAGATAATAATGATTCAATGATGCAAACAGAATTAAATTCTGCTGTAAGCAGCTCTAAAATTACAATAGTAAACAGTCTTGAAATCAGATCAGTGCTAATTCTATTTGGTGGTTATGGAAACATGCTTGTTGCTTAAAGGCACAATATGTAATTTTTCTAGAGGTCGCTTATTCAAAACAAAGGCTGCGTCCGAAATCGCGTACTATGTGAGTAGGTACCACATTTGAATGAACTTCGCAACCGTTAAAAAAGTACGTTCTATATAGTATGAATGTAATCCGGACATACTACATCCACAATGTTGTCATTATCATGTGACCTACCAGTCAGTTGCATCCCTTCACCTCCATATATAAATCGTCTCCCATGGCCTCATGGGATAGTAAAGTGTCAATAGTATGCACACTTCAGAATCTCGCTGGAAGTAGTAGGTCATCCGGCTACTTTTTGCCTACTGTTTTTCAAATACTATGAATTCAGACATACTACTCTGTTGGCGTACTGTTTTTCGCATACTATATAGTAGAGAAGTATTCGATTTCGGACGCAGCTAAAGGTGTAGCTTGATGATGCCTTGATTTTGCAGCATCACGGGAGATGTTGTCTTCAGCTCTAAAGAATCCGACGGGACTCGGGCTGAATATTAATTATCGAGCTAATGTATTAAAGATTTATTTTAACGATTTTAGTTATTTAAGATTTCACTTTACCGAAGGAACGAAATGAGTGGCAAAACGGCCTGCTGCGTGACTGGATTTAATAGGGGAAACTGCGAAAACATGAGTAAAACAAACGATTATCAGTTTAAACTAAAGTCTGGACTCCATATAGAGTTCCTTACAACTTACCAAAGATCCAGAGATCGATAGATATTGACATACAGCCAGGAATCGTCTTTCTTGACATTTATTTGAGCCTGATTTCAACGCTGGGGAAATACATAAAGCAAATTTGCCTGTAAATGCTTTATATAAATACAATATAGGTAGGTCTAAATCCGCGTGATCACTTATATCAATGTTATATCATCATATCGTCCACTCCTTAAACTTGTATAGTTTTTGTCAGTGTTTGTTTAAAAACATCCAATCATGCAGAATATAAGATGGTATATATTTAACTGATGAGTTGTCAATACAATATATTACAAAACAATATATAGGGTTTGATTTTTACCCCAAAATTCAACATATTGACACAAAATGATAACTGCAAATCCATGTTTCGCTGCCTGGAGTCCAGTTGTTTCTGTGAATTGCGGCGATCCATTTGCTTCTCTTTTCTGTAGCTTTCGGCAGTCTAAAAATATACTTCAGGTTTCTTGTCAAATCTATTTGTAGAGTCAGTCTCAAAGCTCTTTCCCGTTTTAGCTGTGTTCTGTGTGTTTTTCATGGCATTCATGCTGAAAACCAATGCTGCTGCTCAGTCTTTTTGCCACTCAGTGGGTGTAACTGCAGTCACTCCGGATGACGGTGACATCACGTGCATACCCTCATTTAACAATGATTAGTTTTCTGTTGATGAATGTATCCAAACAGTTGCTCACCTGTCTAATAACACACGATATATTAAAGCGTCTTTAGTGTTTCCTTGGTTTCAACAAAATATAACCGTAATGTCACGCACGCACTGTGTCCTGGTTAACATTGCTTATTATTGCTAAATTCTTGGAAACATTTGGAATAATGTAAGTACACAAGTCAACAAAATATATAACATTGTTATAGTGGTTTTTGGATATTTTAATTAGAGCCCGACCGATTTTATCGGTCGATATGAGCCTGTCGCAGATATGTCGGCATTGGCGTATATGCCACCGATATGAACACGCGTCCCACAGCACATGAATATTCCCACAAAATTGTGTCAAAATGCCGGTCTTGTCGAGTATCATCGTAAACATAGTCAGTTATGTCTTAAGTGAACGTAAACATGAAATTTGCCAGTCAAGTCACTGCCAGCGTTTTTGGTCATTTTCACAAGTTTCATGGCCCACAGAATATCTTGTTGAATGAATATCTGAACATGCAATATATCAAAAGAAAGAACAGAGCCTCTGCTTTATTCCAGCTTCATGCATTCTTTTTTTATCAACACTTGAATGTGGGTAAGTTTCATGAAAAAAGCAACATTTTGAGCAAAAAGCTGAGAAAATCGCGTTTTTGTCAAAGACTACATCCAGATCATATTCAGAACGATGATCAAAACACAGATGGAGTAGATCAAGTTCATCAACACCCTCAAAGCTTCACAGTCCTATAGCTCGTCCTGGGTCAACATTTCATTCAATAACATTAGGCCATTTTGATTTAGATCATTATTTTTCATATGCATCTGTTATATGAGATCGCTCGTTTTTCTGCTTCTTCTTCGCATGTGTTTTGATCAGGAGATTCTGTACTCTTTCAGGAGATGTGTAATAGCGCCCCCCTAACGTATAACAGTGAAAACACGGAAAGCATCTTTGACTATAGTGGTCCTGACAGAAATCAAGCAGCGTTAGTTCTGGCAGGTCACGTTGGTCAAGCTTGCATCAGCTGACTCTCAGCTGATCCACGTCAACCTATAGGGATACAACGCTTATCACAGCTTCTTATATATAAGGTCAATTCAGTATTATTTTATAGCTTATCAAGTTGCCCAGGAGCTAATTACTTTTCTCCATCCCCAGCTCCTCCTTTCGTCCAGTCATGACTTGGCCTTCTGATTTTCCTCTTCGAATCAGGCTCATTTTCTTGAATTATGTTGTTACAGTAATTATTGTCATTAAGAACATTAATGATATTGCAATACTTTATGTTGGTTCTGTTACCCTAAGGGGTGTTATTTCTGCTCTCCCTGCTCTTATCAATGCTAGGCTGCATGGATGGGCAGGGAGTTTTTGCCCAGAACAGAACCATACTGCCAAACTGTATGCTAATTCTTAAAGCTACAATATATAATGTTTCGCCGCTAGAGGTCGCTTATTCAAAACAAAGGCGTAGCTTGATAATGCCTTGATTTCACGGAGTTTTTATTATGCCACAGTCACCGATTCCGCTTCTTCCGCTCATGTGTATGTGGGGTAACGCAGCGCTGTTTTATCATATTAGATACATTTGAGTGTGTTGAAAGTTATGTTATAATGCTACTCTGTGCGTTCGCTCGGCGGCTACGAGACACTTGTTGCACACTGTAGTAAGCTAGATCTATACTAGGCATGGTAAAACATGGTACTCGCGGTAAATCAAGAAAACAATATTTAAATAATAAGACTGTGTTGAGCTAAATAACAATGATTTGTTTTCTGTCGGTCCGTGTCCTGGTTAAAATAGCTTATTTCTCTAGATTTAAACATTCTTGGAAATATTTTGGATATTGTAAGTACACAAGTCAACAAAATATATAACATTGTTCTAGTGGTTTTTGGATATTTTAATCCAAAAATCATACATATTGTGCCTTTAATTATCTTTGATGATAGTGGTCCTGACAGAAATAAAGTACTTTAAATTAAAGTACTATAGAATTGAAATAGAGAGAGATCAATTTAATATACAAATGTGGCAGATCATCACTCTCAGTGTCTGATTGTTCTAGTCTCCACCCACTCCTCCTCATGCACCAATCAGAACGCTCGAGCCTTCACTGATCACAGCTGCTGTGGTATAAAGGAGGTTTAAAGCTGCTGTGCCTAAAAACGGGATTCAAAGTGCAAGTTTTTAAAAACGATACCATCTCCATGTAAATTACCAAAACGTTCATTCATGAAAACGTGACGTCATGCGCATGAGTATTAAGTGTTCAGTCTATAGGCGCGTAGTTTCTTTACAAAGTGGCACCGCCAACTACTGGCCTGGCTGCAGAATACAGCATTTTTAGTCTTTTCCGCAGATCCATGTGAACCGGGATCATTTTGACAACATTGTCATGTACACGGAAAACACAAAGGAAAAACTTTTCCAGTTTTTAGTACATCGTTGTCGTGTAAACGTACCCTAAGATGGTCAGATCTCTCTCAAAAATCTTGTCTCTCTGTGTATATTTTTCCTCTCTGCGGTATGGTAATATATTTTTTCCTACTGCTGTTGATTTTAGTTATATTAAGTTTTGTTTATTAGTTTTTGGAGCTCTTTAGAGGGTGTTGTATCCCACAACACCTTTAAGACAAACAGTTTTTATGAGTTATCCTCTTTTCATTTAATTTTCTGCCGGTTCAACCTGCTGGAATGATGTGAACAGTGCCGTATTAAGGATAACTAAATCCAAAAATGCTTTGAAATAAAATGACAAATTATCCCTTGCATCTAATCATGAATTATTAGATGCAATATTAGAGATACTGACACATAAAAGCAGGAAGAAGGGTTTTGGTCTGTCGTGTTTATTTAAAATACATGGCAACATAATTCATTAGTACCGCTGATAATCAGTTTTCCAGCGAAGGCAGAGAATACAGTTGTCTTTTTTTTTTTTTTTAAATTCTTCGCCTTTTTGACATCAAATGTAAACCACATAACACAGCAACCTGTCTGCAGTGCAAATGAGACGACGGCTAATTAGCTGTAGCGCTTCTCCAGCTTTAAACAGACAGCAGCAGCAACCTTCCCAACACTGAAAGAAACGGCATTAAAACACTCAAATCAAACGCATTAAATAAAGCTTGGCTGAATGATGATCAAATGCATGTGGAAAACGGGAAGAATATTTTACTAAACTAAAAAAATAGACAACATAAACAACCATGGTTTAGTGCCACTTATTCATAAAAGTGCATGTTCACTGTATGTTGGCATTAAACAGTGTGATAGTTTGATATATTTCATAATCTCATATGTACCTTGTTTCTGAAGTCTTACTGTGCACAGTAATAAAACCAAGCCTTATTTATGATGGACTATTGATTTGGAAATATGACTGGGATTCAATGAGAAAAGAATATCAAATATTTACTCCTAAAACTTTCTTTAAAAGAAGCAGAATCCAATATGTTTTTCAAATACAGGAAAGATTCATTGATTAAAATACTTCTAATAAGTGTCCCTTTTTCTTTTTAGTGCATGAAACAATGCATCAAAAGTTTGGGGTCAGTAAGAATTTTTTCTTAAAAGAAATGAATACTTGAATTCACAGAGGATGCATTACATTGATCAAAGGTGAAAAGTGACTTTCTATTTCGAATAAATGCTGTTCTTTTGAACGTTCTATTCATAAAATAATCCTGGAATAAATGTATCATGTTAAGCAGCACAACTGTTTTCAACATTGCTGATAATAAGAAATGTTTCTTGAGCATCAAATCATCATATTAGAATGATTTCTGAAGGATCATGTGACACTGAAGACTGGAGTAATGATGCTGAAAATTCAGCTTTGATCACAGGAATAAATTACATTTTAAAATATATTAAAGCAAAAAACTGTTATTTTAAATAGTAAAAAAAATCTCACAATATTACAGTTTTTATTGTATTTTTGATCAAATAAATGCAGCCTTGGTGAACATAAGAGACCTCTTTCAAAAACATTTAAAAAAATCTTGCCAACCCCAAACTACCCCACTCATTTATAGTGATTCAATTGAACAAATTATAAATTTGAGCAAATTGGCTTTGGTAATTCTGCCCATTTAAAACACTGTTATCCTTTTCCACAAAAATGATGCTGGTACTCGTGTCAAAGCCGGTGCTCAGCTGGGGATCTGTGAATCTCTCGACTTGCCATCAATTATTTTACTGCATAACCTTTCCACAAGTGCACTGCTGTGCTTAAAGGTGCATTACGGGATATTGACAGCTAGCGGCTGAAATTGTTACTGCAGTCCAAATTCTATGGGCCTGTCCAAATACCCACACTTGCGGTCTTGGCTACTTGAGAGCACATGTATGCGTCAGGAAGTAAGTGTGCAAGACTGTCCCATGTCTTAAAAATGCCAAAGCCCAGTGCCCTGAACGCACACTAAACCCATACTACTGCTTCGGAGCGGTATTCAAAGCCAAACGTATCCCATCAAGCATCATGTTTGGGAAATCGCGAGATGTCGAGGATAACATTCCACTGTAAGTTAAATTAATTAGATATTACATATAATTTGGTAGTAAAACAAAGTGTTGCACTTTTTATTGGTGTAATAAGTAGGCTATGTGTATTTTGTGCAACATTTGCAACTGCTTTTTATCACTTAGATTAATTAGCACCACAATTTTTAAATTGTGTCTTCTGTTATGTAGAGACTACTGAACAGACATTTAGAAGTTTATTTTAAAATGCAAAGTACTGAAAATCAAAATAAAGCTCTGTAAACGCTTGCATTTTTGCAACACTATAAGTGTCAAAAGTTAAGACATCAAAAGTTAGACACTCGCCTACTTGAACACTTGGGCCTAATACAGGAAATACGTCATGCAAGTAGACAGTGGTAGAAGTGGTCAAGTGCAAAGGCCGCAAGTGTTGGTATTTGGACAGGCCCAAAATATTGCAGAGAGTTGTTTGCCCTGCTTCCTCCTCAGACCTCATGCGGGTTGCCAAATTGAGGACACGTAACAGGAACGAGCACAATTCGATAATGAAAGGCAAAATGCAGAATGTAAGTACAAATGCAGATGTGAACACTTTCCCAATTTCCCGATGCATGCTTGCATTATTGTGGCAGTAACAAATCTCAGTGCTCAAACAGGCGATGAAGTGACTCAAGTCTGTGTTACAAAAACCCTGTTATTTACGTAGCTAATTAAAACTGTTTAACTAACTTTAACTTGCTTCCGCCACAACAATAGTTGACCAGAAAAAGACAAATGCTGCGTCTGAAATTGCATACTGTATAGTAGGTACTACATTTGGTTTGAAACTTCACGACCATTAAAACTGTACAAAAAAAGGTCACTGTTTGGATTTAAATAGGCGAATACTTAAGAGGCTATGATTGGATCATTATTGCAGTGATTATTATGTTTCTAGCATGTTATATGTTTGGCAACAGTTCTTCTAACCCTAATTGATGGAGTGTGTAGCTTTTCATTTCTTAAACAACCATGTAGGAAGACACATCATGGCATTATTCCAGGATGACAATGTCAAGATTCATGAGGCTCAAACTGTGAAAGAATGGTTGGGAAGGGGGCATGAAGAATCATTTCCACACACCTCTGAGTCCAGACCTTAAATTCATTGAAAGTCTTAGGGATGTGCTGGAGGAGACTTTACAGAGTGCTGGGCTCTTGCATTGCCAAGACAAGATCTTGACCAAAAACTGATGCACCTCTTGATGGAAATAAATGTTGTAATGTGATTTCCTATTCCTATTCCTAGTATTTGCCCATTTAAATCTATAATATCAACCTTTTTTTTTTCCTTTGGCCGGGCAGTGTATGTTCTATATAGTACAATTGTGTGTAGTATAGTATGAATGAAATTCGGACATACTACAGCCACCATGCTGTCATTGTCATATGACCTACGGCGTCAGTTGCGTCGCTTCACTGCCATTCACAAATCCTCTCCCGTGGCCTCATGGGATAGTAAAGTGTCCATCGAATGCTCACTTCAGAATCTCTCCGGAAGTAGTAGGTCATCCGGGTACTTTCCGGCAGTGTTTCGAATACTATGTATTCAGACATACTACTCTGTTGATGTACTGTTTTTCACTTAGTATTCAATTTCAGATGAAGCAAAATTCTGTTCAAAACAGTGCAACAATGCATCGGCTGAATGTGCTTGACATTCACATACTGTACTTGCATAGAGCATATTTTAGGTCTACGAGGCTGATTCGAAGCCTTTTCTTCAGTGGAAATGGTTCCAGACTGGGCACCGGCTCCAGCACCATCATGTAGAAAGGGGGAATGTATGTTGGAAAAAAAACAGCAGCACGGAAAATGCAAATTTATTAAAGATACAAAAAATAAATAAATACAAAAAGACACTAATCCAAGAAAACTACTATTCCCATGATGCCAGAATACATGACCGCAGCAGCATGCTCACGTGATTATGAAAGAAAGAACGGCGCTTTCATTCGCCAGCTTGAAACGAAAGAGTGAGCTGCACTGAATCTAAAAGGTGCTTCGATAACCAATGGCGCAGGATCAACGACCACAAAAACAAAAGCGAACAAACGAAACACAAAACATCTGGGGGAAATGGTGAAAAGTGACCAACCGAAACAGAACTGCATTCACATTATTGAGTAGTTCCAGTTCGGGACCGGACCGGTAATGTTCATACATGGTTTGACACAACGGAGAGTGATGCAGGTACCATCTGCAGCTGGGACCCAGTGAAACGTCCTCCATGCAGGGCGGATGGTTAGTGTTCGTCTGGACACGGGGGCGGGGACAGGTAGCCGTTGGTGCCGTGAGCCCCATTGGTCCCGTTAGTGTGGTGTTTCTGAGAGGGAGGAAGAACCTCGTCTTCATCAGAGCTGGATTCAATGTCACTGCGGTCATCCTTTGACACCTGGGAAGATTATAGAGATGCTTAAGATCACAGTACACACTATACTTATGATTGAGTTGAGATACTATACAAATAATTAAACTACCAGTAATTGCAATGATTCATAAACATTTTTGTTGTGATAAATTACTGGAGAAAAAAAAATGCATGAATCTGCTTAAGTAGCATTAGCACATTGCGTGACAATTAGATGTGATCATTTGGTTTCTAATCACCTACATTTAACAGTTATCTAAGAATAATTCCCCTATTTCCTGTCAATATACACTACAAATGTTTGGGGTCAATACAATTTTTTAATGTACTTGAAATAAGTCTCTTCTGCTCACCAAGGCTGCATTTATTTGAACAAAAATACAGTAAAAATAGTAATATTGTGAAATATTATTGCAATTCAAAATAATGTTTTCTATTTTAATATATTTTAAAATGTAATTTATTCCTGTGATCAAAGCTGAATTTTCAGCATCATTACTCCAGTCTTCAGTGTCACATGATCCTTCAGAAATCATTCTAATATGAGGATTTGATGCTCAAGAAACATTTATTATTATTAATGTTGACAACAGATGCTTCATATTTTTGTGGAAACCATGACACATTTTTTTCACGGTTCCTTGATGAATAGAAAGCATTTATTTGAAATGGAAATCTTTTGTAACATTATAAATACTTTCCTTTAATGCATCTTTGCTGAATAAAAGTGTTAATTTCTTTTTAAAAAACCCCCCAAAACTTACTGACCCGAAACTTTTGAATGGCAGTGTATCTGTAAAATCAAACTTTAAGAAGCTTTATGCATCCATGCACAGAACACAACAATTTTTTAATAAACTACTTACATGTAAAGGATTCCATTTTCCCGCCTTTGATGGCAGCGTGTGAAGCAGAGAAGAAAAAGCATATACATAAAATGAGGAATACAGCAAGAACCAAAATTTGATAGTAGATGTAACAATCTGATTTTTAAATCAACATGAAACGCAGCTCACAAGATGATCTTTAATGAGAAAAAAATCCATCGACAATTCTCTGACGATGGTCACTTTACCTGTTTTTAATCACAGGATCAGGGGTGCCATATTTAAAAGCATAATTTATGTAACATCTTATACATCTTATTTTAATATAATACTCTTGTACACACATTTACATACATTCATATTTGTTTGGTTGTTTGTTTTTATGAAACGGAGAGACGTTATGCATTTGGAGTACATCTGAATTAAAGATACACATAAGCAATAACGGGTGATTTATTTGCCACTACAATCTTTTAACGGCTATAAATATGAATTTTGCTGCTTCAGCTTGGTGGCGGCAATTATGAAGAAAATTATTTTCTTTGCAAAAACATGTAGTAAATGAATAATCAACAAGACCACGCGTACCAGTCTTATTTTAGTATCATTGATATGCCAATATAGTTTTTGTATATTTTGAATTATCTATCTTTCTATTTTCAGTTTTTACTATAATTTTAAAGTTTTAGTAATTGTGTTGTGTTTTTGTCATTTTTATTAGTTTATTTATATATATATATATATATATATATAGATACACACACACACACACACACAAGTATTTCAAGCTAAACAAAAATAAGAAATGTCACCTTGGCAAATAGCTGAAATAGAATAAGTTTAAGTTTTTTCTTTTTAAATATTTTATTTCAGTTAATGTTTGTTTCAAGTAATCAAAACTGTTTTTTTTTTATTGTTTAATTTAGTAATATAGGGTTTGATTTCATGCTGACTTAGAAAGAAAACCCAACTCCCTCAGATTACATTTAACTGTTACACCCTTCATGAATGCACCATGATAAACTGAAATGTTTCTGATAAACTCAGTTTTTAAATTTTACAAATATGCTGTGACAATATCGACATACAAAACTATCAAATATCATCCTTGTATTGTTTATAATCCCTTTATAATATTAATAATTATAGCACATAACTATATTATAGCTGTGTATTTCTTCCATATGGACATTACTTTGACACACTCATCTGATAACAGCATTTTCTGTAAAGCTGCTTTGAAACAATATGTATTGTGAAAATACACTACACAGATTAGGGCTGTCACAATATCAGATTTTTTGCACGATTATCGTGGCCAAAAGAATTCACGATAACGATATATCGAGATATCTATAGAAATCTTGAAAAAAAAAATGCTATCAGTCAAATCAATCTTTAATTAAAAAAAAAAAAAAAAAAAAAGAATCACACCATTGTTTAAAAAAGGAGCAATTACACAATGGCAACGAGTTTGATGAGGCTTCTTATTACAGAATGAGGCAGAATTATATTATTTTATAGTATTCTATACAGTGATTAAAGGCAAAGTCGATTGCCATTGCATTATAAATATACATTATCCTTATGAAAATACTCGATGACTCAAGAACACAGATAAACCCGAATACTGTCGCAATGGTGTTTCTGTTCATGTTTATCAGTCAAAAACGTCTCTATCTGCGTTTTATTCAGCTACAGCGATCGCTGGATGTCTTTGTCCATGTTAGCGATTTCCTGGAAATTCATATGTTTTATTACTCCTATGAGTGTCACTTGTGGACTGTATGTGCAAGGGCGCCCTCTGGTGTTGAGTATGAATGAAACATAAATTACATGTGAGAGTTTAGCGCTCCATAATGCTCACATCATCCTATTGTGGGTGAAAATAGAAATAAATACTGCTGTCTGAAGATATTTGAAGTAAACATACTATAATCCATATGTTTTTTTATTTGAATGAGCACACTTTTGGACTAAAGGCCCTAAGGGATGCAGATCCCATTTCAGGACTAGCAAAATAATTGCAACTTGCTCTCTGTAGAGTGGCCAAATCCGCAAGATATCAGAGGATGAGGTGGGTGAAGGTGTGTGAAGAGGTGTGTACTATTATTTAAAATATTACAGTTATTGCCAATACCAGTATATTGCGACACCCCTAATTAACATAATATATATATTTTTTAAATACCACGATTATCGTCAATATCGGTACAATCGCAAAACCCCTAATACAAATACACTTGAATTGAATTGTCAATAGCTTTGCGGATTTAATGGCCCAATATATTCAAGTCCTAGCAATAAGGGTGATGGAGGAGATGGTCGTGTGGTTTTCTGAAGCCTCACCTTTCCTCTGGAAATGGCCCTGTAGGCGGTGCGCACTATAAGATACGACCAGAAGGTGTGCAGGGCCTGCAGCAGGACGAGCAGCATGTTAAACACCCACCACGATGGATACGGCCCAACGATCTCCCAGCTCTCAAACACAGTGGTGTTTAAAATCCTGCAAAACACACACATTTTATTACAACACTTCAGGATATTCCATTAGTTCAAATACACTCACCTAAAGGATTATTAGGAACACCATACTAATACTGTGTTTGACCCCCTTTCGCCTTCAGAACTGCCTTAATTCTACATGGCATTGATTCAACAAGGTGCTGAAAGCATTCTTTAGAAATGTTGGCCCATATTGATAGGATAGCATCTTGCAGTTGATGGAGATTTGTGGGATGCACATCCAGGGCACGAAGCTCCCGTTCCACCACATCCCAAAGATGCTCTATTGGGTTGAGATCTGGTGACTGTGGGGGCCATTTTAGTACAGTGAACTCATTGTCATGTTCAAGAAACCAATTTGAAATGATTCGAGCTTTGTGACATGGTGCATTATCCTGCTGGAAGTAGCCATCAGAGGATGGGTACATGGTGGTCATAAAGGGATGGACATGGTCAGAAACAATGCTCAGGTAGGCCGTGGCATTTAAACGATGCCCAATTGGCACTAAGGGGCCTAAAGTGTGCCAAGAAAACATCCCCCACACCATTACACCACCACCACCAGCCTGCACAGTGGTAACAAGGCATGATGGATCCATGTTCTCATTCTGTTTACGCCAAATTCTGACTCTACCATCTGAATGTCTCAACAGAAATCAAGACTCATCAGACCAGGCAACATTTTTCCAGTCTTCAACTGTCCAATTTTGGTGAGCTCGTGCAAATTGTAGCCTCTTTTTCCTATTTGTAGTGGAGATGAGTGGTACCCGGTGGGGTCTTCTGCTGTTGTAGCCCATCCGCCTCAAGGTTGTGCGTGTTGTGGCTTCACAAATGCTTTGCTGCATACCTCGGTTGTAACGAGTGGTTATTTCAGTCAAAGTTGCTCTTCTATCAGCTTGAATCAGTTGGCCCATTCTCCTCTGACCTCTAGCATCAACAAGGCATTTTCGCCCACAGGACTGCCGCATACTGGATGTTTTTCCTTTTTCACACCATTCTTTGTAAACTCTAGAAATGGTTGTGCGTGAAAATCCCAGTAACTGAGCAGATTGTGAAATACTCAGACCGGCCCGTCTGGCACCAACAACCATGCCACGCTCAAAATTGCTTAAATCACCTTTCTTTCCCATTCTGACATTCAGTTTGGAGTTCAGGAGATTGTCTTGACCAGGACCACACCCCTAAATAAATTGAAGCAACTGCCATGTGATTGGTTGATTAGATAATTGCATTAATGAGAAATTGAACAGGTGTTCCTAATAATCCTTTAGGTGAGTGTATGGTTTCAAACTCCTTACGTGAGATCAGTGTTATGGTAAAAAATAAACCCTGCCATCAGCTTTATTGCTGCATGTCACCAGCCACTGTACTAGTAGCCATGACTAGTTCTGGTTGTCCTAGTAACGGTTATGAACGTCAGTACAGCTAATATGTTTTTCCACGTCATTCCATGTCGCTAGTGAATCAGTTTTTATGCCATGAAAAAGGTTGTATATAAATTCACCAGTGCATAATGTAACTATCCGTGTCGACAACACAAACACCAGACTATCTGGGTCACACACACGTTTACTAGGTATGCACTTATTTAAATGAGGATATATCATAGACTTCTATTGTTTTTATATACAGTACATCTAATTATAATGTACTTTATTTAGAATAAAAAAACTTTATGTATTAGGGGCCAAGCACTGAATTATATCCATTAGATTTCTTATTACTATTCTTTTTTTTTTCTTCTTCCACTCTTGAAGTCTATGGCAGCCCATAGAACAGTTTGAGCACTGTAATTAAATTTGGCACACAGATAGAGGACAGTCTGAACATTAATAACCACAGCAATTTTCAAGTCTCTAACTCAATCCCTCTAGAGACACCAAATGTCCAAAGTTGCACTTATGTTTATGCTAACAACTTATGAACCATAAGGGCTAGAAAACCTTGGCTCAAGACAATTCTCCATTCCGTCACAAGAATTTTTCCGCCATTTTGAATGTTCTGAAAAACATAGCTACTTTTTCAAACCATGTCCTAGATGGCTCGTCAGATTTTGGCACAGATCATCTTTAGACCGTGCTGGCAAAAAGTTTAAATATTTTCGAAAAAACCAAACCATTCTTGAATAACGTGCAAATTAATTTGAAGAAGAACACGCCAAAATGGATGTGAGGCTGAATCTCCGCAAAGGCTTGCCGTAAAAAGACCAAACTTGGTACATGTCATCACAAGCGCGACCTGAGGCATTTCAGCAGAGTGCCACCTACTGGTCAAGAAATATGAAAAAAATAAATAATAATTATTTTGTTAATGTCATTTTATTAATAAAGCACAATTTAAAACAACAACTGTTGACCAATGTGCTGTACATAAAATAGCATAAAACAATAAAAATGACAACTAACAAACAATAGAACAGATAATATGACTGCATCATTGATTAAAAGCAATGGCAAATAGAAAAGACTTAAGTTTTGATTTTAAATTATCTACAGTTGTAGCAATTTTAATACTAACTGGCAGAATATTTCACAGTTTTGGCGCGACTACTGTGAAAGCCCAGTCACCATTAAGTTTTAATTTTGTCCTTGGAATCACTAATAGACCCTTGCATCGATACCTTATTACTTCTGAACAGTTTGCCCAAAAATCATAAATTGATACCCAATTTACCTGTGTCGACCATTTTGGACATCAGCCATTTTGAATTTTGACGCAAAATGCTGTATTTTACAAATGCATGAGCTTATCTTTACGAAACTTGGTGGCACCATGCCCTGAAGGTACTCAAAAAGTTTAGAGACAGCGCCACCTTGTGGTCAAAATTAATGAAATAAGAAATAAAAATGAAGTAAGTTTAAGCTGAAGTAGTAAAATTTCTTAACTAAAACTGAAATAAAAATAAATTAAAGCTTAATACAAATATAAAAAAACAAAGTAATTAAAATGACAAAACCACATTACAAAATTACTAAAACTTAAATTAAAATGAAAACAGAAAATATAATAATAAAAGATTCAAAATATTAATAAATATTAAAATTAAAATGATAACAGAAAATATAAAAATAAAAGCTAATTCAAAATATTAATAAATTACAATTAATACAAATGACAAAAGCACATTACAAAATTACTAACATTTTTTTAAATGAAAACTGAAAATAAAATGAAAAAATAAAAGCTAAATCAAAATATAAATAAATTACTATTAATATTAATAAATACAAAATAGTAATAAATATTACATTAGCATTTCTGAACCTTCTGGTATTCAAAAGTTAATGTAGATCTGTAAATAAACTATTTTAGGACGTTATCGTAGGACAAATTTAAAACGAAGTATAAAAATGATTAATGTAAAACAACGAAGCAATATTTCAGATTCTGCAGGTCACTGGATCAAATGTAAAGCAATTGTAAAGATAGTGATCATGCAAAAGTTATTTTTTTTGTTGCTTCCACTGTAGCACAAGATGCATTACTCTTAACCTCTAAAATAAGACTGAATCCAAATTGACATGAACTCTCACTGCAGCATATCAGTGAATACAGGGACTATGACAGCATCTCTGTGAAGGCCATTTCATAATCATTATTAAATGACAGTGAGGACTCTCTGAGGACCAGAGACTTGGGCTGCTGCCGTCACATCCATCATCAACTTGACGGCTCCTCACGTGGAGCTGAATCTAATCGCACTCTGTGATTAGCCCGTTTCTCTAATTCCATTAGAGTCACACAATGAAGTACTCAAAAGCCACAGTAGACACTTAGATGAGGTGAGTGAATAAAACGTCTTTCCAGCACTAAATGATTAATGAGGAAAGCGAGAAGAAAAAGCACACATGACTCATTCTGAAGAGAATCATGTCAAAAGAATAATGGATCTGAAAAAGTCACAGTCGTAAAACTTGAGAGACGTTGTAACACCTAGTATTAACATCAGCTAAATTCAAGTGCAAACGTGGTCCAAAACGTTATGTAATAAGATCAAACCACATTCAGAGGTGGTCAGAAGTGTTCATGCTAAGTTGAAGAAAAATTGGATATGCATCCATTGGATATGGATGATTTTATCACACTATTCTCATGCCAACATGCACATTTACGTCTTGTAGATAATACGAAACAATATATTTTTAATGTTTTTTTTTATGTGTGTGTATTTTATTGTTTTTATTACTTTCCCAGTATTTTATATATATATTTTTTTTATGATTTAAATTAATTTTTCAATGTTATGTTATGTACTATTATGGTTTTTATTAATATTTTGAATTGGCTTTTATTTTTATATTTTCAGTTTTCATTTAAATTTCTTATTAAGTTTTAATAAATTTGTTGTGCTTTTTCCATTTTATTTAGCTTTCATTTATTTTTATTTCAGTTTTGGTAATTTTAGTACTTCAACTTATTTAATTTCAGTCATCTCTAATTTTTGTTTAAGTTCTTTTCATCTAATATATATATTTTATTTTATTTCAGCGTTATTTTAATAAAGAAAATAACTTAAATAGATTTAGTTTTAGTTAACAATAACAACACTGGTTAAAATTATTTCTTGCAGAGAATTTCTTATTTCTTAAATCAAAACAAATGCATAACTTTAGCCAAAACCTGTTGTCTATATGGGCTAATAAAATCATGTTTAATTTGATTAAAGCACAATGCTATTTCCTTCAGTGATTAAATGCCTATTATAGGTGTAAAAAACTAAGATCCCATCTGTTTTCTCTCGTTCTGAATTCGTCCACATCTCTACACTACTGCTGTAGCCATAGTAACTATTACTTGGCAACAACACTGACTGAAGGTGTCAAAACCTGAAATGAAAACGCTGGAAAAGATGATAAAATAGAACATTTCTGATATACAGATGAGAACGAGAGGTTCTGACACATCATCAACGCACATCATCATGTTACTGACAGGAGTGTCTTACCATACAGGATACACTCCCAGCCTGGAACTGATGAACACCAGGGCAAACATGACGAACAGGACGTTGCAGAGTCTCTGACACTTGGAGTAGTTGGCCATTTTAGCAGCCTGCGAACACAAACTTGCTGCATGACTTATATCAACATGAAAGACATCTAATGCATGCAAATAGCACATCTTGCATCACCAATCTTGAATCCTGAATGTACAATAAGTGGTCCGATGCGACACGTGTCATACATTTCAAGTGTTCTGGGAAAAACTAATCGAAATTGAATGTATTATTTAACAAAAATCCTGATCTTGGCCGTTGGTCTTCTGTGCACGGCTACACGTATTTCATGCTGCATATTTATTAATCTTCATTTCTCACAACTTGTGTGCTTCTTCAGGGAGAGTCGAAGTGAACTGCGGTGCTAACAGAGTCTCATAATTGTGCAGACGCGCACAGAAGACCAACTGCCAAGCTCAGGATTTTCATTAAATACATTAAATTTCTGTTTGTTTTTCAATCATATACCCGAGAACACTTGGAATATATGACACGTGTCGCATCGGACCATTCTGTGATACTTTTGCATGTTTTTGAGCTTGATTCTGGTCACTACTCACTGCTGTCATATTGATGAGCGTGAGCGGGACATAAAAAAAGAATAAAAAATTCTCCTTTTGTAGTCCAAAAAAGATTAGAACAACAGCAGGGTTGAGTAAATGATGACTTCATTTTCATTTTAGGGTGAACTATCCCTATCCCATTTCATTCTGTTTCTCATAAAAACACTTGGAAAATAGCACATGACTCATACTGACAACATTTATAGTACTTTATGGAATTTATTTGTAGTTTTATTTGTACAGCTGTGATTTTCCCAGAAGAAAGAATGTCATGCAAGTTTGGAACGACATGAGGGTGTAAACAGTGATTAAAAATAAAAATATTTTTTAGACCTGTCAACTAACTTTCCAACATTAAAGGGATAGTTCACCCAAAAATAAAAATTCTGTCATCATTTTCTCACCCTAAGGTGAGAACAAACCTCTCAAACGTGCTGCGTAACACGAGAATGAACCTCATTGGTTCTTGCTGAAGCTCAAACGTGCTGCGTAACACAAGAATGAACCTCATTGGTTCTCACTGAAGCTCAAACGTGCTGCGTAACACGAGAATGAACCTCATTGGTTCTCGCTGAAGCTCAAACGTGCTGCGTAACACGAGAATGAACCTCATTGGTTCTCACTGAAGCTCAAACGTGCTGCGTAACACGAGAATGAACCTCATTGGTTCTCGCTGAAGCTCAAACGTGCTGCGTAACACGAGAATGAACCTCATTGGTTCTCGCTGAAGCTCAAACGTGCTGCGTAACACGAGAATGAACCTCATTGGTTCTCGCTGAAGCTCAAACGTGCTGCGTAACACGAGAATGAACCTCATTGGTTCTCGCTGAAGCTCAAACGTGCTGTGTAACACGAGAATGAACCTCATTGGTTCTCGCTGAAGCTCAAACGTGCTGCGTAACACGAGAATGAACCTCATTGGTTCTCGCTGAAGCTCAAACGTGCTGCGTAACACGAGAATGAACCTCATTGGTTCTTGCGGAAGCTCAAACGTGCTGCGTAACACGAGAATGAACCTCATTGGTTCTTGCTGAAGCTCAAACGTGCTGCGTAACACAAGAATGAACCTCATTGGTTCTCCCTGAAGCTCAAACGTGCTGCGTAACACGAGAATGAACCTCATTGGTTCTTACTGAAGCTCAAACGTGCTGCGTAACACGAGAATGAACCTCATTGGTTCTCAGTGAAGCTCAAACGTGCTGCGTAACACGAGAATGAACCTCATTGGTTCTTGCGGAAGCTCAAACGTGCTGCGTAACACAAGAATGAACCTCATTGGTTCTCACACGTCAAGTGAACATGCTTGAGCTTCTGTTTACCACAACTGATGTCTGAGTTGATGAATGTTTGTATGTGAATAAAATTCAATCTGTTCATCATATAAAGCGATCGAGTCTCTTCAGAAAATTTGGACTAAACGGCTCAATTCATATGGATTAGTTTATGATCTCCTTATGAACTTTTTGAAGCGTCAAAGTGTCAGTTGCGTAGCTGTCAATGGAGGGACAGAAACCTCTCAGATTTCATCAAAAAGATCTTCGTGTTCCAAAGATGAACGAAAGTCTTACGGGTTTGGAACGACATGAAGGTAATTCATTAGTAATTAATGACAGAACTTTCATGTTTGGGTGAACTATCCCTTTAACATTTGAATCTGTAACTTCAAAGTTAAAACTTAATTTACCAAGGAATTCCTGTTGCTGTATGTGATGCCATAGATACTAATAATAATGAGCATAGAGTTGTGTCTTTTTGTCTGTGGTTTTAATAGATGTAATAGGAAATCACCTCCAGCAGAACGTCCGCAGCATCGTGCAGGCACATGACCAGCGTTCCCACCCGTGCCATGTTATTCACATATGAGAAGGTGATCAGAGAGATGGTGGCCACATGATGCAGGAACATCAGTAGAAAGTCCTACAGGAAGTCACACGGAACAAGTAAATGTTTATGCACTGTAAACCTACAAGGCAAACATGGGGTCATTCCTAATATGCAGTACATTTTCATCATAAATTTCCTACCATAAATATATCAAAAATGTATTATTAGTAGTAATATGCATTGTTAAGGACTTCATTTGAACAACTTTAAAGGCGATTTTCTCAATATTTAGATTTTTTTTGCACCCTCAGATTCCAGATTTTCAAATAGTTGTATCTCGGCCAAATATTGTCCTGACAAACCATACATCAATGGAAAGCTTATTTATTCAGCTTTCAGATGATGTATAAATCTCAATTTCAAAAAATTGAAATGACTGGTTTTGTGGTCCAGGGTCACAAATGTCTAAATACACGCATAAAACATTAAACTAAGAGTCCAAAATGTACTGCAGAACAGGAATGACTAATTCAAGACTTTATTCACAACTTTGTGCATGTTCAACACTTAACCAAGAAATCTTAATCAAATTAAGCAGCTTCATTCTCAAACATAGCTGCAGTGTCCTCACACTCTATAAATCCTGTTGAAGAAAGCTGTTAAGAGACCAGGTGTTGCATGCTCCCCTGCGGCATCATGGGATTGCACTGATGAGCAGGTTGATGATGATGAAGATGGAGATGAGGAGGAAGTGCAGTGGGGCGAAAAACAGAATGGAAGCATGGCAAACGAAGAGAAGGAGCACACTGGTGCAGGCGGGAATGGGGCAGAGGACGTCCTCAATGTGGGCTGAATTTTGGGCATGGAAAAAACTGAAAGGAGAGAGCAAAAACAAGATTTGCATTTCCTGAAGGAAACAGCAGGGCATGCAAGGCAGCAAAAGGACCGGGTTTGAGTTTTAGGTTGTACGTAGGTTTTAGGTGAAACCCTATTGGTAGCTGGAAAGCTGTAGGTAGCGCTGAAACCCTATTAGATAGAATTCCCACGGATCAGCATTCTCCCCAAAAAGTGATCGGGCAGACCAAACCGTAAGTTGTAGAGAGGGCTTAGAGGGCTTTCAGTACTCACAGCGTCACCAAAGCGTGCCCCGATCGGCCTGACGGGGGCGCTACAGCGATCAAAAGTACGAAATCGCTCATAACTCCTAAACCTTTAGGAGTAGGCTCAAGTGTCTTATGTTGTTGGAATCCTTGGCTCAATATGGACAAAATGCATGCCTCGGATTCGATCGTCGCTCTGGTGAATTTTTCGGGTATTTAGTTTTTTTTTGAAAAACCTACTTTTGTGAACTAGTCACTAGGTTTTTAGCCAGATCGGAACCAAACCAATGCAGCAAGATTCTTTGGAGTCTGACTGTCAATAATTATCAAAAAAACAAGTTGAAATTTCGATTCACGGTTCAAAGTGGGAGGAGCCACTTTTACTAAAATGGCTATAACCCATGAACAGAATGAGATATTTTCACCAAACTCGCCACACATATGTAAAAGCTCATTCTGTGGTCGTGTGAAAAAGCATGCGGCGACTGGTCACTTGGTGGTGCTATAACATGGAAAACACATAAAATGGCTATAACTACGCAACTCTAAGTCTGATTGACTTGAAAATTGGCATGCGGTGTCTTCGTCCAAGGTGCCAAGACTGCCTTTGAGGGCGCCTTCGCATTTGTCACATGCGTAAAGGTATACCAGATTGTATACCACACAATTTTTCGCACACGCCCACACCTATAACAGGGTCATTTAGAAAAAGGGCATGGCCAAAAATACACACAAGCCTATAAATCCTAAACAAAAACTCAAAACTTCACGAAATTAGGTGAGCACATGCGACATGAGCTATAAACTTTTATGGAGAGCTGATATAGCTGGCGCTATAACTGTTAAAAAGCTTTAAACCATATATTTCCTTTAGTGTTACAGTGTTACGCACACCCACAACTGATCACAATTATAAAATTATTCGGGACTGATGTATCTCAGACGAGCCCCCATTAAATGTTACAGCCTCCCAATTTTGGTCTACGATTGGAAGAGGCAACATTGAGATTGTGATCACTTACGCGTGCGAGTGGTGGCAGCAAAAGACAAAACACTACCAAACTGCCAATGAATAAGCAATTTATTATAGGATCAAGGAAAAAGCAAACGTGAATAATAATAATAATAATAATAGAAATAATGAAAAGTAACACTATAACAAAAGAAAATAATATATACAATATATAGGATAACCAATAAAAAGATACAAAAATAGTAAACCGGGGAAAAGGACAAAAAAGGCACCAAAGAAAGGAACAGCCGTCCCGTGTAGGCATGCCTAAGAAATTGACAGGAGGCGGGAGAAAGAAAGAACACACACACAAAGAGGCACGAACAACTACCGGGACGTAACACTTAGTAAATTGCCTGTTTTGGCTGTAAATGGTCTTTTCCATCTATGATCTAGGTTGGTTACAGGCTAAAGGAAACATAATATCTTTTTACGCATACGCTTAAAGGTCTTAAAGCGCTTGAACCATGATAATTGCTGCTCACAGCTATATTTCATATTTAGAATTACTTTTAATATATTCATTTTAATTAAATGTTTATTAATTTTGTTATTGCCATTTTTATTAGTTTTTTTTAATGACTATATAGATTAAGTTTTCAATTTGTTATTTTGTACTTCAGTATTTGTGTGTGTGTGAAGCAGTCCAAACTAAATGAATTGCATTAATATAATACGAAGGGTTAGCTGTTTCCACCAAACCCTAAGCATTATGTGCTACCTTGCAAACGCTGTAAAAACAGAAAAAAACATGCCAACAATGAGGAGAGAAATTAGAGCGAGTGAGTGCATGAGTCTGACACTGAGGGGTTGTAAAGGAAACAAGAGAAAGAACATCTATAAAGCACAGACTGCAGGTGCTAACTGCGATTTCAAGGAGTCTTTGAGAAAAACCGTCCACCTGTTCAAACACACTTGTGCGTTACACCACAAAACCAATATGGCAGCTGTGGGAGATCACTTTTACATTGAGAGGACACCGCCGTAATCAACACGGGACAATATGAGCCTGTGGATCTGAATGAAGCTCTGAGACAGCTGAGGGCAGTCTGGATTTTAGTTGTTCACATTTGCATTAATTTACATGACATTTGTTTAAGACTGACATTGTGTCCCAACCAGGCGCCGCTTGAGTTTGCAGCTTCAAGTAATTTGCCTGTCCACAATGAAAGCACAAATGATGTGTGGCATGGCGCAGTAACAGACAAACATAAGATGTTTATATAAATATTAGTGCTGTCAAACTAATTAACGCAGCATCCGTTTTTTTCCATTTTTCGTGCTTGAACGAACAATAACACACAGCATCATGCCAAAATGTCCTTTGTGTTGAGTATCCTCATAAGAGCAGTCTTAAGCCCGGGATACACTGCACGATTTTAGCAATCCTATAAGATCATTACAATTCACACTGTGCGACATGGATCTATTAAACTTGGGTACGACATGCATGTAGACTGTACGATGATGACACCTATTGACTCGTAGGCTACGATGCACGTTTCTATAGAAGAATAAAACGTCATCAGCATGCGCTAGTGGTAAACAAAAAGATTGTGATGAATCACACTTTGGTTGTAGTTGTAGTTTTTATGTGTGCTGAAAATAAGAGGACGGGGCGAAAAAGGGAGGGAAAAGAGCTTGAGGTAAGCATTTTTAAGTTTTAGTGCCATGTCGCGTTGATTTCATGACGCATTTTTATTGGCTGGTCAGTAGACGTAGGCCGTAGCAACAAACACGTGCGATGATCATGTGCGATGATCATGCTGAATTTCTGACACTGTCAGAAAATGATCGTAGGCTATCTTTGGTCGCTAGACTGTGACAACGGCCGTCTTTGAACCTCTCTCACTGTATGACATAGAACCAACGATTAGGAGCCACGATCACAGTAATCGGCATGATTGTTTCACGATGGCAATCTTTCGTCTGGGACAGCCGAAAAACGTGCAGTATATCCCGGGCTTTAAATGAGTTAAATAAAGTCTTAAATGAACATAAAGAGTTGCACGTGACAGGTCTTAAAGGGGGATCTAATGCTATTTCATGCATTCTGACTAATGCCGAGTTCACAATGCCCGATTTTAGCCCCGATTTTGACTACCCCGACAAATGCCCGAAATCATAGGCAAATTGGTGCTCGTTCACGCAAGAGACAATGACGCAGTGTGAATTATCACATTATCAGAGAATCGCAGATGAGCCGCCGACGCCCGTGAGATATTTGGCATGCTTAATATCTGGACCTGTCGGCGATTCAAAATCCTGCTGTGTGAAATGTGTTCTGACTGAAAATGACATCGGCGATGACCTACAGCCAATGAGAGAGCAAGATACGGGCAGCGGGAGGTTCGGGGTGGAGTTATAGACCAGAATATCAGTATTTTAATAGATATATTTACAATTATATCAAACAGAAACAAAGCACAAACATTTACTTGACCAGCTGCAACAGCAACAAAAGCAATGAAAATGATTTATTTACCTCCAACTCTCTTTGCAGAACACTATCCTCATAACCCCAACCATTTACTCCTCCATAATCTTATTTTCTTTTTCTGCTTTTCGCTGCAAATCAGCGCACAGCAATTTGGATCGCAAGCTTTCTGCAGTCTATATTTTTAATAACAATTCCAGTCTTGCGCGGGAACTCCGGTCTGACACGCGTGATCTTGCGTTGTTTCCTTGTCACTTCTCACGTGTGTTTGGTTGTGAAACGTATTTTGCAGACGCGACAGAGTTATCGGCGATTCTTCCTCTTGTACAGTCATGCAATGTGAAACCTGTCGCTGATCCATCGTGCAGTGTGAACACAGCAGTGACTGAATGCTACCCCAGATAGTCATGCAGTGTGAAAAGAGTGCAGTCTGAACTCGGCATTATTTACACTGTTAAAGAGTTGGATTCTCATGCTAAACATGGCCAAAGTTTCAAAAAACTAGTTGGACGTATGACAGAGTATTTCCGTGCCAAATACACTCCTTCAGGATTCGTATACGAGTATGGCCCTGTATGACGTCATAAAGGGCGGAATTCCTTGTATGGGCACTTCTCCCGGATGAGCGCACACACATCAACCAGAGCGAGAGCAAGAGCACGTCCATCAACGAGCTTCATGGTTTAGATGAAAGATAACCTTGTTCAGCTTCCCAAAGAACCCAGCGTTAAGGGAACAGTGGATGCAGTTTGTTTTTCCGGAGTTATACAAGTGTGTTTGTTTGTTCCCGGCATTTCAGTGACAAATGTTTTATAAACAAGGCCCAGTTCGACGCTGGATTTGCAGATCGTTTGAAACTGAAGGATAGAGAGATCCCATTGATAAAAGATACCGGTCATGAGTCGGAACCACAGGCAGTGAGTGAAAGTGAATCAAATGTCTGTGTTTTGTTGGCAATCGGCACGTAAGTGCATATAATGTAAACAACACGAATATATAGTGAATCAAAAGTTATCCAGGGATAATGCCATGATGTATTGTGTGTGTGTGTGTGTGTGTGACTCTTTAGCTCCGCCCACTGCACGCCTCCACGAGCTCGGCTGTTTTCGGAAAGAATCTGTACAGCGTATCTGTCTTTTATAAATCTGATAAAACTAAAGACTCTTCGGAGATATGAAGGATGCAATACTACTCTATAGGTACTCAATATTAACATGAGACTGCCAGAAACTGTGTGTGTTATGTACCCTTTAATGTTAATCAAAGAACAAAGGTAACAGAGAAAATTACTCACTGCTATTGACTAAAGAACTTTTGTAGCTTTAATAAGGATTAATCTATATTTAATTTATAATTTATGCAGTGCAGACTGTTTGATAACTTTATTACATTTCTGTATATTTCCTGTTAGACAGGTAGGAAGGCCACAGGTAAATATGACATTTATTATAATGGGTTTATGAGAGGATTGTTTTAAGTTTATATATTATATTTTTGAAGCCTAATAAATGTTAAAAAAAATTGATAGCTTTCAATTCCACTGTAATGTTGAATGGCTGTAATTAATGTTTAATGTTTCATCTAGACATCAGTGGCAGTATTAGTATCAGTGATACTGGGCTTCATTCATAAAAAGATGCCATTAAACAAGTATTTAAAATATACTGTCTTTATGTTGTTTTTACATTCATTTGGAGATTAACTGTGAAATTATTACATTATAAAATATATAAAAAAATTATAAATGTGTTTTTAATCGATTAATCACAGAAAAAAGTGTGATTTTTAATTTTTATTGATTGATTGACATCACTAATAAATATGTTTTTATAGAATTATGTGAGGCAGGATTTTGGACCAATGATTTCTAGATGGGCGCGGGGCAACTCAGTGTGGCCTGAAGACACAAAGACCATGCAACCGATAGAATGTTTCATCGAAGCTGCTTAGGACAAAACACAGGTTTACATGGAAGCTCTTACTGTTTGTTGTTTTATCATAAAATCATCCTACATGCAAATGTACAACAAATTTCCCAGAATGTTTCTGTGAGCAATTTATAAAAGGTCCATGTGCAGAAAAAAGGTTCTTGACTTAGCTATAATTAATTATATATTAATTTTCTGTTAAAAAGTTTTTTTTTATGTTTTTGACAGAAGTCTCTTTTGCTCACCAAGGATGCATTTATTTGATCGAAAATACAGTAAAACAGTAATGTTATGAAATATTATTACATTTCAGATAACAATTTTAAAATGTAATTTATTCCTGTGATCAAAGCTGAATTTTCAGCATCATTACTCCAGTCTTCAGTGTCACATGATCCTTCAGAAATCATTCTAATATGATGATTTGCTGCTCAAGATAATATTGTATTAATATTACAGTTTAATCAATATTATTTATTGTATTAATATTACAGTTGTGCTGCTTAATTTTTTTTGTTGTGGAAACCGATTCTTTTTCAGGATTCAGGATGAATATAAAGTAAAAAGAAAAGTTTTTATTTTGTTTGAAAAACAAATCTTTTTAATAGTATAAATGTCTTTACTGACACTTTTGAGCAATTTAATGCGCCTTTGCTAAATAAAAGTATTAATTTTTATTTAGAATCTTACTGCCACCAAACTTTTGAATGGTAATGTATTAATTTATTTAGAGTGCTTAATATGCCCGAGAAATAAGTTCTCATATCTTAATATGTTCTTTTAGCAATATTCAAAATTTTTTGCTTGGTGCTTTATCATCAAAATGCCAAAGCTAAAAATAAATGCAACCATTTTGATTGCAAAACATATATTTGAAGCAGAACTGCAACTGGATCAGATAAGTCATTTGTCAGGCACCCACAGACTCACAGTATTCAAATGAAAAACGGCAATTTTAGCAAGTAACAACAAATTCAAAAAGAAACTTGCAAATATCATGCATACTGAGCAAAAATATGTATTTTTTCATATTTAAGCCCTTACATGAATATCAGAACACAGAATGAATATTAAACAAGCTTAAGCTGAAATGAAGTGGCAGCAGTTATTAGTGGTCATGCTTTTACATGTTGAAAAGGAAGTTTAGCCTATGCACAGCAGAGGAAACAAGACCCGCACGTCACTGCTAATAAACCCAGCACGAGCCTTCTCACGAGAAACTCAAACCACTGAAGCAGACACGTCTAACCAAACACCGCTCATTGCTTTTCACAAAGCTATCTTTCAAGTTCAGATGTACAGTAAACTGATACCATCAGAGTGTCACGTACCTTTCTTCTGATGTCTGTGAACTGCGAGAAGAGCAGCGACAGATAGAAGGACAGCTCCAGTATGTAGTAGTAATGCAAGTCCACGGTTAACGGCTATAAAATACACAACATTGTCAACACAACACAAAAACACATTTGCAGTGGCCCTAATGAGGATTTTGACACCTCAGAGCAGGGATTCCCAAACTTTTTTTTGTCAGGTGAAAAAATATTCGAACAACACGTGCATGTTGGTTAATGTTCACATGACATGCTGGTAAATAAAATATTTAATCTTAGAAAAAATACATTTTATTTTTATTTAAAATAAAAAATAAATTATATGTTATGAATTATATTTTTATTTTATTATATATATATATATATATATCTCATTAAATAATATTTTTAAATTATTTAATTTTGATATTTTATGATTGAATTAATTATTGATTTTCTTTAATTCAAGAACCCTAATTTGGGAAACCCTGATTTAGGGCAATAAAAATGTAAGAATTACATTTGTACTATTTGATTCTATTTGACTACAATGTTAAAGTAGTAAAGACATCATGAAAGTAATCCATGTGACTCCATGGTTTAACCTCAATTTTATGAAGCGACGTGGGTGCTTTGAAAAACATATTTAACCACATTCGCACGCATGCATTGTGGTGGTGCATTGTTGGAGATTAATATTTTGTAAATAAAGTGGTAAATTATTTTTTTTTTGCACAAACAAAGCACCCGCGTCGCTTTACTTCTTTACAACCTTTCTGGGGCTTGAAAAGTGTCAGTTGCGTAGCTGTCAATGGAGGGGCAGAAAGCTCTCAGATTTCATCAAAAAGATCTTCATTTGTGTTCTGAAGATGAATGAAAGTCTTACGGGTTTGGAACGACATGAGGGTGTGTAATTTTTGGGTGAACTATCCCTTTAATGTCTTGCCAGGCAAAATGGTTAGTAACTAAGGGATCTAAGGCCTTGTTCACACCTGGTATTAAGATACATTTTGGTTGATCGGATCACAAGTGGACGACGTTAAATACAGATGTGAACAGGGTCTAAAACGTCTTGAGCTTGTCCGCTTTCGACCACTTCCAGAGGTAGTCGAAAACGCATTTGACCAGATTGCTTTCACAATGTAGACACTCATGTGGTCGAATGTGTTCAAACAGCCACAAAAGACCGCCTACTCTCCGCCTACTGACCTAATGAGTAAACATTATGAGAAGAGCGCTAGCCAGACTGGATTTAAACTTTCTCGGCTGAGACGAAAAACGTACCAAGCACAATGTTCTCTCACCATTCCTGATTTCTAACACTCACTCACAGTGTTCGCCGTGGGCTTGCGGCTGTCAGAGCAGAAACGAAAGCTGATGCTCTCCATATGTTTTTCCCAGCGTCTCATTTTGCGTTCATATGTAAATTGCGCAAGTTTATTTTGTACATTAGATCTGAAAATATTTACCCGCCCATAGACCCTCCCCTCGAAGAAATTGATTTTGTCGAAAGTGGACAAAAAGACAGATTAAAACACCAGGTGTAAACGAGAATGTGTCTCCCTCATCTACTTGTGATCCGGTCGACCAAAACCAGGGCTCCAGACTAACATTTGAGAGCAGTAGCACTGGTGCCACTAAGTTCTACAGATGGTGGCACTAGCACCTGATTTGGTGGCGCTGGGGGGATTTTGGTGGTGCTACCTTTATGATTACCTTAATCATAAAGATAATTTAATCATATTATTATTGTTTTGCATTAAAGGGGTCATGAACTGAGAAGTCAAATTTTCCTTGAGCTTTTGACATATAAGAGGTCACCATACTATAAGAATATCCTGTAAGTTTCAGAACTGAAAACTTCCTTGTTAGTCCAATAAAAGCTTTTATTGACACCAGGCCCAGCAAACGACAGGTTTTTCAAAGTGGGAATCTATGACGTCAAAGGGAGGCAAGCACCGCCTCTGCAGAAGAAGATCAACTCTACTTCATCACTGCCTGTTTAGCCCCGCCCACCGATTCACGCATGACATGCAATAGAATAGGTAGCCTAAGTAACAGGCCTACGTGGTGTTAAACCAGATCGAGCTACCAAGCAATAAACATGCCGTTGAGGATTACAAAATATTGTGCAGTGCCTGGGCTCGACAGTAATGCAACATGTAAGTAACTGTGTTAATTCTAATGCCTGATCTGAAATGTAATTATTCATGTACAGTCAGATGTTCTTTGTCTGTGTGTCAGTACATCAAACCAGTGACTAAACATCAACTTGCGTTGTTTCTCTTAGTAGGATGAAAATAATCTGTTATTTAACGGTGATTCAATTCTATAAAGAAAGCGATCAAAGAAAGCTCCCTTTGCAATCATTGGAGCAGCGCGCGCTGGAGCTGTCAATCAAATGGCGAGAGTTTATCAGTGACTCCCGTTTTATTCAACGAATCTCTTAACTACATCACGTTTGCACTGTTAGTGAAGATGAAAGCATTCGTTACTGTACAGAAACTGAGTTGCAATGATGAGATCAGTGCTTTCATGCGCTCAGCATGTCTGTGATCGGCTAGTGTTCATCTCTGCAACCTTTCATGCCACGATCTAAATATAATAACATAGATCTAAATATAATGCAACACTTTTCACGATTAGTTAACCATGAGAGCTGTAATAGTAAAAACAAGCTAAAAGAAAGAGTAATACTTAGCTATTTCAAATGGAAAGACGTTAGCCAATCACAGCAGTGGGCGTTTACACTGAAGTCTCACGGCAGACACGCCCCTTAGAACAAAGCGCTAAATTCAGGGTAGGAAAAGTGCCTTTTATTTATAAATTATGAAAATTTTTGATGTAAAAAGCATTCTAACATTATAAGTGCACCCCAGGAAACATCATAAACCAATAAAACAACGCAGTTCATGACCCCTTTAATAAGTGCAGTTATATTACATGCTTACTTATTGGAAATTTGAAAGTAAAGCACATGTAAATATTCTACTCTATGGTTAAATGTACCATTGTTCTTCTATAGTATCATACTGAACTGACCAGCTTCAGTGATTATAAAAGGAGAACTGCTTTCTGTGTAATTCAGTCACAATTCAAAGAAAAGTTTTTGTTTTTCATGAGATTTTGTGACTTTTCCATATATTAGGGAGTGGAAGTGGCCAATAAGTGCTAACTACTGGTTATAGCTGTAATTTCATGTCTTTTTAAATAAAAGTTTGTTTGCCACGAAGCGTTAGTTTTCCTACATCTTTTAACTTTTCGTTTTACAAACAACCACATTAAAAAATTACCATTAAAATTGGACAATAATTAAAGCTTTGAATTGAAAGCTGCGAATTCAAATGCTTTCTCACTGGATCTCCCAGCGTTGTGTAGTAACGGTGTCGCGTGATCGAGATCGGCGCTCGAGAACCTTTTCTGAGCTCACGCTGCGGTTGCTCTGTTTATTATGGTCCGAGCTGATAAACGGCCCACGCTTCGCAGCTCAAATGAGTAGCGCGGATTCGTTTTGCTTTCGTTTTGTTTTCCGTTTGATGTTTCTCATATGCATTATGTGAAACAGAAATGGCAGCTCTCATCAGTTGGGCACCAGTGCGACCTCTAACAAAATTTACTCGCACAGGCAAGATGCGACCATTTGGTCGCAGTCTGGAGCCCTGCAAAACGCATCTTAATACCAGGTGTAAACAGGGCCTAAGAGGCAGAGAAGGTGGAATATGGTCATAACTAAACTATGTTAGACTGTTTTGTCTCAATTTCAAAGAACCTTTACTAACATTTACATAGTCGGTGGATCTCAGAGAAAAAAAGTATGAAATGGTGCGACCGAACCCTTTAATAATTATGATTGATACAACAGACAGTATAAATGTACCTGATAGGGGTAATTGTACCAGCACTCTCGGGTGTTCCACAGCCACGGGGTCTTTAAAATCAAACACAAAGAGACAAATGATCTCCAGAGCTTTTCACGAAATACACAAGATAATGTCTTTTGAAAGAGCTTTTGAATTCTGCTGTTTACATCAAAGCATAAAAAAGACCGAAAATACAATCATTATACTCAACGCTACATAATTTTTTCCTCCCTCGATAAACCACATCATTACGTAGGAAAGTTAGTTGGCATCAAAGCCTGGTATTGTGAAGCTGATGATTTCCTGTGAGATCTGCTGTTGTGCTTTGAGAATGCTGACATATGATCAAATCTAATGCAACTCTTGGCTAATTAGCTACCTCACAGCATCTTTCTCAAAGGCCACATAAGAAAACCAAAGGATGTGGATCCAAACTGGCTTCACCTCGTGCTTGAACATAAAATGATGTTGGCACCTTTAATTTCACTAGAGTTAAACTGTAAATACTGTGCAAAAACTATGGTAAATTCTCATCAGGGCAAGTAGAATCAATGTCTTAACTTAAAACGTCCATGAATTTTATGACCAACTATCAGTTTTCCTTCTGTGTAAAATCTATTCAGTACTAACACTATTTTGTTTGTTTGGTTCAAGGGTTCAAAATCTTCACTGAGAACTTATTTCAAATGTCTATGCAGAAAATAAATAGTGAAAAACACTTCCAGAACCAAGGCTGATGAAAAAGTCGATGGTCACGGTTGTGTCCACTTTTGCATTATTGTTCTGCGTTGCATAAATTAAAACGGATGACGAGTAACAAACACGCTCTGCCTAATCGCTCCAGGTGAATCTGTTCTTCATAAATTGTGTAAAAAATTTGGAAAATGTGAAAAATATTTGTGTAGGCACAGACCAAAAACAAACAAAATTATATATTATATTATATACCATCCATCCATTTATTTTTTAATATATATAATTTAATATATTTCATATGTGTGTGTGTGTATATATATATATATATATATATATAGACCAAAAACAAAAAAATATAAATGTAATATTTATATTTTAATATATATAAAGTTTAATATATTATATATACATATGTCTAAAGACCAAAAAAATACACATTTAATATTTACTTTTTAATATATATATATAAAGTTTAATATATATACATATATCTAAAGACCATAAACAAAAAAAATACACATTTAATATTAATTTTTTTATATATATAAAAATATATATATATAAAGTTTAATATATTATATATACATTATATACTGTATATTAAATATAACATTTATATGTTTATATGCAGATGCCTCCCCCCATATTTATTGTAGTCATGGAGTTTCCCGATGTGAGCCGTAAGCTCCGCTACACGTTGGAGTTCTCAGTCAGGCCTCCACAGACAGTGCGCGTCCTGAGCGAGATCTAAATCCACATGAATGGCCCGTTCAGAGCATAAGCAAGAAAAACTCACTGTTAGTCAAGCTAGTCTACAGTCTAGTAAACGGCAACCTCTTTAAGTTATTCTTGACTGTGCCGATGAACACCACATTGTGTGAAATAATTTTTTTTTGCTTGCGCCGACTGAAAACACACGACGAGAAACACCATGAGACAGGAGAGACTAAGCTACTGACCACTGAACGGGCCATTCATGTGGATTTGGATAAAACAGTTAATCGCTTTGATGTCGTGTCTGTGGACGCCGTTTACCCTTCACAGTGGAGTAGCGGACGGGCACGCAAGGCATATTAAATTATTATTATGATTAGGCTACAAACCCGATTCCAAAAAAGTTGGGACACTGTACAAATTGTGAATAAAAACAGAATGCAATGATGTGGAAGTTTCAAATTTCAATATTTTATTCAGAATACAACATAGATGACATATCAAATGTTTAAACTGAGAAAATGTATCATTTTAAGGGAAAAATAAGTTGATTTTAAATTTCATGGCATCAACACATCTCAAAAAAGTTGGGACAAGGCCATGTTTACCACTGTGTGGCATCCCCTCTTCTTTTTATAACAGTCTGCAAACGTCTGGGGACTGAGGAGACAAGTTGCTCAAGTTTAGAAATAGGAATGTTGTCCCATTCTTGTCTAATACAGGCTTCTAGTTGCTCAACTTCTTTGTTGCATCTTCCTCTTTATGATGCGCCAAATGTTTTCTATGGGTGAAAGATCTGGACTGCAGGCTGGCCATTTCAGTACCCGGATCCTTCTTCTACGCAGCCATGATGTTGTAATTGATGCAGTATGTGGTCTGGCATTGTCATGTTGGAAAATGCAAGGTCTTCCCTGAAAGAGACGACGTCTGGATGGGAGCATATGTTGTTCTAGAACTTGGATATACCTTTCAGCATTGATGGTACCTTTCCAGATGTGTAAGCTGCCCATGCCACACGCACTCATGCAACCCCATACCATCAGAGATGCAGGCTTCTGAACTGAGCGCTGATAACAACTTGGGTTGTCCTTGTCCTCTTTAGTCCGGATGACATGGCGTCCCAGTTTTCCAAAAAGAACTTCAAATTTTGATTCGTCTGACCACAGAACAGTTTTCCACTTTGCCACAGTCCATTTTAAATGAGCCTTGGCCCAGAGAAAACGCCTGCGCCTATAGAGTTTTAGCCGGCAACGGCAAATGGCACGGTGGATTGTGTTCACCGACAATGTTTTCTGGAAGTATTCCTGAGCCCATGTTGTGATTTCCAGTACAGTAGCATTCCTGTATGTGATGCAGTGCCGTCTAAGGGCCCGAAGATCACGGGCATCCAGTATGGTTTTCCGGCCTTGACCCTTACGCACAGAGATTGTTCCAGATTCTCTGGATCTTTGGATGATATTATGCACTGTAGATGATGATAACTTCAAACTCTTTGCAATTTTTCTCTGAGAAACTCCTTTCTGATATTGCTCCACTATTTTTCGCCGCAGCATTGGGGGAATTGGTGATCCTCTGCCCATCTTGACTTCTGAGAGACACTGCCACTCTGAGAGGCTCTTTTTTTACCCAATCATGTTGCCAATTGACCTAATAAGTTGCAAATTGGTCCTCCAGCTGTTCCTTATATGTACATTTAACTTTTCCGGCCTCTTATTGCTACCTGTCCCAACTTTTTTGGAATGTGTAGCTCTCATGAAATCCAAAATGAGCCAATATTTGGCATGACATTTCAAAATGTCTTACTTTCAACATTTGATATGTTATCTATATTCTATTGTGAATAAAATATAAGTTTATGAGATTTGTAAATTATTGCATTCCTTTTTTATTCACAACTTTTTTGGAATCGGGTTTGTATTTTTATTATTAAATTAATATTACAATTCATATGCCCCGCAATATTTCACAGCGCATCAACGCATAACCGACGCGCTGCGAGGAAAGATTAGTTAGATTTGCTTACTCATTTAAAAAAACAACTTGTTTGAAAAATACTTCTCGATTCACGAAAATACAATTTTTTTAACAACGGGCCACAAGTGAAATATTAAGAAAATAAATTTGATTAATCTCTCATCGTCTCTAAGAGAATATGCACCGTCAATGCAGCGCCAGATGCCATAAGCTCGGTTAGTTTTTACTTTCGGTTTCTGTAGTGAATAACTGACTGGCGTTTGAGACTTCTTCACCGCATAACTCTCGCGCAAAGTTTGCACATTGCCATTTGATATCCACTGTCTCGCCCTAATGGCTTAAGATGCAAATATTTTCAATATTGCGACTTGGCATTTTTCTTTATCACCAGTTGCTCGCAAAATGATGGACAAACAATAGCCACTTTTCCACCATCGGGCTGAACGGTTCATTGCGTAACCGCTCCGGGCCAGCTGGTACGGTTACGGTTTCATTTTCCACTGTGGGGCTGATAACGGACGCTCTTTGGAGTGTCATACAAAAGCGTCAGTCGTTGCCTTGGTAACGCAAGAGTTTACAGACTCAGTTACAGACAGTTTGAGAAATAGCGACCGCGTTATGGAGGATGATCAGATATTTCTTTTAATTTTATTATTAATTTGTGTTTACGTTGCTCAAATAGAGCGCTTAGCCAGCTACAGAGAAACCAGTAGCCAGGCAACAGACCGATTCTGAGTTGTGACATCACTTCACGGATTCTACCAGCACGGTTAGCCAACTAGAATTGGAGTTTATTGAGCGCGTCATTTCCCGTGATAACAAAATTAAGTAAATTATTAAATAGGCTAAATGAGTAGCCTAAATAAGCATCTGCATCTCTGCTGCATCTCCATAAACTTTACAGATTAACGCATTAAAATAATATCCCAATGCATATTGCAGCACTGATCATGAGATCTATTTAACTCCATTTGCGGTGTATCCTGCAGCCCAGTTTGAAACAACATGAGGGTGAGTAAATAATGGCAGTATCTTTATTTCTGTGTGAACTTTCCTTTAATTGCTTCATTGAAGAGTCAAAGAAGGGGCCAGTTCTGCCAAACATGTTTGCTTGGAGGGAAATAATCTGCATTATGGATAGATTGATGAATTATGAATATATTTATGAGAGGAAGGGCAGAGAGAGAAAGAGAGTTTATGGATGTTGTCTCTCGCCGCACAGTACGACGCAACAAATAAAATCAGAATCAAGTCAAAGCTGACATCTCTCTAACTTCATCTTGTCTGCATGTTCGCTCCACAAAACCCAAGAGACGATGAAAAGCAGTACGAACAATAACTCTGCATGTGTGCTGCATTTTGTAGTCGTGATACCAAATAAGTAAATAAAAAAACTGTGACGCCATCTATTTGATAATGCTGTTAAAAAAGGCAAAGCTTCTCTGCTCGACAACATCCTGTCAAAAACTCTGAGTGTTTTATGGAAAAAGTAAGACTGAGAGCAAAACAAAATAGTGGATGTATCAACATGTCAATCATAAAAGATTTACTGCTTCACACTGACCATCAATTTTTAAGTCAAAACAGATTCTTTACCTTCTTCAGGAACCGCACACCATAAGTAAATATGTACAGGTAAAACGTGAATCTCCACCTGTGAAGAAAACACACAGAACGGTACATTCAGAAACATGCTGACAATATTTTATTTTGCATTATTACTGCATCATTTTTTTGAAGCAGAAGCGTAAACCCCTGGAGATGGGGGGAGGTGAACGCTGCGATCAGGTTAACCCCACTCCTCAGGCTGAAGTACTTCAAAAATAATTAGGAATTCAATGTGCAAGATGTCCTATTTCTTACTTCCAACTGTTACCGTGACAACACATCCTCCATAACAAAGGACATGCAGGAGCTGACCTGGGTTGATATAACATCATATTTTGGAGGTGCCCTCCAAATTACCATTAAAATGAGTGCAATGGAGGCAGCGTTTAATGCATAACAAACAGATAGTAAGATTTTAATACTTTTATTCTGCAAGGATGCATAAATTGATCAAAAGTGACAGTAAAGATTTTTATATACAGTTTTATATACTTTGGAAAAGCCACTTAAGCCAGTATTTTTCAATCGAAGGTGGTACTTGGCCTGAAAAGTTTGACAATCACTCCTCTGTATTCAGACTTTCAGAGGTTGATGGATGGAAAAATACTCAAAAGGATTGGGAAAAGGTTAAATGAATCAGCATGGGAAAGCCTGGTGAGAGGGCCATGTGTGTGTGTGTGGTTGTGGTGGAACAACTGGTTTACGGTGACTCATGCAGATGACATGCTGAGAAAATAGAGCAGTGCTTTTTTAACTGGTTTTGCTTCATGACCCAGATCTTACTTTCAACATCAAGTCAAAGTATATAAAAATGTCCTTCAAATCAAACATTAAAGCTTATTAAAGGGGTCATATCATGAGAAATCAAATTGACCTTCTACTTTTGAGGGTTTGTACTAGTTTTAAGAAGATGAATTGGACTGTAAAATTAGCGTATTAACAGGTGTAATTGTTATAATCCATTTTAAATTATGATATTGTGAAGTGTATATAGGGGAGAGACCCCTGACATGATTGTAAAGCACTTTGGGTGTACAGCAGTACATAGGAAATGCGCTATATACAGGGTGCACATAACTGGTGCGCATGCGTGGTAAAAATAAACGATGCACAGCAGAAAACGTGGAGGGAAGCGCTTTTGAGTACCAACATTTTTGGGGACAGGGACACGTTTGCTTACTGGAGTAGGATTTTTCTCCATCTCTGGTAAAATAGCAATCATGATAAGTGTGTTCATTAATTATTAGGGGTGCAACGGATCACGGTTGTGATTCGCTGATTAACCATCATAGAGTGAAAGTTTATCATTTGGACATGTTTTGTCTTGCCAATTTACACATTCAAACAGTTTTAAATGCGGAAGAAGAGGCGTAAATCGGGACTCGCACGGTTATCTGTGCGCACAGCCGCTCACACCCGAAGTGCGCTCACACACACAGAGAGAGAGAGAGAGAGAGGCACGTTTCAAACACCGAATTGATTCCTCTTTCGCGTTTACTTGCGCTTGAGGAGACACACACACACACACACAAAATGATGTCAAATTACCGGTCTCGGCAAGTATTCTCTCGGTTTTGTCATAATTGAACAGTTGAGAAAGAAACCGGATGTGTGTCAGTATATTCGGTCCGTGCATTCAGTTTTAAAGTGACAGCAGCCTAATATTGCTGCTGTTGTCTGTGTCATTAATGTTAAAAAAAATTAAATAAAAAGTACAGCTTTAACAAAGATGAACCTATATTTAATTTCTACAGTGAACAAATAGTGTTATAGTGAGGAGAGCGAGAGTAAGTTACATACACACAAACCCGCCTCCTCTCACTCACTCCTTTCAATTGCTCTGGATGAATATTGTTGCTGTTATAGGGCTTGAATTTTGCTGTGGGATTGCGCGTATTGCGCATAATTTTACTCATTCCTGCAGATTTTGTGCTCACACCTAAAGTGCGCACACATAAAGCCACCTCTCAGTACTAAATTGAGTTATTTTCTGCTGCTTATTGTGCTTAAACAGTCAAATACACACAAAATGTCAAAATGCCAGTCTTGGCGAGTATTCACATAAATACAGTCAGTTATGTTTTAAGTGAACGTAAACAGTTGAGAAAGAAAATGCATGTGTAACAGTATAATGGATCCATGCATCAGCTCTTAAAGTGACAGCAGCCTAATAAACCTGCTGCCAAATTATGAGATAATATTAAACGTATCTATATGGCATGGTATATGGCAAGCCCTGGTTGCAGGGATGATGTATTTTTGTAGGCCAAAACCCAGAGCATTGAAGCACTTCTGGTTCTATTGTGCCAAAGTCAATCACTTTTTTTGAATGGGTTTTTGGTTGAAAGCCTGAAATAAGGTCTGTGGTGAATTTTCATGTAAAGACATATAATACATCAGTAAAACCCCCTCATGATTTGTAAAGCTTTTACTTGTCTTGAAAAAGGCGGTTGCAAACAAGTGGCAAAATGGGACTATAGAGGTTCTCAGGGACATTAAACATCATCAACAGATAAACATATCTCTTCACTAGTCGCTTTCAGAGTCTCCTTGCGTTTTTAATTGCACTCTCGCAAACTATTCTAACTTTCAGGGAAAATGTATTTTAAATAAAGACTTTAAAGAGTTGTCAGAAGCTTAATGATGGTGACGTTGAAGTCATGCATCTGTGGCGTCATTTATAGTCTATGTTTAGCATTTTACTTCTGGTGATTCGTATTTAGTCTTAAAAATTCATAAAAGTTCATGACTTCAAAACTTCTTGAGCCAAATTATGAGATTATTAGATTATTTTGTGCAATAATTCAACAGCCAATGGAAAAATCCTATTGGATTTTTTGTCTATGCTAACCTCTGGGTTGGCCTACAAAAATACGTCATCACTGCAGCGCTCTATTGGGAACAAATAAAGAGTCAGTGAGTGCAGGGGAATACCAGGTGAGTTAAGCTAGCGTGCCCTTTTTAACTTGCCCCTGTGGTTATAGATCTCTCTGCCTGTGGTCAGTTTCCAAGTGCAGACGTCTGTGCCAGCCGAAACCTCTGAGATTAAAGCCGACAAAGAAATGAGAAATAGAGTCTCACAGCAAAACAAACACCTACCACAGACACGGCACGTTCCCTTAAGCCAAACGACTGCGGTTGCACAGCCCTCTGGGGTTTACCATGTGATATACAGCATTAATTACTGCTTTGATATTCATACAGACAGAACTCCCTGTCTCTCCACATGAGAGATGAAAACAACATCAATTGCAGTTCCTTCCTTTAAGGCTGAGCTTCACTACAGACGGACACGGAGACCACCCACAGTAACATTCACTGACTGTCTGACGCATAGCGCACACAAAACTGGAAAGTGCCAGTGAAAAATTGCAAGCTATGATTAGATTCCACTTCCATGAGTCAGGATGCACCGGTTTTTATCAGTCTTTCATGTTTAAAAAATAGCCAGTTGACATTGAGCGCTCGTGAGGGAGAACTAATCAAATCTGTGATTGTCAGGGACTATCTAAAAACTAACAAATGTGTACTGATTAGTTTTGAGTCGGTGAAATAATCTGTACACTCGGCAAAAAAATAAATAAAAAATGGGCCAAGCCAAAAATGGTTTAGTGGTCTTTTAATGTCTTTTAAAACTTTTAAAACCATTTTAATCACAAATCACTGGTCAGAGAAATTAGGCAAGAATTGCAGAAATACCGTAGATAAAGTAATTTAGCATGGAATAGCCTTCCCCTTTGCTTTCTATTATGCTATTTTAAAGTTTCCTAATTTTGTTTCGGAGGTCTCCTACAACAGGTTTACATGTATCGAAGGTCAAAAACACTTTCATTTTCTCATAATATACATTGCACATCACTACAATGTTCAATGATTCTCAAATGACTCGATGGATAAATCAGTCTCCCTAAATCCCTCCTTTCTGAGAGCTACTCTGCTCTGACTGGCCAGATTGCCCAATCTGTTATGATTGGTCTACCGCTTGTCAGAAGCTAACGTCCATTAGCATAACTGAACTTCAGCTCCGGAGGCTTCCTCAGTCCTCAGCGATTGCACACACTGTAAAGACAGTAACGATGACGTCGATCTTACCATATCAATCCGAGCGCGAGTCTGAAGATGAAACATTGGAAGAACTAGTTATTCAACCTGAACCTCCATCGCAAGGATGACTTGAGCAGGACGTTTCTCAGTGATACGCTACTCATTTTGAGGTTCATTATGAGATGTTGCAACTGTAATTCCTCACCATCAGCATTAACAAGTGTGTGTCCATCAACAAACCCATGTGTATATTTCTTACAGTGCACATGCGGGAACTGTATCAATAACAGCGCATACATTAGCCCAGCACTACGTGAATGACTGATGTAACATTAAAGTTTGCAAAACAAATCTTGCTCCATCCTTTATCTTTACTTTAGAGTTTTAGGTAATAGTGGCCCACAGCTGATGAGCAGAAGTATTTCAGTAAGACAGTAATAACATGAGTTAGACAGTTAGCCGGAGACCTTCACAATATAAAACACAAAACTACGTACAGTGGGGAGAACAAGTATATGATACACTGCCGATTTTGCAGGTTTGTCCACTTACAAAGCATGTAGAGGTCTGTAATTTTTATCATAGGTACACTTCAACTGTGAGTGACGGAATCTACAAACCCGATTCCAAAAAAGTTGGGACACTGTACAAATTGTGAATAAAAAAGGAATGCAATAATTTACAAATCTCATAAATTTATATTTTATTCACAATAGAATGTAGATAACATATCAAATGTTGAAAGTGAGACATTTTGAAATGTCATGCCAAATATTGGCTCATTTTGGATTTCATGAGAGCTACATATTCCAAAAAAGTTGGGACAGGTAGCAATAAGAGGCCGGAAAAGTTAAATGTACATATAAGGAACAGCTGGAGGACCAATTTGCAATTTATTAGGTCAATTGGCAACATGATTGGGTATAAAAAGAGCCTCTCAGAGTGGCAGTGTCTCTCAGAAGTCAAGATGGGCAGAGGATCACCAATTCCCCCAATGCTGCGGCGAAAAATAGTGGAGCAATATCAGAAAGGAGTTTCTCAGAGAAAAATTGCAAAGAGTTTGAAGTTATCATCATCTACAGTGCATAATATCATCCAAAGATTCAGAGAATCTGGAACAATCTCTGTGCGTAAGGGTCAAGGCCGGAAAACCATACTGGATGCCCGTGATCTTCGGGCCCTTAGACGGCACTGCATCACATACAGGAATGCTACTGTAATGGAAATCACAACATGGGCTCAGGAATACTTCCAGAAAACATTGTCAGTGAACACAATCCACCGTGCCATTCGCCATTGCCGGCTAAAACTCTATAGGTCAAAAAAGAAGCCATATCTAAACATGATCCAGAAGCGCAGGCGTTTTCTCTGGGCCAAGGCTCATTTAAAATGGACTGTGGCAAAGTAGAAAACTGTTCTGTGGTCAGACGAATCAAAATTTGAAGTTCTTTTTGGAAAACTGGGACGCCATGTCATCCGGACTAAAGAGGACAAGGACAACCCAAGTTGTTATCAGCGCTCAGTTCAGAAGCCTGCATCTCTGATGGTATGGGGTTGCATGAGTGCGTGTGGCATGGGCAGCTTACACATCTGGAAAGGCACCATCAATGCTGAAAGGTATATCCAAGTTCTAGAACAACATATGCTCCCATCCAGACGTCGTCTCTTTCAGGGAAGACCTTGCATTTTCCAACATGACAATGCCAGACCACATACTGCATCAATTACAACATCATGGCTGCGTAGAAGAAGGATCCGGGTACTGAAATGGCCAGCCTGCAGTCCAGATCTTTCACCCATAGAAAACATTTGGCGCATCATAAAGAGGAAGATGCGACAAAGAAGTTGAGCAACTAGAAGCCTGTATTAGACAAGAATGGGACAACATTCCTATTTCTAAACTTGAGCAACTTGTCTCCTCAGTCCCCAGACGTTTGCAGACTGTTATAAAAAGAAGAGGGGATGCCACACAGTGGTAAACATGGCCTTGTCCCAACTTTTTTGAGATGTGTTGATGCCATGAAATTTAAAATCAACTTATTTTTCCCTTAAAATGATACATTTTCTCAGTTTAAACATTTGATATGTCATCTATGTTGTATTCTGAATAAAATATTGAAATTTGAAACTTCCACATCATTGCATTCTGTTTTTATTCACAATTTGTACAGTGTCCCAACTTTTTTGGAATCGGGTTTGTAAAACGAAAATCCAGAAAATCACATTGTATGATTTTTAAATAATTAATTTGCATTTTATTGCACGACATAAGTATTTGATACATCAGAAAAGCAGAACTTAATATTTGGTATAGAAACCTTTGTTTGCAATTACAGAGATCATACGTTTCCTGTAGTTCTTGACCAGGTTTGCACACACTGCAGCAGGGATTTTGGCCCTGTTTATCTCTTCCTCCATGCTTCACTGTGCTAGATATGCATTTATTATTATATTTCTCAGCAGATTTTTGAAGACCTCACTCTGGAGCATCAACATGCAACTCATGTTTCATTGTGATTCATTACTCCACACAGGGGCGCATTAAGATAACCAAAGGCCCATGGGCTACAGCATTACGGTAGGCCCCCCTACCCCACATTAAAAAAATGTTTTAGCTTCCTGCCAATTATTTATGTAGAAATTTATCTTGTCGATAGCATTTAACATTTACAGCACTGTATGTATGCTGCGTAAAAAAAATGGATCAAATGTAGTTGAATATTCAGATTCACTCTTTGCCAGTAGGTGGCGCTTGTTGAACAGCAGAATAGCAGCTATGTAAAAACCCTCATACAGACGTAAAGGATGACCAATAACATTAATTTTATAAAATAAAAATTATGAAATATAGAGACAGCGATGATCTTATTTGTAGCATTTATTATTATATTTTTGGAATTTGATCATTTTCCACAATGGTTGGGAAACACTGCACTGCATTATTATAGGCATTGTACGGAGGTAATACGAAAAGAAAATGCCATCAAAACTTTTCTGGCCAAAATGCGAGTTTACAGCTCCATTATATAAATAACATAAATTATACAAGATATTTATTATTCATCAGCAGTAGATCAAAATAATCACTTGGCATAAACGTGGACTATTTGGAGATTGCAATCTGCTCTAATAGCACGAGCACGAACGCGCAACAGCACTGCGTCTTTACTTTGAAACATGCAGTGCTGCCGTTTAATTCATTAAATCATAGCCCTTTAAAATTAATTATCACATTTAAGCGATATTGCGATTCCTGTTTTTCCATCCCCAGATTTAAAACCTCCCGAAACTAAAATTGAGACTTTAAAGAAGCACCGATGGAACAGTGACTGGATCCTTCAGATGACATGCAGATTATATCCACGCGCAAGTTACTGAACCTGCTTTCAGCGCAGGGCGGCTCTCTCACACGGAATGAAATTACAGAAAACTAGTTGTCCAGTCCGGTTCCGTTCACACAGCAGGGATTTGCCAAAAATGCAGTTGAGAGTCCTGAAAATTTACGGGTGTGTGAGTTGGTTTAATGCCGTTGTCACTGCTGCAAACTCCCATATATACAAATAATTATTTGAAAAATATAATTTTCGTGCAGCTAGTAGGCCCCTCCCCAGTGTAGGCCCCAGGGCTTCAGCCCATGGAAGCCCGTGCGTGAATGCACCCCTGACTCCACACACAACTTACCATATTCTGCAAAAAACTTCATTCTGTCTTTGATGTTTTTCTGAGACAGCAATTGCTTTTTAAGTAGTGCATTTGCTTAAATTTGCTAATTTCCAGACCAATAATTTGTGGTTAAAACAAATGAAAGCTTAGTGTTTAGCCATTTTGGGCTCGGTCCATTTTTTAAATGTATTTTTTTATTTTTTGCAGAGGAGTGTACTTTGACTGGACATATTCGTTGGACCATAATAGTAAATAGTAATAGTAAAAAGTCTATGTGAAACAAGACAAAACGAGATGATGTTTTATGTTGAAAGTACTGAAACTCTATTCAGAAGTAATGTGCTATGAAATGTGAAAATATAAAACCAAATGCTATTCATAATCATTTGGAAAGTAGGCTGGGGAAATATATGCAAAATAAAATAAACAAAATAATAAAATGTCATAAAATTTTTATTAAATAATAATTATTATTTTTTGTAAAAATAATTTCTGTGAATCCTATCCATTTTTATTGAATCAATTAAGAAGTCTGATTCAATGACTCATTTGCATCACAAAAAATGTTTACATTAATCTCTGTGTTAATTAAAAAAATATATATAAATATACATAAATAGGTAAATAGTGCTATAAATATTTAAATCTAAATAAATATTGACATTTATGGCTATTTATTGGTGCATTTAATAAAAAATGTCTTGTTCGTTTAGTGAAAAACAGTGTAGAAAACAAGTCTTGATTATTTTTAACCATGTTTTTTTTTACTGTATTTTTTTCTTCTTCCATTACATTTTTTAAATCTACAGTACTTATTGTTTGGTTGAAATTATGCTTCAAAAGGCTGAAATAATGTCAAGATTATACAAGCAACCACTCAGTCCTAACTGGAAGAAAGAAATGCATTTTGCAGTGTGTTTCTCAGGTCATTATTTGAGAAGCTTTGGACGTCTTCCTTTCAGCTGTTGTACTTGAAAGCACCAGACAGCAAATCAGAGCCTGTGGGCTTCAGCTGAAGACTGACCTTGAAAGACCTTGCAGAAGGAGCAGATACACCTATTCTCCCTAAATCTCCTCACAGAGCGGGATGCTCTGCTTTCAGACGCTGTAGTCGATCAGTGATGCTGTCTGACAGGCCTCTGAGGCCATTTCTTAGGACGGCAATGGACTATGGAGCACAGAAACACCAGCTTTTGTTTACCCATTTCTCAGTAACTTCAAACTGCATCTCCCATTAAAACTTTCATGGTTGGCTTCTTCATAATCAACGGCTGAGAGAAAGAAAGATATTGTTTGGCTAATGAAGCACAGTGAGGGCTTTTTTTAAAGGGGAACATAATCAATTGAAGCGTATTGAAATGAAAGGGCAATTTTTTCTGTTTGGCATTATTTAATACACCACAATTCTAAGCATTATTTTTGATCAATAGTAAAAACAAACAAGAGTAATTTACCTAATTAGAGGTCAATGCAGTTGCCTGGCAACAGGTTAGTTAAACATGGGTGGGGTTAGGTTGGGTGGGGTAGATAGAAAAAGAGAGAGAAAATCCCCATTGATTATCTTCACATGAATTTCGGTAAATTCTAAACGGATTCATGGATTTACAAAAAATCTAAATTTAGGTTTGAAGCAAAAAAAAAAAAAGTGAAAATCAGTGAAAATCAGCTTTTCTGAGCGAAGTAGTCACTAAGGCATCAACAGACTATTTTCGAGAGGAGATTTGATCTTTAACTTTAATTTCTACATTTCCATAACTGTTTATTTCACACCGACATAATGAGTTGTTCTGCAGTAAACTGTACTAACTGATTCTGCAGGAGTGTGGGCGAGGCCTTGATATCGTGGCTCCACTTCACACTCACTACTGCGCAGACTCGGGCTCCAATATGTCAGCACCATATTGGGACATTGGCATCTTTTCTACAATGGAAGAGAGTGAATGTGCGTCGTCCATATTTTTTTTACAATCTATGGTTGCGTTCTGTAATATAGTTCTAGAGCTACACGATTAATTGTTAAAAGATCGTGATCTCGATTCAAACACCCATGCAATCTTATTCCTAAATAACTACAATTCTCTTGTGTCTATTGAAGCTTTGACAAAATCAGCAGGAAAATCAGAAAGAGCAGTTATCATTCATGTATGAAACAGATTCAAAAAGTCTTTTCAACCACACAGTGTCGTTATTTCTGTTACAAATATTCATATTATCACATAAGTACTGAGAAAAAAGTTTAGCCTATACTTCAGATATAAACACCGATGTCTACGGAAGCGATCAAAATAGAGAAAATCACCTTTTGAAAGTAACTTGGCACTTCAAATAACAATTACATCTTTACACCAGTAGGTGGCGACAAGTGACTGTTAAAATGTATTTGTCATTGAATCATTCATTTGAGAGATTTGTTCAAAAACGCCCATTCATCCAGTAGCTTATCCCTTCATCCCAATGTCTATACTATCCATATATAGTATGTGAGATTAGAATAAGTATGTCCCAAAGCATAGTATGTTGAAAAGAGTGTCAAAAGTCCCCGGATGGTCTACTATTTCAGGTAGATTTTCGAAGTGTGGATCCGTGCACATTATAAAGGGTAATACACACAACCCATTGCACTTTGGAGGAGGATTCGGTTCAGAACTACAAACACAAGTAAAAAGTGTTAAAAAACTACAAAACATGGCGGATATGCGCGGCCGACGGTGAGAAGTTTAGATAAAGGTTTGAGTGACTAATAATCAAAGTTTAACCTGATAAAAAAATATTTATTTAATGTTATCTGTGTTATATTTCATCTGCAATAACAATGTGGACTTTTATACAGATCCGCTTGGCCATTAACTTTTAAATGCATCATTATGCATTAAGAGGAGAGTCTCCGCATGAAAGACCCACGACTGCAGATCAACGTGCTACTGCATTTCTCTCTGATAGGGTAGGAAATGAAATGTGGAGGATTTTAACTGTGACAAGACGATTGACAGGCCAGTTTACGGTGACAGGATGCCTGTCAGGATGCGACAGAGAGCAAAGCACTATTTTATGACGTGATACTATGTCCCGAAGCTTGTCTACTCTTTTGCTACACACTCAAAAGTATGCACTTTTTCTTCACAAAAAGAGTACATACTTTTAGGGCATAGTATAAGTAGGTGAATTGAGACGGAGCAAATGAAACAATGTCGTATTTATGAGTGTGTCATTGAATCATTCATTCAAACCAAATTACAGTTTGAAACCAAAAAATCATCACGATACAGGGGTTACTATACAATAGCCACGTCAAAATCTTTTGTGAAGCATCTGGTTGTTTTTATACAACTCAAAATTGTTTTTATACAACTGACAAAATACTGAACTGAAAATGCATAAATCTGACCACACAATCTGTGTAAACATTCAAGTCATTCAGTGTTTCTATGGAGACTAAAAATATTCTTTATTCTCTGTGGGTGTGAAATAATTCACTCTTTCCACTGAGCTTTCTATGAGCTGTGATTCTTTCCTCGCAAAGCGAGAAAGATGATCAAAAACGTGCTGTCGAGGTTACACGACTAACGAGAGAGATCTCAAGACTTCCTTATGCCAAAAAAAGGACAAATACCATTAAACTTCTGGTGGGAAAATGCCAATTAGTTAAAAATCTAAGCCAAAAAATACTCCACTGAATTAGGTCATGTTCACACTAAAACACTACCATACTATTTACTATGTGTGCAGTAGTATGTATACTGTGCATAGTAAGAAAGCCTTCTATATGCACAAAACACACAGATGACCTACTAGATTTGCCAAAATACAGTATGAAGTATACACCACTGCACAGATATGGTGCTGTGGTTGGTTTGAGATACAATGCAATGACCTTGACCTTTCCGTGTGATGCATGAACCACAAGATAAGGCACAATCAATAATAACCCTTTTTATTTCTAAGATGATAACTGGATGCCACTCAAATATGTACATAAGTTCACAATTATCAAATCTTAAAGGCTGTGATTTAATTAAATAAATATATTAACTCATGATCCAGTGTTTTTCGTGTCTCAGATGCTGAACTCTGAACATGTATTTGGGAACGCAACGTGTGCCAACCATCTTTCAAAACCTGTAATAAGAAGCGCTTATAAACCGGTTGTTGTCAATAAAAGAGAAGCTTTAAAGGGGTAATTCACCACTGGAAAAATGGGCTTTAGATGAAACTGGGCTGCCTATGTGGTAGAAAGGCAAAAAAAAAAACAAAAAAAAAAATTACTGGACTAGAGAAAAAAGGGCTGTTGTCTTTCCTTTTGTCAAATAGGTAGGAAAACTTCAACACCCATAATGCACTGGGCATGTTGCCTTGCCAAGGCCACTCCCAGTCTGCTCCTATTGGATAGGCTTGACCAGAGTCAAATACTGCCTTGCTTGAGTTGGAAATACTTCTTAGCGAACTTTTAGTTACAATGATGTCCCGGGTGCAAGAATACAAAGAGTAAATGTTTAGCGGGAGTTAAATCTGCACGATTCTGAACAGACAATCAAACAAAATAACAATTTACTAGAGGTTCTGACAAAATGTTAATTGCTGCAGTCAATTTAAAATGTTTAATTAATCCGAATGAATTATTTAAATAAATGGGTTTGAATGAATGATTCAATGACTCGCTCATAAATAGTTCACTTCACTTGATTCATAACTGGATGAATGAGTGTTTTTGAACAAATCTCTTGAATGAATGATTCAATGACAAATACATTTTTAACAGTCACCTGTCGCCACCTACTGGTGTAAAGATGTAATGATAAAATTGTTTTTTGACGCATCAAGTTACTTTCAAAAAGTGATTTGCTATATTTTGATCGCTACTGTAGACATCAGTGTTTATATCCGAACTATAAACTTTTATCCAGTACTTCTGTGATGATATGAATATTTGTAACATGGAAATAATGATACTGTGTGATTAAAAAAAGACTGTTTGTGAAGCCGTTCATACATGAATGATAACTGCTTTCTTTAGGTCAGCAGCAGCACAAACACAGATCTGAATGTAATGCCAATAGCACGTGAAGGCAGCATTATTTTCGGTTTCCAGTGAAGGATCCAGAACATTCAGGCAGTGGCTAAAGGCAAAAAAATCATAAATATGGAGAGAACACGGCTACAGAAAATCTAGGGAAAAAACCTTAGTGTTTGTAGTCACCATTTCAAACTGGATGACAACAAACACATTGGCTGAGTCCGAAAACTGAAAAATGCTGCTATTGGAGGACACATTTCAAGGTAGGAAGGCAACAAGGCACGTCCAAATCCAAAGTTACTTCACTTCCTGTCTCCTGAGAGACCTTCATCTGTTCGATTTTTGAAGGCAGCTGCCTTTGATATCCCACAATCCTGTGCTTTCCATTCTGTAACAGTTGCGCTAAAAAATAAAGATGGCATCTGAAAGTTGCAGTTGTTGACCACTGTTGACTATTGTTGGTCAGTTTGTGTGTAAATGTACGTTTCTGACCAACATTTTCCACTGTTGATGTAATTTCTAGCGACAAATAACTATTGTAGTGATTAAATATTTGCTTAGTTCTCACCAAAGCTCTCTCTATTTTACTGTAGATCATTAAACTGTTATGCTGCCTCAGAAGTCTGTCTGAAATCAGTTTTGTGAGGTACCTTCGTGCGCAAACACTGCCTGCAAAGTCACTGCATGGCAACAAGTCAGCTGCCTAAGTTTTGAGACGCAGCCATTGTTTTAGGCCAAATGGAGGGGAAAAACTGAAAGAAACTGCCATTCCGTCAATTAGTTTGGAAGAAGAGGGACAGGGAGCACCTTCTGCCCAAGCCTCCGAAGCAAAACGCCATCACGTACAGGTAAGAAGACTTAAGCAATAGTGTTCCATTTTTTACCATAATGATACAAAAATGTGGAAGTACAATCTGTACTTTTCACAAAAGTCCTGGAGCTGTCAAAAGTCTGCCGGATTATGCATTTTGCGCAAGCGGCAACCTCCCCCAGTTTCTGTTGAAGCCAATACGGAAGTGACTTAAACTGCAATTCATCGACTGGCCGCTAGAGACAGGCTCCAAAAGGGAGCAGAATCTCATTGAGCTCCATGATAAAATGCCCAACTTTACAGCAGGAAAAAACATGTTTACAGCCTTGTACAAATTGTGGTTTTGGTCTATACGGCTAATTTGACCCTTCATGACAACCGTGAGGTGGGTGATTTTTTTTTTATAATTCATTCGTTTAAATTTTATTAAGCCTTAAAGTTCTGCATAATTAAGGGAATGGCCACTTTGAGTGACAGGTGGATTGCCGCTGCTGTCACTACTAGCCGTTTGTCTGCTGTCTGTTAGTCATCACGTCACCTCAGCTCCAGCCACGTCCCGCCTCTTTGCCCATTTACAGTTATCCGGGCGTGACGCTGCCAAGATGTCAACGGCCAACTTTAAGCTTCAAAAATGCTCTTCAGAAACCTACGTGTGACGTCACGGACACTACGTCCATATTTTTTTTTACAGTCTATGGTTTTGCGTCACCCGACTTTTGCTGACAAATAAAACAAAAATTTTTTTTGGTCCAAGTGACACAGAGAACAAGTAAAAATCATTAATTTACATATACTACTGACATTGTAATACAAAGGGGGTTACAAAATGGCAAACTCACACTTTACGGTCTCCCTGTGGTCTTTCACAAAAATAAAATAGTTTAACACTTGAAAATAAAAATAAAATAAATAATGAAAATAAAATAATGGTTTAACACTTGGAAATGAAGAAATTAAGACAAGCATAAATGTTATTATTGCATTTTTATAGCGTATTGTAAAATAAAAATTTCTTAAATACTACATTTTTTATTATTATTATTAATAATAATAATAATTTATTTATTATTTATGATTACGTGTTTTAGAGAAAAGCATTTAATTCATAATGTGGTTTTCCCCCACTTTCAATTCTTTTACTTCAATGAAAGGTTAATTTTTGCAAATCTTTTGAATGAAAGATCAAAAGGATAAACAATGCAGATTTACTATTACAGCCATCTTTGATCATATTTACCAGGGGTGCCAATAATTCTGACCACAACTGTATAAATCACTTTTTTTGCCATATTGTGCAGCCCTTCAAACAAGCACAGCAAACCTGGCGTTTTTTTTTTTTTAATAATAAAATAAAATATATATAAAAATGCATTTTAAAATCACAATGTTTATCAGGAAAAATCACAGTTTGATTTTTCCCCCTAAAAGCAGTACATGCTCTCCAACAGTGCCTTTAGCAAGAATCAGAGTAGCTCTATTATTCTCATCATTTCATAGTTCTCATTAGGGTACACTCAAAAGTGAGCGTGTTCTGTGATCTTTGAAGACTTTGGCTTAATTGCCTCTGAAAGAAATGGCACAGTGTCGTGCTTTAGCACTGATTATGGCCACTATTACTTCTGGGGCTTTTCAGACTCGACTGTAGACCTGAGAGAAACCGACAGAACATTAGTGTCATTGATGAATCCACGGCTGAGGCTACAAACGGTGAACAAGTAGGAGAGAGCGTTCACACGTACAGCGTTTTGTGTCACCAAAGCAATTGTAAGACATTAAGTTGCCGATTTATGCCGACATGAGCAGCGGCGAGTGCTGCCGAAGAGAGTTTAGCAGAGGTTGACTTTATGCAAATGAGCAGTGACATGATGCAGCATGTTAGTTATTTCTGATAAAATATTCATTTGAAATCACGTCTGAGTTATGGGAAAATGTGGGAAGGAGGAAGAAATACTGTAGACAGATAAAGCAGTAGAGGACATGGAAAGGAGATTCTGTGGACAGGACGAGCTAAGACAGGCGACAAGATGGTACAGAAAGAGAAACAGGAATAGACTGTGACCTACTAGCCCTAGTGCCGCCTAACTAGCTGACACTGGTACACAATTACACTCACAGGTGAGACCTATCGATTTCAGACATGCTTCCTCAAGGGACCAACACCAACCAAATGAGTTCAGCAGGAACTTCACAGAGACAAAACCAACCAACAAAAAAATTAAAAAAAAAACTCATATAGGCTTTTGAATGTGGAACAAACAACTCAGGTTAGTGTGAAATCAAAACTGACCATGTTCACAATATCGTTCAAAAATTTGGGGTCAGTATGATTTTTTTTTTTTTTAAAGAATTTAATACTTTTATTCAGCAAGGATGCATTAAATTGACCAAAAGTGACAGTAAAGACATTTAGAATGTTAAAAAATATTTCTATTTCAAATAAATGCTGTTCTTTTGAATCCTGGAAAAAAGTATCAGAGTTTCCCCCAAAAATATAAAGCAGCTCAACTGTTTTCGGCATTGATAATGATAAGAAATGTTTCTTGAGCATCAAATCATCATATTAGAATGATTTCTGAAGGATCATGTGACTGAAGACTGGAGTAATGATGCTGAAAATTCAGCTTTGATCACAGGAATAAATTACATTTTAAAATATATTCACATAGAAAAAAAGTTATTTTAAATTCTAATAATATTTCACAATAAAAAACATGCAGCCTTGATGAGCAAAAGAGTCTTCTTTTCAAAAACATTTAAAAATCTAACAGAATTGCCCCTAATACATGTAGCTGGTCTTATTGTGGACGATTCATCACAGCACATTATAGAGGTGTAACGGTTCTCAGTAAAAAATCCCACGGTTCGGCACGCACGTGCACCGCGGTTCATCTCAAATCTGATGACGCATCAATAATATGGTTTGTTTGTATGTTTCTGTCGATGGATACACATGCTGGCTTCCCAATAATACATTACAACAGCGATAATAAAATAAAACGTTGACAAAGTGGTCACTCTTTGTAAACTTTGTTCAAAGCGAGTGCCGGATGCTCAAACATGACCCAGTCATCACCGCGAGTGCAGGTGAGACCTGAACAGCACACGTTGCTGTGTATAAACTAAACTTGCATCAAAAAAGAGAACTTGCGTGCGCTGAGAGAAGATTTGTGTGTGTGTGTGTATGTGTGCACTCATCTGAAGCGCGCACACAGCGCGTCACAGATAGCACGGAAATATTGAGTTCTCTTTCAAGTCTTGCGCTTGAATGGACAAATTCACACAAAAATTATGTCAACATGCCCGTCTTGGTGAGTATCCTAGCAGACATAGTCTGTTATGCCTTAAGTGAACTTATATAGTCGAGAAAGACAACGCATATGTATCAGTATCAATGTACTGGATCTGTGCACTATGTCTTAAAGTGACAGCAGCCTAATATTTCTGCTGTCTGTGTTATGTTAATCAAACAACAAAAGACAAGGAAATCACTCACTGCTCTTGACTGAATAGCTTTTTTAACTTTAATAATGATTAACCTTTAATTTATATAGTCAAATATGCAATGTTATTTTACATTTGATTACTTATGTACCTGAAAACTTAGACCTACCTGAAAAACCTGAAAAGCAGTTTATTTTATTAGTATCTTTGCTCTATTGTATTTATTTGTGCTGTTGCTTGTAGTGATTATTTGTTCTTATTTTATTTATTTTTATTTGACAGTAGTCCTTTTTCCCTAAACATAGCACATACCAAACCGTACCAAAACTGTGAACCTAAAACCGTGATACAAACTGAACCGTGAGCTATTTGAACCGTTACACCCCTAATATATATATATATATATATATATATATATATATATACACTCACCTAAAGGATTATTAGGAACACCATACTAATACTGTGTTTGACCCCCTTTCGCCTTCAGAACTGCCTTAATTCTACGTGGCATTGATTCAACAAGGTGCTGAAAGCATTCTTTAGAAATGTTGGCCCATATTGATAGGATAGCATCTTGCAGTTGATGGAGATTTGTGGGATGCACATCCAGGGCACGAAGCTCCCGTTCCACCACATCCCAAAGATGCTCTATTGGGTTGAGATCTGGTGACTGTGGGGGCCATTTTAGTACAGTGAACTCATTGTCATGTTCAAGAAACCAATTTGAAATGATTCGAGCTTTGTGACATGGTGCATTATCCTGCTGGAAGTAGCCATCAGAGGATGGGTACATGGTGGTCATAAAGGGATGGACATGGTCAGAAACAATGCTCAGGTGGGCCGTGGCATTTAAACGATGCCCAATTGGCACTAAGGGGCCTAAAGTGTGCCAAGAAAACATCCCCCACACCATTACATCACCACCACCAGCCTGCACAGTGGTAACAAGGCATGATGGATCCATGTTCTCATTCTGTTTACGCCAAATTCTGACTCTACCATCTGAATGTCTCAACAGAAATCGAGACTCATCAGACCAGGCAACATTTTTCCAGTCTTCAACTGTCCAATTTTGGTGAGCTCGTGCAAATTGTAGCCTCTTTTTCCTATTTGTAGTGGAGATGAGTGGTACCCGGTGGGGTCTTCTGCTGTTGTAGCCCATCCGCCTCAAGGTTGTGCGTGTTGTGGCTTCACAAATGCTTTGCTGCATACCTCGGTTGTAACGAGTGGTTATTTCAGTCAAAGTTGCTCTTCTATCAGCTTGAATCAGTCGGCCCATTCTCCTCTGACCTCTAGCATCAACAAGGCATTTTTGCCCACAGGACTGCCGCATACTGGATGTTTTTCCCTTTTCACACCATTCTTTGTAAACTCTAGAAATGGTTGTGCGTGAAAATCCCAGTAACTGAGCAGATTGTGAAATACTCAGACCGGCCCGTCTGGCACCAACAACCATGCCACGCTCAAAATTGCTTAAATCACCTTTCTTTCCCATTCTGACATTCAGTTTGGAGTTCAGGAGATTGTCTTGACCAGGACCACACCCCTAAATGCATTGAAGCAACTGCCATGTGATTGGTTGATTAGATAATTGCATTAATGAGAAATTGAACAGGTGTTCCTAATAATCCTTTAGGTGAGTGTATATATAAATAACTATTTCCACTTGAACGATATCACAGAAATGGGCGTCCTGAAAAACGTTGGGTCTGTATTCCAAAACATTCATGAATTATAATTTAAATTCAGATTATGCCCAAAAAGTTAACAATAACGAATCAGGCAAATCAGCAAGCACAGACAAAAAGCTGATTCTCACATGCTCTCGCAGAAGCGCGCCAGTGTGCTGGGTTTCTCTTGGTTGCGTCGTTGTCTGAACCAGCGTTGGATGGTCCTCACGTCCCAGTCCAGCTGCTTGGACAAACCCTCTAACCTCTTCTCATCGGGGTGCTGAAAGACACAGCAGACAGAAGCATGTCACTGCAGAGATCTGCCACTGTTAGAGTACAACAAACCGCATGAATTTGGATTTAACAGCTTGAAAAATCCACTTAATGCACATTTAAAACAGTTGTCTTTAAAAAGCCATCTGCACATATGAGCCAGCGAGACTCACACATAATCACACTGTGTGATGCACTGCTGTGTGCTGGCATACTATAATGACTTGAGTAGTGGGCTATCAGTTGAGAATGAACGAATCTTTCAAGTGAACAAATCAGTCTTGTTCATGTCCATGCGCTAATTCGTAAGACCCTCCTTTCTAAGGCACATTTCATTGGTTGAAATGCTTACTGAATGAGACTGAGAATGGCACTGAACAAATTGCAAACAAAATGAACAAAGTATGTCACTGAACGAGGATCTGTTGACCATCATTGACTCAAAAGGGGCCAAATGTGGTTCAGTCGGTTTAGCATGTGAGTTTATTCTGTAAAACAAGGAGAGAAACGCAAGCAATGCAATCAGAGTTTGGTACGAAAACAGGTTTAACAGGTGTGCAAAATGCATAATCCACAATTTATGAATTTGTCAAAATGACTGATGATCATACATAATTAAAATGACACCATGTGGGAGCAAGCATAGTTCAATAATTATCCCTATTTAAGGACATTACTTAATCTCATAATTTATTTATTTAGACTTTTTGTCTCTAGCTTGATGAAATGAAGGGAAAAAATGCTTTTTTGTAATTTGTGGAGAAAATGTATATCTTAAGACTTATTGTAGACATGAAATGAATAGTGAAGAATAATGAGACTTGTTTCAACTCAACAGAACAGTGTTGAGTTGAATGGTTCATGAATGGTTTATTAACTTACAATTACAGTCATTTTCTAAAAAGAATCAAAAGATTCAGTCAGTCGGTTGAATCAAACAGTCATGAGGCATTGTTGAAGGTGTTTGACATTTTCTTTATAGAATGTACTATACTTCATTTCTAAACTTCACTTTACAGCTTTCTGAAATACTTGATTCTGATTGGTCATCGTAGCATTCAGCAGTCAAATATTTTGCCATTATTTTTACAATAAGGTCCCATTCAGAGGTCGCATAAGACTTCCGCATTGTCCATCATTTATATTTATCTGTGCTTGCAATTTGTGTATTCGTTCTTTTTTTATTACTGTCTGTTCACTTGCCTTTAATAATAATTATCTGATCTGTTAGTAAATGTTGAAGTTAACATTAACTAAGATTAATAAATGCTGTGCTAGTTTTACTCTGCTCTCGTTCTCTTAAAAAAAACCTTCAATCAATATTTTATGTCCATTTCATTATTTATTTGGTAAGTCATCCAAAAACCGGGATAATATACAGCTATTATTGCAAAACAAACCACTTCAGGATGATACAAGACACCTGAGCTTTGGACCCCCCCCAAAAAACTTTTTCTCAGTAAACTTTTATACCAAAAATATTTCATAACAGACCTAGAATGTAATGGGTTTCATCCAAACTCAATCAAATTCCAATTATAAGGTAGTATCCGCTAACATGCTAGATGAGTTTCGCCCTGAGGACATTCTCTCTCTCTCTCTCTCTCTCTCTCTCTCTCTCTCTCTCTCTCTCTCTCTCTCTCTCTCTCTCTCTCTCTCTCTCTCTCTCTCTCTCTCTCTCTCTCTCTCTCTCTCTCTCTCTCTCTCTCTCTCTCTCTCTCTCTCTTCATTTCAGGCAGGAATTGTCTCTTTATTCTTAAAGTGTGCCTGGATCTTGTGTGTTCAAGAATCTGAACATTTGTCAAGGAAACTTAGTTATGTGGTATCTAAAAATAGTCCCAGTGCGTCAGTGCACATGTGCTCTGATAAAGCCACACACGTCAAAGAGCCACGCTATCGCTCTGCCTTTACAGCTTTGAGATTACGATTACCTGTGCCGTCAATACACACTGCCATCACCATCGAGACCGTTATATTTCTTTCAAGACAAGGACTCAAAAAGTTGAAACGTTATTCTTCTTTTACATGGCAACTGCTGTTCTGCTTTAGTTCATAAACTCATGCTGTGGGTTAAACTGAACATCAGTAAGAACAATTACATTTGATTCAAGATAAATGAACTTAACTTACGTTACGTGCTGATTCAGCTCATAGGAGAGGTGAGTTCACAGTCTCATAGTGAATTTGTTGAGGAAACGCTAGGAGATGTTCTGTTCACTTAATGTGATTCTCTGTAATCAAATGAGGCGTATCTCTTTTCAGCAACTGTGACAAGTGCTTGATTTGATTCTGATTCAGTCTCTGCAGTTTTTAATCACATTTCTGCATAATTTAACAATTATTTAAAAATAAATGGCTGATTAAAAATATTTTCAATGCCATGATTCATTCCAGCCCCAGTAAGAATATTATACATTATTTACTGAAATTAATAAACTGAATTACACAATTTTTTACATTTTACTGAAAATCAAGTTTTGTTACTATTTTTATTAAAAAACTGTTTATTGGCCATTGGTGCCTTTTTAAGGATCTCAAAAGTACAGATAAAAGTCAATACAAATACTTGGATGGATGGATGTAAGGAATGGATGGATGGTTGGATAGGAAGGAAGGAAGGGTGGAAGGAAGGACGGACAGACGGAAGGGATGGACAGATGGTTGGATGGATGGATGGATGGATGGATGGATGGATGGATGGATGGATGGATGAATTAATGAATGAATGGGTGGATGGACGGATGGATGGATGGATGGGTGAATGGATGGATGGATGGATGGAAGGGATGGATGGATGGAATGGATGGATGGATGGAAGGAATGGATGGATGGTTGGATAGGAAGGAAGGAAGGGTGGAAGGAAGGACGGACGGCCAGATGGAAGGGATGAACGGATGGTTGGATGGATGGATGGATGGAATGGATGGATGGAAAGAATGGATGGATGGTTGGATGGAAGGGATGGATGGACAGATTGAATAAATGGATTAGGGCTGCACGATATTGGAAAAAACTTGCATTAAGATATATTGTTTTTCTGCTATATATATATTGCGATATAAAACAATTTCACCAGATGATTTGAATAGCTCTATTTGAAAAGAATTAATCATTCTAGAATAATTGGGGTGATTTTGTAAGAGAATGCATCTGCATAGAAAATAAACAAATTACAAGCATAGATAAATACAATAGAAGAAAGATCATTTAAATAAGCAGTGCTTATGTTTTTCAGGTAAATCTAACTATTCAGGTACAGAAATTGAATAATCAAATGTAAAATAACAGTCTTCACTGTATAAATGAAATATAACCAATATAATGAATTAATTTATCTTTGTTAAAGCTACAAAAGTCATTTTCTCTTTCTCTTTTGTTGTTTGATCACTACTGGTGACACAAACAGCTGCGGGTACATTAGGCTGCTGTCCCTTTAAGACGAATGCACGTACGGATATAAATGACACGCATCCGTTTCCTTTCTCAATTGTTTACAACACATAACCGACTGTGTTTATGAGGATACTCGCCGAGACGGGCATTTTGACCTCATTTTGCGTGCACGTGTCCGTTTAAGCTCAAAAGAAAGACAAAGAGAACTGTTCACGTGCTGTGTGCGTACAGAAAACAGCACGCGAATCCTCTTGCGCTTCATGACTTGACATAAAAACACATGCAAATTATAAACTTTCACTTTATGATGGTTAAACTTTGCAATTAATCGGTGAATCCCATGCGTTCTGAACTGGGGTGCAGCTGCCTGTACGGATCATGGATCAACTACGATCCCTATACTTGACATTGCACATCCTGCGATGTGACTATCGCGGATGCACACATCGCGATATCGATGCTGAAACGATATATCGTGTAGCCCTAAAATGGATGGAGGGATGGATGGATGGAACGACTGAATAAATGAATGAATTAATGAATAAATGGGTGAATGGACGGATGAATGAATGAATGGATGAAGAATCAACTCAAAATCAGAATGAGCTTTTATTGCACACACACACACACACACACACACACACACACACACACACACACACACACACACAAGGATTCTGTCTTGGTGACAAAAGGTTCTAGTGCACAGAAATACAAAAATATATAATAAATTATAATAATATATGTCAAACAAAATATATACTAGTAAATACAATATAAATACACAAAGCACTGACAAAACCATGACAAAAAATGCCCTTCTTGGTCAAAACACACAAGAAAATGACAACTGAAGCTTCATTTTTGGATAAACTGCCCCTTTAAGTGACCTTAAGCAGGCAGGATAAAAAAAATGGATAAGTGTCAAACCATCAGCCTATTATTATTCTTCTCCCAAATGAATCGCATGATATGGGTTTCAGAATTAGGTGTGGCAAAATGGCTCGATAGCGCCACCTACAACATTTAAACGAAGTGCCCCTCCCACTACGTTTCACGTACAGGTATGAAATTCGGAAGACACATGTAACAGCCCAATACCTACAAAAAAGTCTCCTGGTACGAAATCTGAAAACCAACAGGAAGTCAGATATTTTGATTTTTCTTTGCAAAATTGTTGCAAATTTTGTCATTTCCAGACGCTGTACTTTAACAAACTCCTCCTAGAGATTTAATCAGATCAACATCATATTTGCACAGTCTAATCTAAAGGCCTTTGCGACGTTAAATTGCGAAGATCTTGAGTTTTCCCTGAAGGGCGTGTCCGTGGCGGCCTGACAAAGTTCGATGTTTCGCCATAAAACAGGAAGTTGTTGTAACTCGGGCATACAATGTCCGACCTGCCCCAAACTTCACATGTATTATTAGAGTCCTGGCCTGAAGACATCTACATGTCAATATTCAGTTACAGTCATAGTGCCCCCTGTGGGCAACAGGAAAAGCCATGTTTTACACTGTGCTGAGTATCCTCATTGAGATTTAACCAGAACAACATCATGTTTGGTCAGTCTAATCTTAAGGCCTTGGTGATGTTAAATTGTGAAGATCTTGAGTTTTCGCTGAAGGGTGTGTCCGTGGCGGCCTGTCAAAGTCTGATGTTTGGCCATGACACAGGAAGCTGTTGTAAGTCAGGCATACAATGTCAGATCTGCCCCAAACTTCATATGTTTGATAAGAGTCCTGGTCTGAAGACATCTACATGCCAATATTAGTTAGTCATAGCGCCACCTGCTGGCAACAGGAAATGGCATGCTTTACACTGTAATTCCCTCCCAGAAACACATTAAAAAAAAATCAAGCAAAGCTTGGCTAAGTGCTAATGTATGTGACACGAAACAGGAAGTTGTTGTAACTCAGGCATACAATGTCTGATCTGCCCCAAACTTCAGCAGCAGGAAGTGTGGCACATTGAACTGACTTTGCCATTTTTCTTCTATAATTTACCCACTTAAATGCATGCCGCCCACTATTCACTGTTTTCCTGAGGCCACCGGGTGGCGGTGCTCCCGGGTGCGAGGGCCCTTTCATCGCTGCTTGCAGCTTTAATTAGTTCTGTCTCCTCATTGGTTCATGTTCATCGCCTTTTATCTTGTTTAGTAGTTCCGTTTTGTCATTGGTTGTTTACGTCATGTGATAGCCCATAGGGCCAGATTTACTAACAGGTTGCACCAGTGCAAACCCTCTTTAAAAAAACCTACTGTCAGGATTTACTAAAGACACACAGTGAAAAATTTGCACTGAAAAGGCGTGGACAGGGTTATTTTTGCGGCTGACCTTATTGCATATGCATTTGTAGGAGTTTCCCTTTCAGACGCAGTATTTATGGGAGGAGAGTATTTAAATGAATCACTAAAGGTGATTTACTAAGGTTTGTGCTAGTCAGATTACTGGTGTTTGCGTCATTATTTACCACCCAAAAAAGCACGTCTTGAGCCAGACGATGATTTGGGCTGCTCTTGCTAGATTGTGTTGGTCATTATGGAAATCAATTATGGAGCTCGTCAGTAGATCACAAGCAGAACTTTCCACTCCCATCTGTGCTTTTTAGGAATCGCGCTCTCACGCTAATTTGCCCTGTTTAGTAAATCTGGCCCCTAGTAAGCTTTCATGTTTGCTTGTTTTGAAGTACGTTATGCCGTTTCATGTGCCAGGTCGTTGTCAAGCCTTGCTTATGTTTCAATTCATGTTTTGGGTTTAGAACTATCCTCTTAAAGGGATAGTTCACCCAAAAATGAAAATTCTCTCATCATTTACTTACCATCATGCATGGCCGTAGCCAGCTATGAGGTCACCTTTTCCAAGGTCTATAATAAATGTTATAATTGCCTAATATAGTATTAACACTACTTTAGTGCTGCACAGCACCAGTATCGTCTCATCTCAGCTGCGTCGTTGGTTTGTCACCGCTCGTCAATGTCAAAATATTTGAGATGACAAATCAAATCAAAGTAGCCCGCCTACTTTATGTTCACAGAAGCTGCTGAGCGTGAATTCCAGCACGACTCAACGCTTCAGTAAATGGTCATAAAGTGCGAGTAGCTAAACTAAACATTTCATATTTGACAGCTGTTTTAGGATAGAAATGTTAAATAACCAAAAGTAATCAGGCAAACTAATTAACTTCAAAAAATTTAAAATAGGCCTATATCATTTACGTGATTCATGTAATGTAATAATTAGCAACTGTCAATGTGAGGGGGCAAGAAACATTAAAGAAGCCGTTTTCATCATTTTAGGCATAAGATTAATAACAAATGTGTACATATTGTGAATTAATTTTTAAAAAATTATTTACCTAGCGTTCCGTCTTCAGTAAATTAACTTGTCTAAGAAAATTATTAATAAAAAAAATTGGCTAAATATCAGTTGACCCTATGTTTACTTTCTTCATTGACACAGACGAAAGCTCAGTCAAAGTTCAGCTTTAGGAGGGGAAGAGACAAAACAAGATAAGGAGAATGAGAGAAAAAGAAAGAGTGCATGCCCCAGAACTACCTCAAATTTGGGACCTCAGTGATTATAAAACACTGCCTACGACCCTCATGCCATCCATGATGTATATGATAAACACAAACACTCAATGCACCGTTGAAAAACCACACACAACGATTGTGACTGTAATGACCCCAGTGGATCAATCAATGTCTTCTGAAGTAAAACAACAGGTGTGTGTAAGAAAAATACTAATTTTTTTTACCTTTTATAAATCATTGCTTGGATTATTCTCATGATCGCCGTGTGTGGTTTATTCAAATGACAAACGAGCTGAACCCATTCACCTGCATTACATGGACATATATATTTTTCTTCTGTAAAAGTGCAGGTAATCTTTAAACAGTGCAACTGTGCTGAAAAACATCACACAATACAAACAATAATAATTCAAATCAATGACATGTTTGAAATGTAAACAGATTCTGTATTTTATTCATATTCTGCTGGTGCAAACACTGGCAAAAATAGCACAAACAGCAAAAGTAATAATCCCAACCATGTCTTCAGATTACAAAAAAATTGCAAATAATGATTTAATGATAGAACTGCTGGGTTTATGAATATTAATCACGTTGTCAGCGTTCGCTCGAACTGATTTGCTGAAATCAAAACAGGGACGGTAAAAGATGAGCACCAGCCAATGAGATTGCCGTTTGCGCATTAGTTTCTGCTTGCTCATAAAGGCTGAATAATTCCAAATGAACGCCGTTATTTTACAGGAAATACAAACCCGATTCCAAAAAAGTTGGGACACTGTACAAATTGTAAATAAAAACAGAATGCAATGATGTGGAAGTTTCAAATTTCAATATTTTATTCAGAATACAACATAGATGACATATCAAATGTTTAAACTGAGAAAATGTATCATTTTAAGGGAAAAATAAGTTGATTTTAAATTTCATGGCATCAACACATCTCAAAAAAGTTGGGACAAGGCCATGTTTACCACTGTGTGGCATCCCCTCTTCTTTTTATAACAGTCTGCAAACGTCTGGGGACTGAGGAGACAAGTTGCTCAAGTTTAGGAATAGGAATGTTGTCCCATTCTTGTCTAATACAGGCTTCTAGTTGCTCAACTGTCTTAGGTCTTCTTTGTCGCATCTTCCTCTTTATGATGCACCAAATGTTTTCTATGGGTGAAAGATCTGGACTGCAGGCTGGTCATTTCAGTACCCGGATCCTTCTTCTACGCAGCCATGATGTTGTAATTGATGCAGTATGTGGTCTGGCATTGTCATGTTGGAAAATGCAAGGTCTTCCCTGAAAGAGACGACGTCTGGATGGGAGCATATGTTGTTCTAGAACTTGGATATACCTTTCAGCATTGATGGTGCCTTTCCAGATGTGTAAACTGCCCATGCCACACGCACTCATGCAACCCCATACCATCAGAGATGCAGGCTTCTGAACTGAGCGCTGATAACAACTTGGGTTGTCCTTGTCCTCTTTAGTCCGGATGACATGGCGTCCCAGTTTTCCAAAAAGAACTTCAAATTTTGATTCGTCTGACCACAGAACAGTTTTCCACTTTGCCACAGTCCATTTTAAATGAGCCTTGGCCCAGAGAAAACGCCTGCGCTTCTGGATCATGTTTAGATATGGCTTCTTTTTTGACCTATAGAGTTTTAGCCGGCAACGGCGAATGGCACGGTGGATTGTGTTCACCGACAATGTTTTCTGGAAGTATTCCTGAGCCCATGTTGTGATTTCCATTACAGTAGCATTCCTGTATGTGATGCAGTGCCGTCTAAGGGCCCGAAGATCACGGGCATCCAGTATGGTTTTCCGGCCTTGACCCTTACGCACAGAGATTGTTCCAGATTCTCTGAATCTTTGGATGATGTTATGCACTGTAGATGATGATAACTTCAAACTCTTTGCAATTTTTCTCTGAGAAACTCCTTTCTGATATTGCTCCACTATTTTTCGCCGCAGCATTGGGGGAATTGGTGATCCTCTGCCCATCTTGACTTCTGAGAGACACTGCCACTCTGAGAGGCTCTTTTTATACCCAATCATGTTGCCAATTGACCTAATAAGTTGCAAATTGGTCCTCCAGCTGTTCCTTATATGTACATTTAACTTTTCCGGCCTGTTATTGCTACCTGTCCCAACTTTTTTGGAATGTGTAGCTCTCATGAAATCCAAAATGAGCCAATATTTGGCATGACATTTCAAAATGTCTCACTTTCAACATTTGATATGTTATCTATATTCTACTGTGAATAAAATATAAGTTTATGAGATTTGTAAATTGCGTTCCTTTTTTATTCACAATTTGTACAGTGTCCCAACTTTTTTGGAATCGGGTTTGTACAACAAAGAATAATGTTTACATGTAGCACGTCAGTTCTGCGTGGTATAAGACTCTCTCGCTCTCTCTGTGAGTGTGTGTGAAACACGGAGCGCCTCACACTAGTGTTTACTGTGCGTCAAATACACTGCGCATTCATTGGGATGAACTGAAATAGTGTGCTTTACGGATCGCTTGACAAAGAGCGAATCTCTCAAGCGCTCAGTCCAAGTGCTCAGCGAGTGAAAATACATCTATGTGTACAGGTTCCAGATTGTAGAGGTAGTTTCCGCCATAGTTGTTTTCGCTCTGCACATGAGATGCGAATGGGTCGCGTCATCAACTAGGCTTTATCGTTATTATCGCGGGAAGACTGATTCTTATCGTGGGGAGAATTTTTACCGGTATATCGCAAACGATAAGATATCGCCCATCCCTAATATATGGATATTATATGGATAGAGATGATTTATTTTCCTAAAAATCTTTGTTTGTGTTTATCTGAAGAAAGTCATATACATTAGGGGTGGCATGACGGTGAGTAAATGATGAAAGAAATTTCATTTTTGGCTGAACTATCCCTTTAAATACAAATATCTGTTCAGTAGCATGTTATTACTGTCGTATTGAAACTAGCTTACTGAATTGTATGTGATAACCCTATGTTGTCAAGGCCATTTATAAAAGCACTAAACTGCTCAAAAAACAGTGTGTTATAGTGCTCCCAGAGCAATAAATCCTCTTTAGCCGTGGTAAGAAACATGGTCTTTACCTTGGTGATGGCAGTGAAGACCTTCTCCAGAATGGCGTTGTGCTGAGCCTTCTGCGGTCCGTTGGCCTGGATTTTCAGACCTAGTGCACATGGTCTTGCAATAAACCTACAACCAATAACAAAGAAGACTTTATTATTAGATTTATATCTTGTAATATCAATGCTTGCTAACTTAATTCCTAAGGTCTGACAGGCTGCATTAAAAATCAGCTTTGGAAGGGAACTTCAGAGGTAAAATGCCTGCAACCACAGCGGGCGGCTAAAGAAATCCTCCTGTTTGCAATCACTGTGGACGTCTTGCCAAATCTTCAGAGACAGCGAGGAAAGCCACACAGGCCAGTTGTAAGCATTTTGTCTGAATAGTTTCTTCTGCAAAGGTCTGATAAACATCTGTGTATTAGGAAACAAACAGCCGCTGATCAGAGCAACTGCATTAAAGCTGGTATTGTTATGCTAATGAGGTTATATCTTGTTGATCTGATAATGAGAATGTTATAAAGGAAAAACAACTCGAAGAAACATTTCATGGGTCATTGCTACTATGCAGTACATTTTCATATCCTCAAAATCTCTTAATGTGATAAACATCCATCTTAAAAATAGTGAGTTTAATATTTTGTAAATTGTCAATGAAGTGATCATAAATCATTTCAGTTTCTTTAAGCACGATGACATTTTGTCCAACGTCGGAAATGATAAACTGGCAATTTCTTAAATATTCCTGGCAATATTATTTGGTCATCAATTCACAGAATTTCCCTTTACAACCTTTAACTAACAAAAACCAGTATGTTGATGAAATCTTCCTCCAGGAAGTGACATCATTGTGGTGGTAAAACAACAGCACAAGCATCAGTGAGTATTAGTGAAGGGTTTGATGAATTCTGGGATATTTTATGATATTTGCTGTCATTCTAAGACATTTCATCCTGTTTGATTAAAGTACACAAATCATTATGATGAGATCAACATTGATTTCAAAGATTGAAGAAGTTCACGTTGACGTCCTCATGTATTCTAACTCAATCCAGCAATGTCTAACTTTAGCTTGCTATTTACATTGTGTAAATAATCAACTTATCGACTAATTAATAAAGCTGAACTGGGCAGAGCATATTTTTGAAAAGTCTGGCATACACTTTTATAGAAATACATCCTTAACACAAGCATATATTAGTTTTTACAGAGTTAGTGAGCTCAAATGGTACATCAGAACTTATAAGAATATTTATGTACATTACCGTTCAAAAGTTTTGGGTCAGTTTCTTTAAGAAATTAATACTTTTATTCTGCAAAAATGCATTAAATTGATCAAAAATTACAGTAAATACAATTAAAAATCTTTTGAAATGTCTATTCAACGAACAATATTGAATTGTTTTCAACATTGATAATAATAAGAAATCTTTCTTGAGCATCAAATCAGCATAATTTCTGAAGGATCATGTGACACTGAAGACTGGAGTAATGATGCTGAAAATTCAGCTTTGATCACAGGAATAAATTACATTTTAAAATATATTCAAATAGAAAGGAGTTGTTTTAAATTGTAATAATATTTCACAATATTACTGTTTTTACTTTATTTTTGATCAAAGACATGCAGCCTTGGTGAGCAGAAGAGACTTCTTTCAAAAAGTCAAATCAAGTCAAGTCACCTTTATTTATATAGCGCTTTATACAATACAGATTGTTTCAAAGCAGCTTTACAGGGATAAACAGGGAAATAATGATTCAATCATGCAAATAGAATTCAATTCAGCTATAAAAAAAAATCTTACAGACCACAAACTTTTATGTGTATTTGCCAGGCCAAAATATATATAGATATTTAAATATTTTCCCAGCCAAAAACAAAGTGAATGCAATTCGGTGCAGAAAATGCTCCAGAAATGATTCTTATATAAAGCTGAAGAGCCACGATAAGGTTATGAAGTCAGCGCTCAGACTGATTTGAGGCTTGCACACTGTTTGCTTTTGTGGGGCTGAAATGCCATAAATGTGCTGTTCCTCGTCGTAAAACTTTACAGCGATTGTACAATGCAGGAAGATGGAGGAGGACGCTTGCACTTCAAATAATGTGTCCTCTTTCCACAGAGGAAGTTAAGTGATGCCACAGTGAAGACAGCTTTTATCAACACATTTTGGTTGGACACTAATTGCTTTTTATTATTTTGAAAACGTTTCAAAATAAAGTCAGCTCCAAATGTTTCAACCAGCTCCAGAACACATGGGTTAAACTTGGTAATAAAACAAAATCCTAGAAGATCCATCTTCCTCCCTAGACACTATCCCAGAGGAGACTGTATATTTCACCTTCTAACAATGAAGACCAAATTTAAGCTGGCGAGCTCTAAAGAACTCTGTCAGATGAAGGTGACGAGCAGATGGTCTGTGGCATACATAAACACAAAACCTGACTCCCGTCCCACTGGGAATATGTCAAAACTGCTGCTTTTGTGACATCGAAAGCCAACACACTTGCAGATGTCAAAGCTCATAATAGCGCAAAATTAATGTTTAAGTTTCATAAACAAATGAACAGCATGATATACTGCTGATATCAAGTGCACAGTGAGTAAACTCAATTATATAATTACAGTATAGGGGAGGCCGGGGCTAGTTGTCACAGGGTATGTAACACTGTATGTTAGTAACTAGTCAAAAGCCCAAATGCACAAAAGTTTATTTCTATAGCAGTGGTTTTGAACCAGACACTGGTTCTAGACAAAATAGAACAAAAATTGTATTATGTAAATTGTATTATGGAATTATTTTGGTTTAATCTGTTGAAAAAGTTTTGGGTGCATCTCCCACTTCAAATTTTTCATTGCCTATCAACAACGTCAAAAACTAAAATAATGTGTCCAATATTTGTTATAAATATTGAAAAATCTAGCATTCACATCAATAAATGAATGAATTGAGACTACAAAATATTTTCAAACTGATTATTATCTCTATCTATTATATTGTTACCACAGTCAACACAGAAAATCATTCAATATTGATAAAATTACCATATTTTGTGTCACATGCACTAATTGTTTTTGAAATTGTTTTCTGGTGTTGCTACACAGCACCTATTAAACAATTATGTAAAATTATGTAAATTATCAATTTCTTTTCAATTTGTGTGAGTTGATGTATCATGGTTTTGACAAACAGATGAGCATGATTACCTAATATATAATTACTTGCATGTATATATACGCTACCATTCAAAAGTTTTTTTTTAGTGCTGTCAAATCGATTAATCGTGATTAATCGCATCCAAAATAAAAGTTTACATAATATATGTGTGTGTACTGTGTATAATTATTATGTATATATAAATACACACATGCATGTATATATTTAAGAAAAATGTGTTATATTTATATAAAATATTTATATTTACATATAATATAAATAATATAAATATATATACAGTATATACATGCAAATATTTCTTAAATATATACATGAATGTGTGTGTATTTATATACAGTACACACACATATATTATGTAAACACTAACTTTTATTTTGGATGCGATTAATCGATTTGACAGCACTATATTTTTTTAAAGAAATTAATACTTTTATTCAGCAAGGGTGCATTAAATTGATCAAAAGTGACAGTAAAGACATTTATAATGTTTCAAAAGAAAGTTTCCAAAGAAATATAAAGCAGCACAACTGTTTTCAACACTGATAATAGCAAATCATCATATTAGAATGATTTCTGAAGGATCATGTGACACTGAAGACTGGAGTAATGATGTTGAAAATTCAGCTTTGATTACAGGAATAAATTACATTTTAAAATTTATTCAAATAGAAAGGAGTTATTTTAAATTTTAATAATATTTCACAATATTACTGTTTTTACTGTATTTTTGATCAAAGACATGCAGCCTTGGTGAGCAGAAGAGACTTCTTTCAAAAAGTCAAATCAAGTCAAGTCACCTTTATTTATATAGCGCTTTATACAATACAGATTGTTTCAAAGCAGCTTTACAGGGATAAACAGGGAAATAATGATTCAATCATGCAAATAGAATTCTACTCAGCTATAAAAAAAAATCTTACAGACCACAAACTTTTATGTGTATTTGCCAGGCCAAAATATATATACATATTTAAATATTTGCCCAGCCAAAAAATAAAGTTGCTGTTCGGATTTAAATAGGCAATTATGACTGGATCATTATTGTTCATTGATGCACCTCTTGATGGAAATAACATCACAATATTTATTTGCATCAATTTTTGGTCCAGATCTTGTACTGACAATGCAAGAGTCCAGCACTCTGTAAAGTCTCCTCCAGCACATCCCAAAGACTTTCAATGAATTTAAGGTGTGGACTCAGAGGTGCCAATTCATGTGTGGAAATGATTCTTCATGCTCCCTCCCAACCATTCTTTCACAATTTGAGCCTCATGAATCTTGACATTGTCATCCTGGAATATGGCCATGATGTGTCTTCCTACATGGTTGTTTAAGCAATGAAAAGCTACACACTCCATCAATTAGGGTTAGAAGCAAGGCCGTAACCATGTCTTGAACATTGGGGGGGACCAAAGTTTTTTTTTTTTGAGGGAGGCGGGGGTATTTTTATTTAAAGAAATTTAATAATTAAAGGATTAAAAGGTATTTAATGGAATAAAGAAGGAATAAGAATAGTAAAAGAAGTTCTGGGTCTAATTATAGCCTATATAGTTGTGAAGTAATCTATTTAAACTTTTTGCAAATATTATTTTATTTAAAAATATGCACGCATTCACTCTTGTTTGTATGTCTAATAGGTCAAAAATATAAAAAACGTTTCTTGTCTCGTCACATTCAGTTATGAATGACATCATTTAGATGATATTTTGCATATTTTCAATTCAAAATGACGAAATTACATTAAAAAAGTTGAGTAGTTTGCATCACTGTATGTTACTGTGGGTCGTTAAACATATCCATCATAAAACAGTTGTCAAATAATAAATGTTTAGCTACTTATATCTTACCACACACACACACACTTTCACTGGAAAAACTAAAAGCGACCGCTTAGGCACACCAGCCTAAAAATGTTCATTTTTAAACTGTCTGCCATCCTAACAACAAACAGAGCGGTGCGTAATGGAGGCTGAGCAGCATTAAAAAATATCAAATATTGGGGAGGACAATTTGGCCATTTCCAATTATTGGGGGGGGACTTGTTATGCCCTGGTTAGAAGAACTTGCCAAAAATATAACATGCTAGAAATATAATAATCACTACAATAATGATCCAATCATAGACTCTTAAGCATTTGCCTATTTAAATCCAAACAGTGACTTTTTTTGGCCAGGCAGTATATATTTAAATATACACCGATCAGGCATAACATTATGACCGGTGAAGTGAATAACAGTGATTATCTCTTCATCACGGCACCTGTTAGTGGGTGGGATATATTAGGCAGAAAGTAAACATTTTTTTCCTCAAACTTGATGTGTTAGAAGCAGGAAAATGGGCAAGCGTAAGGATTTGAGCGAGTTTGACAAGAGCCAAATTGTGATGGCTAGACGACTGGGTCAGAGCATCTCCAAAACTGCAGCTCTTGTGGGGTGTTCCCGGTCTGCAGTGGTCAGTATCTATCAAAAGTGGTCCAAGGAAGGAACAGTGGTGAACCGGCGACAGGGTCATGGGCGGCCAAGGCTCATTGATGCACGTGGGGAGCAAAGGCTGGCCTGTGTGGTCCGATCAAACAGACGAGCTCCTGTAGAAGTTAATGATGGTTCTGATAGAAAGGTGTCAGAATACACAGTGCATCACAGGAATGGTTTGAGGAGCACAACAACGAGTTTGAGGTGTTGACTTGGCCTCCAAATTCCCCAGATCTCAATCCAATCCAGCATCTGTGGGATGTGCTGAACAAACAAGTCTGATCCATGGAGGCCCCACCTCGCAACTTACAGGACTTAAGGGATCTGCTGCTAACATCTTGGTGCCAGATACCACAGCACACCTTTAGTTGTCTAGTGGAGTCCATGCCTTGATGGGTCAGGGCTGTTTTGGCAGCAAAAGGGGACCAACACAATATTAGGAAGGTGGTCATAATATTATGTCTGATCGGTGTATACTTAGAGAAAAACTTGTCTTCTAATGCTGGGCATGGGAAGTGAGATGTCACTAGAGTGGAAATGGAGGTGACAGCAGACTTAATTAATAAGCTCATCCAATTAAAAGCCCTCATACAATGAAAATGCAATTCGGTGCAGAAAATGCTCCAGAAATGATTCTTATATAAAGCTGAAGAGCCACGATAAGGTTATGAAGTCAGCGCTCAGACTGATTTGAGGCTTGCACACTGTTTGCTTTTGTGGGGCTGAAATGCCATAAATGTGCTGTTCCTCGTCGTAAAACTTTACAGCGATTGTACAATGCAGGAAGATGGAGGAGGACGCTTGCACTTCAAATAATGTGTCCTCTTTCCACAGAGGAAGTTAAGTGATGCCACAGTGAAGACAGCTTTTATCAACACATTTTGGTTGGACACTAATTGCTTTTTATTATTTTGAAAACGTTTCAAAATAAAGTCAGCTCCAAATGTTTCAACCAGCTCCAGAACACATGGGTTAAACTTGGTAATAAAACAAAATCCTAGAAGATCCATCTTCCTCCCTAGACACTATCCCAGAGGAGACTGTATATTTCACCTTCTAACAATGAAGACCAAATTTAAGCTGGCGAGCTCTAAAGAACTCTGTCAGATGAAGGTGACGAGCAGATGGTCTGTGGCATACATAAACACAAAACCTGACTGCCGTCCCACTGGGAATATGTCAAAACTGCTGCTTTTGTGACATCGAAAGCCAACACACTTGCAGATGTCAAAGCTCATAATAGCGCAAAATTAATGTTTAAGTTTCATAAACAAAGGAACAGCATGATATACTGCTGATATCAAGTGCACAGTGAGTAAACTCAATTATATAATTACAGTATAGGGGAGGCCGGGGCTAGTTGTCACAGGGTATGTAACACTGTATGTCAGTAACTAGTCAAAAGCCCAAATGCACAAAAGTTTATTTCTATAGCAGTGGTTTTGAACCAGACACTGGTTCTAGACAAAATAGAACAAAAATTGTATTATGGAAATTGTATTATGGAATTATTTTGGTTTAATCTGTTGAAAAAGTTTTGGGTGCATCTCCCACTTCAAATTTTTCATTGCCTATCAACAACGTCAAAAACTAAAATAATGTGTCCAATATTTGTTATAAATATTGAAAAATCTAGCATTCACATCAATAAATGAATGAATTGAGACTACAAAATATTTTCAAACTGATTATTATCTCTATCTATTATATTGTTACCACAGTCAACACAGAAAATCATTCAATATTGATAAAATTATTTTGTGTCACATGCACTAATTGTTTTTGAAATTGTTTTCTGGTGTTGCTACACAGCACCTATTAAACAATTATGTAAAATGATGTAAATTATCAATTTCTTTTCAATTTGTGTGAGTTGATGTATCATGGTTTTGACAAACAGATGAGCATGATTACCTAATATATAATTACTTGCATGTATATATATGCTACCATTCAAAAGTTTTTTTTAGTGCTGTCAAATCGATTAATCGCATCCAAAATAAAAGTGTTTACATAATATATGTGTGTGTACTGTGTATAATTATTATGTATATATAAATACACACACATGCATGTATATATTTAAGAAAAATGTGTTATATTTATATAAAATATTTATATTTACATATAATATAAATAATACAAATATATATACAGTATATACATGCAAATATTTCTTAAATATATACATGAATGTGTGTGTATTTATATACAGTACACACACATATATTATGTAAACACTAACTTTTATTTTGGATGCGATTAATCGATTTGACAGCACTATATTTTTTTAAAGAAATTAATACTTTTATTCAGCAAGGGTGCATTAAATTGATCAAAAGTGACAGTAAAGACATTTATAATGTTTCAAAAGAAAGTTTCCAAAGAAATATAAAGCAGCACAACTGTTTTCAACATTGACAATAGCAAATCATCATATTAGAATGATTTCTGAAGGATCATGTGACACTGAAGACTGGAGTAATGATGCTGAAAATTCAGCTTTGATCACAGGAATAAATAACATTTATAATATATAATATTCAAACAGAACACTGTTATTTTAAATTGTAATAATATTTCACAATATTACTGTTTTTGATCAAATAACAAAAAAAAAACCTCTTTCAAAAACATTATTATTATTTGTTTTTATCTTATATTCACCAGAGCAGGTGAAATAGGGATGAAAAAGATGTTTGCATGATCCACAGCTATTGGAATATTCATGCATAGATTTAATAAACATATACAGGAATCCATCAGAGTGATGAATTGCATAATGTAGGTCATGAGACTCTTAAAAAATGTAGGCCATGACGTTTCTTTTAATGTTTGTAAATATTCTAAATAAGATAACCCAAAATTATGATTTAATATACGCCTTTGACAGGTTTATATAAACCTGAATATTGACTTAATATGTTACATAATAGGCCTACATTTACGTGACATAATGCATAATAGGAAACTAAATTTTGTATTTCATACAGTAATAGTTTCACAGTTTTTGTGCTGAAAAGGACGGGTTCCCTTTGTGACAACTTACCCCATACAGTAGTGTGACAAGATGCCCCAGTGTTGGGAGTCAATGGGATACTCAAAAACTTTACATTTGCTATAAAAGCATTCCTTTACAAAAAACAAAACTAGACGGCACACCTAAGACTGATCTACAAAACACAGAGAGGCACTGACCTACTTTCATCAGTATCATTATTCCAGAAGACGGGCCAAATTGAGTTCCTGTCATTGTCCTAATTCATACAAGGATTCAGTGGCAATGAAAGAGCACAAACCAGTCCCATCATGATCATCTGCTGAGGATGAAGCCCTGAGTGCAACATCATCTTCAGCAGTGATGATGATGCTGGTGCTGGTGCTGGTGCTGGTGATGATGATGAAGATGAAGATGTGACACTGGACGTACCTCTCAAAGACCAGCCGGATCATAAACATGCAGAATGCTAAAGGACACGCTAGATACAGATCCTCGGCTTGTGGAAAGGTTGACTCGTCTGTGTTTTTCAAGTCAGCCCAGGTTACGTTGTGCGGGAGCCAGAACCTCTCGTTCCAGAACCACACCAGAATCCCTGCCATTTCCAGCGGATCTGATGTCTTGACGCCCGTGCTGATGTGCGGTCAATGGCCGATGCGGCTTGCGACGCTCTTTCACGGCTGATCTTTGCAGGTCCAGTGTGATGATGATGATGTTGGTGATGATGGACCGCCCGTTTGTGTTGTGTGTCTCCACTCTCTCCAATGTAGGGAAGTAGAATGCGTCCGACACGCTCCGCCTCCGCGATGCTGATTGGTCCGCGAGCTTGTCAATCATAAACGCGTCGCTTAAAGGAACAGTTCAGGAAGAAAAATTAATATGTGAAAAGAAAAATGATAATTATTTTATAAATCTTATTTTTCTGTTAGCCAAAAATCATATTCATAAATGTAAATTTTCTAATTGCAAACCTCTTTTTTTAAGATGAAGATATATATGAACAGACTGCTCTCTTACAAAACCCATGAAAGTATAAATGTCATATAGGCCTATACATAACTTTAAGTGCTTCTGAGCCAGTGTTATTTGAGTATCATTTATATTACAATTAGCCTATAGTTTTTATTAATATTTTGAATTAGTTACTATCATATTTTCAGCTTTCATTTTAATTTCAGTTAAATTTTTAAGCTTAAATGTTACTATTTAGGTTTAATTTATGTTTAGTTCAGTTTTACTGTTTATTTATTTATTACTAGGCAATAAATTACTAATTTTAGTGATTTAACAAACCTATTTCGGTTCTAATTGTCATTTAGTTATGTTTTTTTTTCAGCTTTATTTCAATTAACAAACTAAATTTAATAGTTTTAGTAAACCATAACCATGTGTAATTCAATCTGTACATTTTTATTTGTAAATGTATTAATTAATGTATTAATGCATATATTTTTTTTATATTATTTTATCATTATATGTAATAAATCATGTTTTATATTAGTCTGGTTCCTTGCAATATAAATCCCATTATAGTTCTAAATCAAAATAAAAGCATAAAACAAACTTAAGCGGGTCACCTGTCATTGGCCCTTTAGCTGTCAAAGCTTATGAAATGGCGCCACCTGCTGGGCGAGCGGTCCCAGCGGCCACTGCAATGCTGGACTTTTATGTTTTTACATTGTACAGGTTTTACAGATGTGAACACAAATAGTGATTATATCGTAAACTATAGGCCTATATTAAGTATTGCAAAATTCTTTTTACATAAAGCCAAATTTATCAAGACCCAACCTCTTATCAAAATCTTTTTAACAGATAGTTAAATATTGTAGTTCATTAAGATTTATAACAAAAAAAAAAAATTTACATTTACAAGTAAGTGCTAATATTAATGGGTCGACGAAAAAGATGCGTCTTCAGCCGTTTCTTGAAAATGGCTCAGGTTGAGATAGGCAGGTCATTCCATCAGCAGGGAACAGACAAGGAAAAGGTGTGATTGAGTGAGATTGATTTTGTGACTTTTTGGGATGGCACCACAAGGCACCGTTCACTTGCAGAACGCAAGCTTCTGGAGGGTGCATAAGTCTAAAGTAGTGAGTTTAGGTATAGGGGTGCAGAGCCAGTGGTTGTCTTAGGCCTTGAAATTGATGCAAGCGGCTATTGGCAAGTGCAGTGCAAACTGATGAAGAGAGGTGTGATGTGCGCTCTCTTTGGCTCGTTAAAAAACTATTCTTGCTGCATTTTGGATCAGTTGCAAAGGTTTGTCAGTGCATGCTGGAAGGCCTGCCAAGAGAGCATTACAATAGTCCAGTCTGGATAGAACAAGAGCTTGGACAAGGAGTTGTGTAGCATGCTCCGATAGGAAGAGCCTGATCTTCCTAATTTTGTATAAGGCAAATCTGCAGGACTGGGCAGTTCTAGCAATGTGGTCTATGAAGTACTGATCATCAATCACAACTCCAAGGTTACTGGCTGTCCTGAAAGGAGTTATGGTTGACAAACCTATTTGAATGGAGAGGTTGTGATGAGGTTTTGGGTTGGCTGAGACCATAAGCAGTTCCGTCTTTGCAAGGTTGAGTTGAAGGTGGTGTTCCTTCATACAGCCAGAAATGTCTGTCAGGCAGGCCGAGATGCGAGCAGCTACGGTCGGATCATCTGGCTGGAATGAGAGGTAGAGTTGTGTGTCATTAGCATAGCAGTTATAGGAAAAACCATGTTTCTGAATGACAGATCCCAGTGCTGACATGTAGATGGAGAAGAGAAGTGGTCCGAGCACTGAGCCCTGAGGTACCCCAGTAGCAGGACATTGCGACTTAGACACCTCACCCCTCCAGGACCTACCTAAGAGGGCCTGAACCACTGGAGTGCAGTTCCTGAGATGCCCTTTGTCAGGGTTGACAGAATAATGCCACTAAGTTATTGAGATTAGTGAAAATTGTAGGAATGACCAAATTTAATTGAACATGTTTGTTTGTTTAGAGATTAAAATGTTTTACAGGGGTATAAACTTCATAAGATAGTGTCCTCTGAAGACAGTGTCTTTTGTGTTTATCTTTGATATGTGTAAAATTGTACATATTTCAAAAGCTTTGTTATGGGTTTTCTGTGCAGGCTTTATTGTACACTAAAAAAAACTACCTTTCTCAGAAACAGTGAGGCTAATATACACCGATCAGGCATAACATTATTTACCACTGACAGGTGAAGTGAATAACACTGATTATCTCTTCATCACGGCACCTGTTAGTGGGTGGGATATATTAGGCAGCAAGTGAACATTTTGTCCTCAAAGTTAATTTGTTAGAAGCAGGAAAAATGGCCAAGCGTAAGGATTTGAGTGAGTTTGACAAGGGACAAATTGTGATGGCTATACGACTGGGTCAGAGCATCTCCAAAACTGCAGCTCTTGTGGGGTGTTCCCGGTCTGCAGTGGTCAGTATCTATCAAAAGTGGTCCAAGGAAGGAACAGTGGGGAACCGGCGAAAGGGTCATGGGTGGCCAAGGCTCACTGATGCACGTGGGGAGCAAAGGCTAGTTCATGTGGTCCGATCAAACAGACGAGCTACTGTAGCTCAAATTGCTCAAGAAGTTAATGCTGGTTCTGATAGAAAGGTGTCAGAATACACAGTGCATCGCAGTTTGTTGTGTATGGGGCTGCATAGCCGCAGACCAGTCATGGTGCCCATGCTGACCCCTGTCCACCGCCGAAAGCGCCAACAGTGGGCACGTGAGCATCAGAACTGGACCACGGAGCAATGGAAGAAGGTGGCCTGGTCTGATGAATCACGTTTTCTTTTACATCACGTGGATGGCCGGGTGCGTGTGCGTCGCTTACCTGGGGAACACATGGCACCAGGATACACTATGGGAAGAAGGCAAGCCAACAGAGGCAGTGTGATGCTTTGGGCAATGTTCTGCTGGGAAACCTATATATATATATATATATATATATATATATATATACAAACCCGATTCCAGAAAAGTTGGGACACTGTACAAATTGTGAATAAAAACAGAATGCAATGATGTGGAAGTTTCAAATTTCAATATTTTATTCAGAATACAACATAGATGACATATCAAATGTTTAAACTGAGAAAATGTATCATTTTAAGGGAAAAATAAGTTGATTTTAAATTTCATGGCATCAACGCGTCTCAAAAAAGTTGGGACAAGGCCATGTTTAGCACTGTGTGGCATCCCCTCTTCTTTTTATAACAGTCTGCAAACGTCTGGGGACTGAGGAGACAAGTTGCTCAAGTTTAGGAATAGGAATGTTGTCCCATTCTTGTCTAATACAGGCTTCTAGTTGCTCAACTGTCTTAGGTCTTCTTTGTCGCATCTTCCTCTTTATGATGCGCCAAATGTTTTCTATGGGTGAAAGATCTGGACTGCAGGCTGGCCATTTCAGTACCCGGATCCTTCTTCTACGCAGCCATGATGTTGTAATTGATGCAGTATGTGGTCTGGCATTGTCATGTTGGAAAATGCAAGGTCTTCCCTGAAAGAGACGACGTCTGGATGGGAGCATATGTTGTTCTAGAACTTGGATATACCTTTCAGCATTGATGGTGCCTTTCCAGATGTGTAAGCTGCCCATGCCACACGCACTCATGCAACCCCATACCATCAGAGATGCAGGCTTCTGAACTGAGCGCTGATGACAACTTGGGTTGTCCTTGTCCTCTTTAGTCCGGATGACATGGCGTCCCAGTTTTCCAAAAAGAACTTCAAATTTTGATTCGTCTGACCACAGAACAGTTTTCCACTTTGCCACAGTCCATTTTAAATGAGCCTTGGCCCAGAGAAAATGCCTGCGCTTCTGGATCATGTTTAGATATGGCTTCTTTTTTGACCTATAGAGTTTTAGCCGGCAACGGCGAATGGCACGGTGGATTGTGTTCACCGACAATGTTTTCTGGAAGTATTCCTGAGCCCATGTTGTGATTTCCATTACAGTAGCATTCCTGTATGTGATGCAGTGCCGTCTAAGGGCCCGAAGATCACGGGCATCCAGTATGGTTTTCCGGCCTTGACCCTTACGCACAGAGATTGTTCCATATTCTCTGAATCTTTGGATGATATTATGCACTGTAGATGATGATAACTTCAAACTCTTTGCAATTTTTCTCTGAGAAACTCCTTTCTGATATTGCTCCACTATTTTTCGCCGCAGCATTGGGGGAATTGGTGATCCTCTGCCCATCTTGACTTCTGAGAGACACTGCCACTCTGAGAGGCTCTTTTTATACCCAATCATGTTGCCAATTGACCTAATAAGTTGCAAATTGGTCCTCCAGCTGTTCCTTATATGTACATTTTACTTTTCCGGCCTCTTATTGCTACCTGTCCCAACTTTTTTGGAATGTGTAGCTCTCATGAAATCCAAAATGAGCCAATATTTGGCATGACATTTCAAAATGTCTCACTTTCAACATTTGATATGTTATCTACATTCTATTGTGAATAAAATATAAGTTTATGAGATTTGTAAATTATTGCATTCCTTTTTTATTCACAATTTGTACAGTGTCCCAACTTTTTTGGAATCGGGTTTGTATATATACACTCACCTAAAGGATTATTAGGAACACCTGTTCAATTTCTCATTAATGCAATTATCTAATCAACCAATCACATGGCAGTTGCTTCAATGCATTTAGGGGTGTGGTCCTGGTCAAGACAATCTCCTGAACTCCAAACTGAATGTCAGAATGGGAAAGAAAGGTGATTTAAGCAATTTTGAGCGTGGCATGGTTGTTGGTGCCAGACGGGCCGGTCTGAGTATTTCACAATCTGCTCAGTTACTGGGATTTTCATGCACAACCATTTCTAGAGTTTACAAAGAATGGTGTGAAAAGGGAAAAACATCCAGTATGCGGCAGTCCTGTGGGCGAAAATGCCTTGTTGATGCTAGAGGTCAGAGGAGAATGGGCCGACTGATTCAAGCTGATAGAAGAGCAACTTTGACTGAAATAACCACTCGTTACAACCGAGGTATGCAGCAAAGCATTTGTGAAGCCACAACACGCACAACCTTGAGGCGGATGGGCTACAACAGCAGAAGACCCCACCGGGTACCACTCATCTCCACTACAAATAGGAAAAAGAGGCTACAATTTGCACGAGCTCACCAAAATTGGACAGTTGAAGACTGGAAAAATGTTGCTTGGTCTGATGAGTCTCGATTTCTGTTGAGACATTCAGATGGTAGAGTCAGAATTTGGCGTAAACAGAATGAGAACATGGATCCATCATGCATTGTTACCACTGTGCAGGCTGGTGGTGGTGGTGTAATGGTGTGGGGGATGTTTTCTTGGCACACTTTAGGCCCCTTAGTGCCAATTGGGCATCATTTAAATGCCACGGCCTACCTGAGCATTGTTTCTGACCATGTCCATCCCTTTATGACCACCATGTACCCATCCTCTGATGGCTACTTCCAGCAGGATAATGCACCATGTCACAAAGCTCGAATCATTTCAAATTGGTTTCTTGAACATGACAATGAGTTCACTGTACTAAAATGGCCCCCACAGTCACCAGATCTCAACCCAATAGAGCATCTTTGGGATGTGGTGGAACGGGAGCTTCGTGCCCTGGATGTGCATCCCACAAATCTCCATCAACTGCAAGATGCTATCCTATTAATATGGGCCAACATTTCTAAAGAATGCTTTCAGCACCTTGTTGAATCAATGCCACGTAGAATTAAGGCAGTTCTGAAGGCGAAAGGGGGTCAAACACAGTATTAGTATGGTGTTCCTAATAATCCTTTAGGTGAGTGTATATATATATATATATATATATATATATATACTGTACACATATTTATACGTATGTGTGTATATGTATACACACACACACACACAGCTTAAATAAGATGTTAAAGATTTTGAAAATGTACAAATACAGCCAGGGGGTGGGTGCGGGGGTGGGTGGGTGGATAAATAAATATGCGTTTCCCTCTTAATATTGTTTTCAGGTATTTTTGAACTTCTGCCATTAAACAAACAAACAAACAAACAAAGACTCATTTTCCCCATATTTACATTTATGTATACAAAATATAGTCAATAGCAGTTAAGTAGTAGCAGATTAATTAAATAATATTCCATATGAAAAGAAGACATGAAATAAGTGAAAAGGCAGAATAAAACATTTAAAACTGGGCATGATGTGATCCTTCATAAATGAACAGAAATCTAAAACCAAAAAAGCCGAAGAAGGAGGACAACTCCGAAATAAATGAAACTACCAAACGTGACGTAGGTCACCAAACAACGTCGCCATGACCGAATCTGTAATGTATTCATAAGCTAATTAATATCCACAAGCTACGCTGTAGTGATATCAGCGCGCCGAAATGAATATTCATGAGCTAAGCCTTTGCTGTAGTAGGATTCGAGATGTGTCTCTCCGGATGTGTTGATCGCAGGCGGTAGTGATCCAGCAGCAGCAGAGGCAGCGGTGAGTGAGTGAGGTGAGCGAGTGAGAGCGACTCTCTCAGCAGCATCATGGCGGAGCAGAGCGACTCCCCGGCGGCCGTCCAAACCCCGCAGCCGGCGCTCACCACCAGCTGGCCCATTGTCAAGGAGGCGTACGAGCTACAGGAGGTGATCGGTGGGTACTTGCAGATGGATTTCAGACCGCCAGTGGCTGTAGTTTGTTGGTTTGGATTGGGCCTACCGGCTTTTTTCCCATATGCACTGATGACAGTAATGCAATGCGGATATGACAAGTGACGCTTCCGATCATATGTTTTGAAGCTATAGGTGTAATGTCATGTTCAGGACAGTGTGCGTGTTATGATTAATGATGCTGCATTGAGTCGTCAGGCTACACTGTGATGTCTGCTGCAAAGGTGCTGTTATGACACATGTAGGGAAGGTTATTTTTTTGCCAAAAAAAGTGCAACCAAGTTTTAGTGGTTTAAAGTTGATGCATAGCGCAGGCAAAAGCAAAACACTAATAACAATGGCAACAAGAGCCATTATTATGATTTTATAAATATTAGGTATTTAATGTTGTGAGTGTGTAATGTAGGTGTGGATCTTATCAGCACTTGCACGCCTTCGCACTGGCTGTGAGATTCAAAGGTGTCATTTGCTGCATGCGATGCGTTTGCGCTCGCGCTCGCGCTCTGCTCGTGACGCCCTCTGCTGGTCGTGCTGTGCAATGTGCGCTTCTCATTTGTTAAATGTGCCTTTTGCTACTTCAGAAAGTTTTACACAAAGAACAAAGTTTGCATGTGTGTTTTATGTTGATGCATCATGCTTTTATGGCTAATATAGTATGATATAGTGAGAATATGGAGCTTTACTCGAGGAGGAAAAAACACCTCCGAGGCCAAAACTGAGTAAAATGTGCAATTTGGTGCAGATGCTGATATTTATAAGGCCAAAAAGCAAGAAAATTCTAATGTAATATAAATCAGTGAGATAAAAAGATATATGGATAACTAAGTTGTTTCAGTTCAGGAAGTGTTTACTACATATAAATCATTAAAGATTTCACAGCAAAATAATATAGCAAAACATTATGTGGTTGCTGATTTGCATAGTTTTTACATGATGGTCAACATCAAGATGTTAGTTTAAAATTTCTATAAATTACCATTTTTTTATGATTTTTTTTTCACAATTTAAACCATTTAGCCATCACTAGATAATTTTAAATGGTTAATATGATGTTATAATGTTATAAAAGTATGCAAAGAAACTTTAAAATAGTTTTAGATGGAATATATTACACACATACTCTCTCAATAAATTACGGTTTACATCAATACTATATATATATATATACTATTGGGTGCAATGCAATAATAAGTAATTACTGTAATTTGGACAACAATTTTATATAAAACAATAGTGGAGTTAACATCAGAATTTAAAGTCTAATGTTATTGTAACCTTCTCCCTTTAAATATTTTGGTCAGTTCAAGAATAATTTATGCAATTTTATATTATTTATTCATGTCTATCCTTGTATTGTTCAACTGGTTGAGGTTGATATGGGATTTAGAAAGTAATTAGTAATAAGTAATGCAATCATTTTTAGTACAGTAATCTAATTACACTGTTGAAGATGTAATTAGTAGCTAGTAATTAATTACTTTTTTTAGAGTAACTTGCCCAACACTTGCCCTACGCACACGCACACACACAGACACACACGCACGCACACACACACACACACACATACATAATGTCTGACGTCCACATTCATTGACATTTCACTGCATTCTCAAAACTGCTATTGCTGTTGGCCTGCTATTGATGGACCCACTGCCTGCAGATTTGTGGGTCCCAAAGTAAATAAACAGAGAAACACAGAAGCGCCTCTTCATGGCTCTAAACCCAGTGAGGTTGAGATGCATTTTAAAGCTGTATGCTATCAGTTCCATAAGAGCTAGCATTAGTGATGAGCTTCTGTATAGTTTCTCTGCACTTCTTCAGCTAATCGGTGTGTGTGTGTGTGTGTGTGTGCGGTGGGTGTTCAGGACCCCCTCCTTATCTGTCAGCCGCAGTTGGCAGAGTCCCACACTCTTGCAGAGTGAATAGCAGCACTGCGTGTGTGTTTGTGCTTGTGTGTTTACAATGTAAATCAGCAATTGACTATAAATGGAGATTTTTGATCAACCAGACGTCCTCTGTCAAATCCAGTCTAATACATTTTGAGTAGATAGATTGATTGTTGTCAGTATTATTCTTTTTTTTATTTAAAAAAAAAAAAAAAACCTTCAAAAGTTTGGGGTAAATAAGATTTTTTTTAAATTAATACTTTTATTCAGCAAGGATGCATTAAATTGAAAAAAAAAAAAGACTGTAAAGACATTTATAATATTTCAAAAGATTTCTGTTTCAAATAAATGCTGTTCTTTTGAACTTTCTATTTATCAAAGAATCCTGAAAAAATGTATCACAGTTTCAACAAAAATATGAAGAAGCACAACAGTGATGATAATCATAAATGTTTCTTAAGCAGCAAATAATCATATTAGAATGATTTCTGAAGGATCATGTGACACTGAAGACTTGGATTAATGATGCTGAAAATTCAGATTTGCATCACAGGAATAAATTACATTTCCAAATATATTACAATAGAAAATAATATTTTTTAATTGTAATAATATTTCACAACATTACTGTGTTACTGCATTTCCTATCAAATAAATACAAAAACAAAATGATAAAAAAAACAAAACATTTTATTGATAGCAAACTTTCTGAATGGAATTCTGAATAGATTTGATTTTTTATTATGTTATATTATATATTTTTGTATTATATTATATTATATTATTATTTCATATAATTTTTTTATATTATTTTTTCCCTGTGCCATCTATTTTTTTTGTGTGTGTATTGATTAGTGGTCAACCAATATTGGTTTTTCAATATTCAAAGAGAATGGTGGCAGTTGGCCAGTTGCAGGAAAAAGTATGTGAACCCATGGAGTTTTTGCTAAAGTCCCTTTAAAGGGATATTTCACCCAAAAATGAAAATTCTGTCATTAATTACTCACCTTCATGTCGTTCCAAACCCGTAAGACCTTCGTTCATCTTTGGTACACAAATTAAGATATTTTTGATGAAATCCGAGAGCTTTGACACCACATAACACAACAACCACTTTCAAGGTCCAGAAAGGCAGTGAAGACATCGTTAAAATAGTCCATGTGACTACAGTGGTTCAACCTTAATGTTATGAAGCGCAAAAAAACAAACAAAAATAACGACTTTATTCAACAATGTCTTCTCTTCCCTGTCTTATGCTTCCAGGTTCTACGGCAGAACGCCGGCTCACTATTAGCCGAGCACGATCCCATGATCACATGCATGCGTTGTAGTGCTTACGTGAATTGCGTAGGAGAGTGACACGGAAGAGAAGAGATTGTTGAATGAAGTCATTTTTTTTGTTAGTTTTTTTGCGCACAAAGTATTCTCGTCGCTTCATAACATTTAAGGTTGAACCACTGGAGTCACATGGACTATTTTAACAGTGTCTTTACTACCTTTCTGGGCCTTGAAAGTGGGCATTGTGTTGCTGTCTATGTGGGGTCAGAAAGCTCTCGGATTTCATCAAAAATAACTTAATTTGTGTTCCGAAGATGAACGAAGGTCTTACGGGTTTGAAACAACATGATGGTGAGTAATTAATGATATAATTTTCATTTTTGGGTGAACTAACCCTTTAAGGCAAGTCATATCATTCGGCGGCGGCCATCTTTGAAACGCCTCTCGGGCAGCTGTTTCAGCCATGCAAGTACAGCTTCTTCTATTTCATCAAATTCTCTAAAGCTGTTCACTAAGCTTATGAATAGATGTCATGTTTGAAATCACCAATGAAATCTGACAGCAACTGTCTCATAAATTTTGTTTCTAAATGCTCAAATCATGACAAAAAAAAGGTATTTTTTAGTCTGGACCAGCCAATGAGCATGTGCAGTCATAAGTGCACTGACTATTTCTATAGCAACTCAAGCTTCTAACAGCAGCTGCAGTGATGCAATGACTTACCAATTGGCAATTAGCTCTTTTACTTAAAAAGGCGGGACTTATTCAGCCATATTGTGCGTTGCACTTTCTCCCATTCATGGTAATATGAGTGCACTATCTTTGTACAGCTAAAGTTTGGTTTGGTTTCTGCCTCACTACCCTGTTCAGTCAATGACTTCACAGACAGTGTTTTGTATGAAGGTACCTTCTAAGAAAAGTGGATTCAGACACTATGGCCGTTTACACCTGGTATTAAGATGCGTTTGGGTCGATCGGATCAGAAGTGAACGACGCTAAATACAGGTGTATATGGGGTCTAAAACGTTTTGAGCTTGTCCACTTTCGACCACTTCCAGAGGTAGTCGAAAACGCATTCGACCGGATTGCTTTCATAGTGTAAATGTTCATGTGATCGAAGCCTTCTCTCCGCCTACTGACCTAACGCGTAAACAATATGGGAAGCTCGCTAGCCAGAGGGGATTTACTGAAGTTTGATGACTGATGGCGAAAAACATACCAAGCACAATGTTCTCTCACCATTTCTGATTTCTAACAGTTCGGCTGGTCTTGTGGCTGTCAGAGCAGAACCGAAAGCTCTCTGTGTGTTTTTCTGTCGTCTCCAGCCGCGTTCATATGTAAATTGCTCTAGCTCATTTAGTCCAATAGATTGAAAGATCTGAAAATGCCCATACTTACCCGCCCATTTACTGTGCACCTCTACTATGAGGTCATGTTTAATGATCTAGAACAAATTTGAGTGAGCTTCAGGCATAACCAAGCAAATCATTGATCAGTTGACAAATATTTTAAAAAAAATGGACATTTGACTGCATGCACAGAATTGTGGGATCAGTGTAGGACACTTTCAAAAACCAAAAGAGATCTCCGAACACCTCAGATTAAAACGTTTTGACTTGCCAGCTGAAAAGGGTTACAAAATCATCTCTGAATGCCTTGATGTTCACCCGGTCTATAAATGGGAAAGTTCAGTGCTGTGGGTGTTCTGCACAAAATGACTGCAAGAGGAAGCCACTGATGTCCCAAAAAAGCATTGTTACACGTCTGAAGTGTGCAAAAAGTGAAGAAAAAAAAAAAAAAAATGAAGTCCCAAGTTTCTTAGATTCAGGACATTTTGCAGGAGACTGAAGGCCATCTGTCAGCCAGTTGAAACGGGACCCAGAGCACACAAGTAAATCAACAACCAATAAAAATATGCCACCTTGAGTGACCCAGTCTGAGTCCTGACCTCAGCCTGAATATTGCAGAAGCGAAAGCGTTTTGTTTACTGGTTTAGAAGGTTATGCTGCCAAAGGACAGTCAGTTGGATTCACATACTTTTCCCACTCACACTATACATATTTACACACTGTTTTGTAGGGGTGGGCGATATAGCCTCAAAATTATATCACGATATTTCAAGAATATTTGCGATGATATTTATGACGATATAGAAAAAAATATATAGAACAAAGTTTTATTGGTGATTACAGCTGGTAGGCAGCAGCATTTATTAGTGCAAACAAAATGAAGGGCATTTTCCATCCTTTTCCAGTGAGCTACTGTCATTGATGACTGAATACCTAATTCGAAGTGTAAATGTATTGTCATAAGGTGCCAGCAGCAGCATCACAGTCACACAGCACGAGTCAAATGGTAGCAAAAAGTAAAAAAAGTAGCCTTGGTACAAGTTGGTAGTGTTTTCACTGGAAATCTTAAGTAAAAGTATAACATAACTCCTTAACATTTTAGTTTAACAATAACTAAAGTAATTTATGCCATGGTCTGTCTGAATATTCGATTCTGATTGGCTGGAAGGTGTGCAATAAAATCGTTTAATGCACAGGTAGTTCCAAGTCAGTTGAATCACCGTTATCTAATAATGCGCTGTTTTCATTGAAGCGCGCGCGCGCACACACGTACACGTCACTCGCATACAGAGAGCGGAGATCACGCTGCACATTCAGGAGCACAGAAACTTATCAACGCCGCCCCGCGACTTTTAGCAATAAAATAGCTAAGCTACTGGATCACATTATTTCTCAGCAACGATGGGGTTAACGTTACATCACTATTTTTAAGTAATAAAAGTACATCTTCATTGTTAAGAGAGACGCTGAACAGACGGTCACGCAGGCACGAATCTCTCTCTCTCGATAATTAATTCAAATAAATGCTATGATTCATTCATTCAAATACATGTAATCTTACGCACTACCTTATCTCTGTGTCTGATTCAGAGCGGACAGAATGCTGGATCTAAAGAGCCGTAACTGACGACAATAACCGTCAATTTTACCCTTCCGGTCAAATATTACGCTGCAAACATCAATAACGGCTTATCAATGTTTTGTCAGTTGTCAAGAGGTCTGACCACTCCCTTTTTAGGTACTAAATCGTCATCGGAGGCTGACATGCTGCTCTTACTCTCAGACAGGTGTTGTTGTTGATTGCGTTAGGGAACGTAAATGCGCCATACGTCATCGTGTCGCTATATAATTGATATCGCGATATGACACTTTTTTATCATGTAAAAATTTATACCGCCGTTATCGTGGACGGTATGATATAGCACACCCCTACTGTTTTGTAAAGAAATGACATTTTTTGCTTTATTATTTGCTTATGCAGACTGTTTGTCTGTTGCTGATGAGTTGATTTAGGATCAGAGACACTTTTCCTTGCAGCTGAATATAATGATTGCAAATAATATGCACGCACATTTCTAGTATAGCATGCAATTTGTCTCCTTTACAGTAAAGCTACTTATCAAAGCGCCACACACGTCTATTATCATCAATCCTATAAGCACATCATATGATCAGCTGCACCTGCTGTGCACAAGCTTTTATTTTCCAGAGGGCTTGTTTACTGTCTGCCTTTCATCTAGAATAATGTCTTTGACACAGCGTGTGCTTTGTTCATTAGAGACGTGTATACTGTGTTTTGTAGGAAGCGGAGCCACAGCAGTCGTCCAGGCAGCGCTTTGTAGCCCACGACAGGAGCGTGTGGCCATCAAGAGAATCAACCTGGAGAAATGCCAGACCAGCATGGACGAGCTGTTGGTGAGGAACAACATAAAAACAGCTGTGTCTACTCATGCAGGTTTTGCCATACACATGCATATGCATGTAAACACACACACACACACACACACACACACACACACACACACACACACACACACACTCACACTATATTGAATCACAAAGAGTTAAAGGTGAAATGCAATTTGTTTGTTTGAGCAGCCTGACTGGACCGGGCAGAACAACATTGGATCAACCAATGACATCAGTTTGGGGCCTGTCATCATTTGGTTCCAGAAGTATTTTTCCCATTCATTTTTATCATAGGCTTTCTAAAATAATCTTAAATAAAGACCCAAACTAATCCAGATAAATCACAACTTTACAACCTTTGATTTAAAGGTTAAAGTATGGTGAATAATGTATTCGAGTCAGAAATTATGCATGCAATATGTATAAAATGCTATATATTTAAAGCTAACTGTGAAATATTTAAAAGAAATTAACAAAGAAATTAATGCTTTTATTTATCAAGGATGCATTAAATTGAAAATTAACAGTAAAGATATAATGTTATAAAAGATTTCTACTTTAAATACATGCTGTTCTTTGAACTTTCTATTCATTCAACACAAAATTTAAGCTGCAGATAATCAGAAATGTTTCTTGAGCAGCAAATCCTCATATTAGAATGATTTCTGAAGGATCATGTGACACTGAAGACTGGAGTAATGATGCTGAAAATTCAGCTTTGCATCGCAGGAATAAATTATATTTTAGAAAACAGGTATTTTAAATTGTAATAATATTTCACAATATTACTGTTTTACTGTATTTTTTTTTATCAAATGCATCCTTGGTGAGCAGAAGATTCTTCTTTCAAAAACATTTAAAAAATCGAAACTCAAACCTTTGAACGGTAGTGCATACAGATGCAGAAGTTGATCGAGACTCGTTTACTTAATTCGCAATGCTTCATGGGAGTGGGTGATTGCTGCTGATCTCTATTTTATATTTAGATTATATTGTGTTTCAGACTACAGTTACTTTTTCATTGATTACATGATTACATGTTATTCTCACAATGGCAGTAAATTATTATTAATTCATTGATTCTCCCTACTACTTCTTCTCTATCTTTTAAATACTGTCAGGACCACTATCGTCAAAGATGATTGACAATTAGCATATAGTTTGGATTGGCGATATGGTTCTGTTCTGGGCAAGAACTCCCTGCGCATCCATGCAGTCTAGCATGGATAATAGCAGGGAGAGCAGCAATAGCCCCCCTTAGGTTACACAGAACAGAACCAACATAATGTATTGCAGATAGCATTAATGTCAATATTAAAATGTACAACATAATTCGGGAATTTAGTCTGATTCAGGGGAATCAGAATGCCAAATCCTGACTGACGAGAGGAGGAGCTGGGGATGGAGGAGGGTAAATGAGCTCTGGAGAAACGCGATAGCTGCTGATAGTACTGAAGGAGCTTATATATGTATGCTGTGATAGACGTCGTATTCCTATAGGTAGACGTGATCAGCTGACAGTCAGCTGATGCGAGCTTGACTAACGTGACCTGCCAGAACTGACGCTACGCTTGATTTTTCCTTTCTAAAAATATATCCGTTCAGAAGGTCTTCCAGGTTTGTGGAATTGCACACACAGACCAGCCACTAGTCATGTGACTGTCACTGAAAACTGAGACCCTCACAGCATTTGATCACTGGATTTAAAGAAATCATTTCACTTTTAAAAAGTGTTTTCCCAACATTGCAACATTGCATCTAATCAACTCCTGATGAACACATGAATTATTATTTAAATTATCACTCAGTGAGTCATTTAACCATGTATTACTGTCTCTGGAAGGCTTTTGTCTTTCAAACACATTAAAATTTATAAATTCATGTCATTTACATGCAATGCAGGGATTCCCCAACTTTCTTTGTCCTGATATATTTACTTGAAGTTAATAATAAAATTAAATCAATAATAATAAATAATAAAATTAAGTTCACGGTTCTCTGATGTCGGTTAATGGTCACATGACATGCAGGTAATTTTTTTTTTTTTTTTTTTTTTTACCTGCAGGTAATGCAGGTAATTTTATCTTATTTTAATATGATTTATTTTAATTTCAAATTTTTATGATTTAATTTATAGCTTTTCATTAAACTCACGAACCCCAGTCTGGGAAACCCTGACCTAATGTAATATTTAATGCACTTCATGTTGTTGATAAAAAAGTAGTCCGATTATATTACCTTAAATATGTAATGTAATGGATTACGTTACTAACTACAATTTTGTCATGTGATTTGGAATCAGTAACCGACTACAATTCATAAGTAATCTATCAAGCACTGAGAGGCATATATCATTGTTTAACCTTCGAGCGGCGTCTTTTTAAAAAAAAAAAAAATTTTTTCTTTTTTTTTAGGGAATAATTTCCCTATAGAGAAAATGTATGATTTCAACAAACTTAAACTTCAAACACTTCACATTTAATAACTGAATGAATACACTTGTTAATGTGCATGTGCATTAAATGTACACTGTAAGTGTCTAAAAAAAAAGTCAATTAAATCATTAATCACAATTATTTGTAGGATAATTGATCATTAGCTAACACTTATAGTTGTGACTGCCCTAGTTTCTCAATAATGTGTTTCATGTCTGTCAGAGACACGCGTTTCATGCTTTTCTCAATAGTACGCTTTCCCTACTGTAATCTCTCACACACACACACACACACACACACTCTCTCACACACACACACACTCTCTCTCTCTCTCTCTCTCTCTCTCTCTCTCTCTCTCTCTCACGCACACACACGCGCACACACACACACACACACACACACACTCTCTCTCTCTCTCACTCACACACACACACACACTCTCTCACACACACACACACACACACACACACTCTCTTTCTCACACACACACACACACACACACACACACTCTCTCTCTCACACACACACACACGCTCACACTCTCACACACACACACACACACACACACACACACACACACACACACACACACACACACGCTCACACTCACACACTCTCTCACACACACACACACACACCCCCAGCAGGCCTTTCACTCCGACACTCATGACTGAGTTGTTTTCCATTGATCTTTGTTTTGGTGCAGTGAGATTGGAAACTGATGGTTTGATTAATGACTATTCTGCCGTGAAAACAAGTTTATTCCCGGAGATGGGAATCTGCTATAAACATCTCTCAGATTTACTCTCAAATTGGCTGACACAGAAATATGGGTTTGTGTAAATTTATGCTGAACCCAGACGTACATATGTAATGCCTTTTTTCAATTTTCTTCAGGAAGGATCTTGCAGGTTTTTGGTTAAAGCCTTATATTATTGGAACATGTGAAATTACTTCATCAATTGTATGTTGTTGACCTGCTTGCACAAGCAGCTTTTACTGCACATACCGAAGCATTGATTAGCACTTCACATGTCAAGGATAAGAATGTCTATGTGGTGTTTTTAATCTGTTTTAAAGGGATAGTTCATCAAAATTTTTTTCATCATTTACTCACCCTCAAGTTGTTCCAAACCTGTATGAATTTCTTTCTTCTGTTGAACACAAAAGAAGATATTTTAAAGGGTATATAATGTAAACAACACGAACGTATAGTGAATCAAAAGTTATCCAGGGATAATGCCATGATGTATTTTGTGTGTGTGTGTGTGTGTACTCGTGACTCTTTAGCTCTGCCCACTGCACGCCTCCATGAGCTCGGCTGTTTTCGGAAAGAATCTGTACAGCGTATCTGTCTTTCATAAATCTGATAAAACTAAAGACTCTTCGGAGATATGAAGGATGCAATACTACTCTATAGGTACTCAACATTAACATGAGATTGGCAGAAACTGTGTGTGTTATGTACCCTTTGAAGAATGTTGGTAACCAGACAGGTGACAGTAGCCATTGACTTCCATAGTATTTTTTTTCCTTCTACGGAAGTATGGAACTATGGAATGGCTACCGTCAACTGTTTGATTACCAACATTCTTTAAAATATCTTCTTTTGTGTTCAACAGAAGAAAGAAACTCAAACAGATTTGGAACAACTTGACAATGATGACAACATTTTAATTTTTGGGCGAACTATCCCTTTAAGACAAACCATGTGCAAATTCATCAGTCAAAACCATTGCTGAGTATTTTCTCCTTAAAACTGCAGTGAGCCAAAGACTAGTCTTGCATAGCCAGAACTTCAGACTGACAGCAGAAGGTCTGGACTCCATCGCAGCTTTCATTGGCTAAGGACAGCCCAAGACAGCGTCTGACCGACATGTAAAGCAACTAATCACAGTTTATTTTGTTCCGCGTCATGTTTAGCGGCGTGAAAATGTCAAGTCAGTGTCCATACAATAACAGACCGGCGTGCGTCTAATAAATGATTAATTCAAGAAGGTTGTGCAAGTTTACTGCTACAGTGATGCAGCGAACTTCACATACTTTTGAAAATCCAGCATTTAGTTGACCGCTTATTGTCACAGCTGTAAACATGACGGCTGTCCTCTTCCATGAGGGGGTTTGGCATCACAACGGCTTTGTTTCAAGGCAGAGCGTTAAAGAATGTGACACACGTCTCCTGGACATCCTGTAGAATTCAACCAATCAGATGACGACTTCAAAACTCCTGAAGTGTTTCCCATTTTGTGCGCCATATGCATCAGACGCTGTATGCGCAATCGCAGACAGCAACAGGTCTGGGGGGGAAACGTTCCTGAGACAAATTGTTCCGGATAATTTCGGTGGAAACGCTCAAAAATGCGTTTTGAAACCGTGGGGAAGGGCTTTTTTTCACTGACTTTCTATGATGTTCAAAGTGTTTCTAAGGATGCTGATTGTTAGAAGACAGCTGTCTGACTATGAGGTGGCGAACGAGAACATGGTTTGTGTAACATTAGCAACACGATTATTAGCTGTTTGATAACAGTCAAACCAAAGGCTAATCATATTAATTACCATTATGTGTTTGGCGATGTACAGAGCGATACATAAAACACATTACCATTCTGATACATCGACTTGTAAACAAGCCTTCTTCCTCTTCTTCTTCTGAATCAGTTTCTGGTTCAAACCAAGCGGCAACCTCCCGCGGTCTCTCTTGAATCCAACACGGAAGTGACTTAAACTGCAATTCATCGACTGGCCGCTAGAGACAGGCTCCAAAAGGGAGTCAAATCTGTATCTCCCCCATGTTAAAATGCCCAACTTTACAGCAGAAAAAAATATGTTTACAGCCTGGTACAAAAAGTGGTTTTGGTCTATACAGTTAATTTTGCCCTTCATGACAGCTGTGAGAGGAGTAATTTTTTTATAACTCATCCGTTTCAATTATATTAAGCCTTAATGTTCTGCGTAATTAAGGGCGTGGCCACTTGAGTGACAGGTGGATTGCCGCTATGGTAGAGCTAGGTGGGCGTGGTTTCAGCAACCAGGCACCTGCGCTCCATCCACATCCCGCCTCTTTGCCCATTTTCAGTTATCCGGGAGTGATGCGCAGTGACACGCTGCCAAGATGGCAAAGGCTGACTTTAGGCTTTAAAAATGCTCTTCAGAAACCTACGTGTGACGTCACGGACACTACGTCCATATTTTTTTTTACAGTCTGTGGTTCAAACATACAGTATATGGCTGAATTAAGGGTCCGTACACACGGAGATGCGTTTAGCTGTATACGTAAACATTTTGTATCGTATCGGTGTTTCGTCCAGACGAATCCGGCGTTTTGGGAGCCTGAAACCGCTGAAACCGGGTCCCAGAGTGGATAAATCTGAAAAAGACACCCTTGCTTTTTCTTGTGTACAGCCAATACGTATATTTTGTGAAACGATGATGCCATCACCCCACATCTCGACCCTAGTCAGACACCGCATGCGCATGCTCCAAGTCTTCTTCTCCATTTTTAGTGTATTTCTGTGGCAGAATTACAGCGCCACATACTGGTCTGGCATGTATACTACATCGTTTTGAGTCGGTTTCAGTGGTTTCGTGTGTACGCAGAGATTTCTTGAGACGACGCTGTGTTTACGGAATTTTGTTTTAGAACGAGAGAAAAAAAAGGTTGGATAGGGAAAGCTCTGGCTTCGTGTGGATGTGGCCTAAACCAGTATTTCTAAAAGTTGAGCGAGTGGATCAGGTAGTCCGAGCTGGTGTGAGTGGAGGCGGAGACTAATTTGCACATTCATGGAAATGAAGCAAGGGTGTAGAGTTACAAATTTGAAAAAAAGGAAAAATTATCAATTATCAAAGATGAGTTTCAAGGGATAAAGTTATTGACTGCAGGGGGACGTTATAATTTTAAAAATCAAATGTTTACTAATCATTTATATTGTATATACATCAATATAACAATACGTAATAACAGATCAGAAACATTTAAATGCATATAATTAAAACATTTTAATGCATTTAGAGAAATACATTTTTGAATAATGGCTCAAATGAATTGTTGAATCAAATTGAATCAATTTATGAACAGATTCATGTACATTTATTCATTTAGGAGACACTTTTAGCAAAGGAGCAAAAGCTATTTTTATTACATTATACATTACATTACATTGTTTTCTAATAGGGTAATGGAAATTGGAGGATAAATGTGTTTAATTGTTATTTACATGTTTTATAAGTCAAACAATTCATAGTCATAAACATGGGCTTAATTTCCTTCTCTTTTTTTGATTTTGGGGTGAAATATGACCTAAATTCAGATTTTGTGAGATTCTTCTATTGGTGAATGCTGTCTTTTATAAATTAGTTCAAGAACTTCTCTCTGTTTCTACCATTGCAATCACGTTGATGTGCATGCATTATAAAGCACATGGACATTATTAAAGGCGTGCATTATAAAGCTGGACACCTCCATCTGTCTCCACAGAAAGAGATTCAAGCCATGAGCCAGTGTAACCATCCAAACGTGGTCACATACTACACTTCATTTGTTGTGAAAGATGAACTTTGGCTCGTCATGAAACTCCTGAGTGGAGGTGAGAGAAATCAGTTAACAGTTACTACCACAAAGTATTCATTTTTAACACTACATGTATTGTTTATAAGCTGCTTATGTGAAATGTTTTGCCTGAGAAGTGTGGTTGGTTGTGCTTTTTTAAATGTCAGTTGATTTGATAATGTTATCCTATGCACAGTTTGTGTGTCCGAATACTATTTTTGCCAACTGTATGTGTTATATGCATGTATATTTAGTAGATTTGCAGGTGTTTTGTGTGATTTACAAAGGCTTTTTATTCATCCAGGATCAGTGTTAGACATCATAAAGCACACGTTCAGCAAAGGAGAGCATAAAAACGGTGTCCTAGATGAATCCACTATAGCAACCATTTTGAAGGAGGTACTGGAGGGATTAGATTATCTCCACAAAAATGGGCAGATTCACAGGTAAGGAAAAATCAATCAATTAAATCAATCTTTTATTGTCAATATTCCACTATGTAACTCCCTTCTAATCACAGGCCATTTGCTTCAGTCATACTTGAACTTGAAGTTTTCATCAAAATTTTGAAAGATACTCAAAAGAGTGTTTTTAAACACCTACTAAATAAATACCAAGTGAACTAGACATCCATATGCATAACTGCATATTTCACTTTGTTTTCTGAGTTATATTTGGAGGGACATAAATTTGGATTTAATGCTGATGAAGTTTACACACATTTTCTGCAGTATTGATTTCAGATTTACCCGGGCCTAAATGACTAAATGATCTATGGCTGGTCAATTTAGCATGAATTAGCACACTGTTAGCATGACTTAGCATACTGCTAGCAGGTTTTAAGATATTGTTAGCATTTATTAGCACATTGTTAGCATGCTGCTATCATGTTTTAGCATATTGCTAGCATGAATGAGCATGTGGATAGCGTATTTTACCATGTTGCTTGCATTATTTACCACATTGCTAACATGATTTGACATATTGTTAGCATGTTTTTTCTAGCATTAATTAGCACGTTGTTAACATGAATTAGCATGTTGTTAACATGCTTTAGGACGTTGTTAGCATTAATTAGCACATTGTTAGCATGAATGAATACATTGTTTACGTGTTTTAGAATTCTAACATGAATTAGCATGTTGTTAACATGTTGTAATGCATTGTTAACATGAGCTATCCTGTTTAACATGTTGCTATCATGGTTACCATGTTGCTAGCATGAATTAGCATGTCGTAACTGTGTTTTAACACACGTTGCTATCATATACATTGCTTGCATGAATTAGCTTGTTGGTAATATGAATTGGCACATTGTTAACATGATTTAACATGCTCCTAACATGTTTTAACACATTGCTAACATGATTTAACATTTTACCATGTTGCTAGCATTAATTAGTGTGTCGTTACTGTGTTTTAGCACATAACTAGCATATACTAGCATGTTTCTAGTATGTTTTAACACTTTGCTAACATGATTTAGCATGTCATGTGCATAGGTGTCATTAACATTTATTCATTTAGTGTAATAAAAATTGAACGATAAATGTGTTTAAATTGTTATTTACATGTTTTGAGGTGAATTATATTGGTGAATGCTGTCTTTCATGAATTAGTTCAAGAACTTCTCTGTTTCTACCTTTGCAATCATGTTGATGTGCATGCATTATAATAAAGCACATGGACATTATTAAATGGCATTTCCAGACTTTTGGTCCAAATAAGATGCAAAGTGTCCGGACTTTATGCTGACAGTCAGACGTCTGGTTTTGTTGAGACTATTGTAAAATATGCGTTAATTAAATTCCTCTGCATGTTAAGTGCTGAAAGATACTAATGTGGTCTTTCCCCTCCAGGCCATCACTGCTGTAATAATGCTCTGAAAAATTCATAAACATGCGGATTCATTCCTCAGCCACTGGCATTATTGTTAATGTTTAAGATTATAATAAGCCGTGACACGTGTGTGCTTTGTCTTGGTTTGACCTCAGGGACGTGAAGGCTGGTAATATTCTACTGGGAGAAGATGGATCGGTGCAGATCGCAGGTTTGGGACTTTGCTTGACTTTGCTGAAACTTTGCTGTAGATTTTCTGAAATGTTTTGTTCCTTTTTGTATCATCTTAGTAAGTTAAACCACCAACATCTTGCCACTTTTTCATGGGGCAAATAAATATTAGACTGGCTTGACAACAAATCTGCAGCTTGCAAATAAGTGCTTTATCTTATTTCACATGCAAAGTGAGCGTTTACATACTGTAGATGTCTTAAAGAAACAACTGGGGAAAAGACTGCCCGTTTAATTGTACATCCAAGAGTATTTAAGCTCCATCCACCAAGTATCTATCACTAGCAAAGCCTAGCAACTAGCTTAAGACAACATGTTAAAACTTGCTAGCAACATGCTAATTCATGTTAGCAATGTGATAAAACATTCTAGCTGCATGTCAAATTAATACTAACAATGGGTTAATTCATACTAACAACGTGTTAAAAATGCTAACATGTTAAATCGTGTTAACAAGGTGTTAAAACATACCACCAACATGCTAATATATTCTAGTAACATGCTAACACCATGTTAATTCATGTTATCCACATGTTAAAACATGTTAGCAAAACATGCTATTTCATGTTAACAATGTGCTAAAACATGTTAGCCAACATGTTAATTCATATTAGACAAATGCTAAAGCAATGGGCTAATACATGTTAGCAACGTGTTAAAAATGCTAACAACATGTTAAATCATGTTAACAATGTGTTAAAACGTACTAGTAACATGCTAAAACATGTTAGCAACATGCTAATTCATGTTAACAACGTGTTAAATAATGGTAGCCAACATGTTAATTCATGCTAATTTCAACTTGCAACATGCTAATTTGTGTTATCAACGTCCTAAAACACGTTAACAGTATGTTAAATAATGTTAGCAATGTGGTAAATCATGTTGGGAACATGGTAAAAAAAAAATGTTAACAGCATGTTAATTCATGTTAGCAACATCTTAAAACATGCAAGCAGTATGTTAGGTCATGCTAGCAATGTGCTAATTAATGTTAGTAACATGGTAATATCAACTTGCAAAATTCTAAAACATATTAGCAAAACATGTTAAAACATTAGCAATATGTTAAAAAATGTTAACAACATTTATGCTAACAACATGATAAAACTTGTTAGCAGCATTTAAAAGTATGTTAGCAATGTGTTAAAACATGTTAGCAGCATGTTAAATCACGTTAGCACCATGTTAATTCATGTTAGAAACATACTAAAACATGTTAGTAACATGGTAAAACATGTTAATTCATGTTATCAATATGTTAATTCATGATAACCTGTTAAAAAAATGCTAGCAACATACTAATTCATGTTAGCAAAATGCTGAAACAAGCTGGCAACATGTTAAAATCTGCTAGCAATCTTCTAATTAATGTTAACATTTTAATTTTTTTTAACATCGTAAAACATGCTATCAGTATGTTAAATCATGTTAACTTCTTAATTAAAAAATGCTAGCAGTATGTTAAGTAATGCTAGCTACATGTTTATTCAGGCTAGCAATGTGGTAATTAATGATAACAACATGCTAATTTCAGTTACCAATGTGTTAAAAAATGCTAGCAGCTTGGAAAATCATGTTAACAATGTGCTAATTAATGTTTGGAAAGTGCTAATTTCAATTAGCAATGTCATAAAAAATGGCAACAACATGTTAAAACATTAGCAATATGTTAAAACATGTTAGCAACATTTTATCAATTTGGTAAGACATGTTAGTGACATGCTAATTCATGTTAGCATAATGCTAAAATGCTTGCAACATGTTAATTCATGCTAGCAATGGATTAAAACATGCTACAAAAATGCTAGCCAAATGTTAAATAATGCTAGACACATGCTAAGACATGCTAGCAACATGATAAAAAATGCTAAAAGCTTATAAAACTTTCAGACAAGTCTTTGTCAACATAAAAGTTTGTCCCCACAAACTTTACTTTCTAGTTTTAAGAGTGAGATAGATGTTTAAAAAAATGTTAAATTATACATGGACTTCAGGTGAAAACATAATATATATATATATATATATATATATATATATATATATATATATATATATATATATATATATATATATATATATATATACTCAAAATATATTTAAAATTTCTTTGTTGCTCTTAGCTGATTTTGACCAATGCGTTCTTAATATTCAGTTGCATAATTATTTCAGCCCTTTAGGAGGTTATTTATAGCCATGGGGTAATTAAGCTTTCTTTAACTGTAAAAATCCTATTTTAATTCATATTGGTTGTCACTCTAAAAAGCAACTTTTATGGGCCTTAAGAGAGATTAAACCATGGTAATTAACTTTAATTATGGTAACTATAAAAGCAATAACCTAGCAGCGATTTAATCAGTCAGTCAAGCCACTTTAATTTTTTTTCTTTCAAGGAAGTTAATTATGGTTTGATTATGAAATTATAATATATTCTCCACTTTTGTTCTCTGTTATATTTTGTTTTGTGAATTTGTAAGTTAGAGCCACATGAAGGAGAGCAGACAAACATTGATCGTACTGTGAAGTGTTAAATTCCTGAAATGGGGCTTTTTCTGTCCCTGGAGGGAAACTGGCTGATCTAGTTCTGGATTATTGATCGGTTTTATGTAACAGGGGTTTCCACTAGTGACCTTGGCTCGCCTTTGTTGAGATTGTAGTTCACATCAGAGCTTTTTCTATGTTTGACAGACAAATTTATAAAACATTTTCACACACACGGGTGAATCTCATTAAAAAAGTGTTCAGGTCAAATTTCTTCCCATTATTTTCAGTGATGATTCTAATTAGGTTCTTGTTTTTTTACTCGTTTGTTACATCTTTTAAAATGCTGTCATCCTATTGCCTTTATTTTAAATCATGATTGAATGAATCAGTGTAGGCAAAAGGATGAGTAAAAACAGAGAAAAACCTTTCAAGACCTAAAATATGCATCTTCACTCATTCATAAAACGGTTTTCATTAAATATTTCATTATTTTTATTTTATATCATTATTTACCACATTGCTAACATGATTTAGCATATTGTTAGCATATTTTAAGATGTTTGCTAGCATGGATTAGAATGTTGTTAACATGTTTTAGGATGTTGCTAGCATGAATTAGCATATTGTTAGCATGTTTTAGAACGTTTCTAACATAAACTAGCATGCTGCTAACATGTTTAGCATTTTGATGGCATGAATTAGCATGTCGTTACCGTGTTTTAGCCATGTTAGTATGTTTAATGGCCTATTGGTGCTAAAACTTACAACTACTTACCTCAAGCTCCATTTGCAAAACTGGCATGCCAAGTTGGCCTCTTTTCCCTAGCCATGACCGCGCCCATATTCTCTTTTCGCTTCCTCCTCTTTTTTTCAGCGCACATAACCACAATTGATTGAATCAGTGTAGGCAAAAGGATGAGTAAAAACAGAGAAAAGCCTTTCAAGACCCAAAACATGCATCTTCACTCATTCATAAAAAGTTTAACTTACAATCGTGACCATGATGCACAATTACCTATAAATACTTTTAAAAATATTTCATCATTTTTATTTTTATTTTATATCATTATTTACCACATTGCTAACATGATTTAGCATATTGTTAGAATGTTTTATGATGTTGCTAGCATTAATTAGCATGTTACTAACATGTTTTAGCATGTTGGTAACATGAACGAGCATGTTGTTAACATGTTGCTATCATGTTTAGCATGGTTGATAGCATGAATTAGCACATTGTTAGCATGTTTTAGAACATTTCTAACATGAATTAGCATGTTGCTAACATGTTTAGCTCGTTGTTAACATGAACTAGCATGTTGCTAACATGTTGCTATCATGTTTAACATTGATAGCATGAATTAGCGTGTCGTTATCGTGTTTTAGTGTTACTTGCATATATTAGCATGTTGCTAATATGTTTTAACACATTGCTAACATGATTTAGCATGTTGTTAGCATCTTTTAATACATTATTAGCATGAATTAACATGTTGCTAACATGAATTAGCACATTGTCAGCATGATTTTTAATGCTGGCATGATATTTTTCAGCCATAAAGTTATCGAAAAATTAAAAGATTTTTGCAATTATAGATATTGTTTTTTCCTTCAGTATGTTGCAACATACATATTGTATTTTTATATTTTAGTAGTAAAGTAAATATTTTATTTTTAATATTTTGTTCGAAATAAAATAAAGAACAATTGATGATGCATGTAATTGGGACATTATTTTCACAGAAAATATGAAATGTTTTAAAGGTGCAGTGTGTAGTATTTATGAGGATCTATTGACAGAAATGCAATATAATATACATAACTATGTTTTCAGTGGTGTATAAAGACCTTACATAATGTACCGTTATGCTTTTATTACCTTAGAATGAGCCATTTCTATCTACATACACCGCGGGTCCACTTACAGTGATGTCGCCATTTTGCGGCGTCATGTTTCTACAGTAGCCCTAAACGGACAAACTTCTCTACAGAGCGCTAGTCACTCTCTGCTCTCTCCGACAACGACATTTTTGTCCTGTGTCGGCCCCCCTAGCTTCTCTACATGCTTTTTACAACCTCACCGCTAGATGCTGTTAAAATTCACACACTGCACCTTTAATTGTCCTAAAATACTGTAGGGCTCATTTGCTTTATGCCGGTACACATTGTACGATTTTGGGCTGTCCCAGACGAAAGATGACCAGTCGTGGCGATTTCTGTGGTCATGGCTCCTAAACGCTGTTCCTACGTCATACAGTGAGAGCGGTTCAAAGACGGCATTTTTCATGATCATCGCACAGTGTGTTTGCTGCTACGGCCTATGTCTACTGACTAGCCAATAAAAAATGCAACATGATGTTGCTAGCATGAATTAGCATATTGTTAGCATGTTTTAGAACGTTTCTAACATGAACTAGCATGTTGCTAACATGTTTTAGCATGTTGCTATCATGTTTAGCATTTTGATGGCATGAATTAGCATGTCGTTACCGTGTTTTAGCCATGTTAGTATGTTTAATGGCCTATTGGCGTTAAAACTTAAAACTACTTACCTCAAGCTCCATTTGCAAAATTGGCATGTCGTGTTGGCCTCTTTTCCCTAGCCATGACCAATATTCTCCTCTTTCGCTTCCTCCTCTTTTTTTCAGCGCACATTAAAACCACAATTGCCAAAGTGCGATCGATCTTGCTCTATTTGTTTACCACTAGCGCATGCTGATGATGTTTTATTCTTCTATACTCTCTTGCATCGTAGCCTATGATTCAATAGGTGTCATCATCGTACAGTCTACATACGTCGTACCCAATTTTATTAGATCCATGTTGTACAGTGTGATTTTTAATGATCTCATAGGCTTGCCCGAAATCGCACAGTCTGTAGCAGGCATTAGACAAAATACAGGTGTTTTCTTTGATATTTGTGGTGCAAGTGACCTGGAAAATGTTTTGCATGTCAAATTAAATGTCTATTTAAACATTTACTTTCAACCTAATCAGTCAACCGTGTTTCAATAGATGTTATTTGTGCATGATCCTTTGATGAGGTTGTTACTTATTTGAAACGATTGGACTCTGTAGATTTCGGTGTGAGTGCTTTTCTGGCCACCGGTGGAGACGTCACCAGACACAAAGTGAGGAAGACGTTTGTGGGGACCCCGTGCTGGATGGCCCCAGAGGTGATGGAGCAGGTGCGTTTGCTCAGAGAACCGACATTAAACATGTACAAGTGGATCTGTTCCAAAAACCTTGTGAGCTCACTACATAGTCAGTATTTTAAATCATCAATAGGTGCACACCTAACATAAAGGCTGTTCCAGAAGGTTAGTACATACTGTAGTAAGCAGAATTGCATGTATCCTTATAAGACATGAATAGGACAATCCCATAATGCATTGACAAGTTCAGTGGCATAATCTGTCAAAGATAGTGGACAAAGCAAGAAATGTTTATTATACTTATTATTTATTCCATACTGAAATGTATCAATACCAAACACTACCATTTTACACATTTTTGAAAGAACATTGTTCATCAAGGCTGCATTTATTTGATAAAAAAATACAGTATTATTGTGAAAATAATATTTTTCTATTGTAATATATTTTAAAATGTAATTTATTCCTCTGAGGCAAAGCTGAGTTTTCAGCATCATTACTCCAGTCTGTGTCACATGATCCTTCAGAAATCATTCTAATATGATGATTTGCTGCTCAAGAAACATTTATGATTATTATCAATGTTAAAAACGGTTGTGCTGCTTCATATTTTTGTGTAAACCGTTATAGAGCTTTTCAGGATTCTTTGATGAAAAGAGAGTTCAAAAGAACAGCATTTATTTGAAGTAGAAATGTTTGTAACCTTATACTGTAAATACTTTACTGTCACTTTTCAACCCTCTACACACACCTTGGCAATAGAATCGCCATTGGCTAGTACATTTTTTTAGTTTACTCGCCAGACTGATATACTATTTTTATATATATATATATATATATATATATATATATATATATATATATATATGATTCCACCAAATCAGCTCATCTTTGTAAAATGGCGCAGCTTTTTAAATATCTGAATGTAAACTCTTAAAGGGTTAGTTCACCAGTTTAAAAAAGTCCTGGCTAATCCAAGCTTTATAATGGAAGTGAATTGTTGCATCGTTTTTGAAGTCGATAAGTGCATCTGTCCGTCATATAACTGCTCCACACGGCTCCGGGGGGTTAATAAAGGCCTTCTGAAGCGAATTGATGCGTTTGTGTAAGAAAAATATCCATATTTAAAACTTTATAAAGTAAATTATCTAGCTTCCGGCTGATCGCCTTCCGTATTCAACTTACGGAAAAAGTGTTGTGCCTCTCACAGTTCAAAATTCTTACGCTACGTGTGACGACATTGCACACCAGTTACGCTCGTCAGACGTAGCGTAAGCATTTTGAACTGCGAGAGGCACAACACTTTTTCCGGATATTTTTCTTACACAAACGCATCGATTCGCTTCAGAAGGCCTTTATTAACCCCCCGGAGCCGTGTGGAGCAGTTATATGATGGATAGATGCACTTTTATGGACTTCAAAAACGATGCAACAATTCACTGCCATTATAAAGCTTGGATTAGCCAGGACTTTTTTAATATAACTCCGATTTTATTCGTCTGAAAGAAGAATGTCATATACACCTAGGATGACTTGAGGGTGAGTAAATCATGGGCTAATTTTCATTTTTGGGTGAACTATCCCTTTAACATCAGTCAATCAAGCATTATATTATGATATGATAATCAAGCATTATATTATGATATGAGAATCAAGCACTATTTAATGATAGAACTTCAGTAATTAGAACTAAAACTTGGTAACCATGTATGAATGCATATTTGTCATTTTAACTGAATTTAGGACTTAGGATTGTTGGTCATTCAGTGTTTCTGTAAAAAAAAATAGATAATAGTAATTAATATTAAAAGATAATAATTCTACTACTAATAACAATATTCAACGCACTAAGGATTGATGAGCTGCTGGGTTCATGAATATTAATCACGTTGTCAGCGCTCGCTCGAACTGATTTGCTGAAATCAAAACAGGGACGGTAATAGATAAGTGCCAGCCAATGAGATTGCTGTTTGCACATTAGTTCCGCCCACGACCGGAGAAACCAGCATAGCTTCTGCTTGTTCTTAAAAGCTGAATAATTCCAAATTAACTCCCTTATTTTGATAGGAAAATACAACAAAGAATATCGTTAACATGTAGCGCGACGATTCTGCGTGGCATGTAAGACTCTCTCTCTCTCTCTCTCTCTCTCTCTCTCTCTCTCTCTCTCTCTCTCTCTCTCTCTCTCTCTCTCTCTCTCTCTCTTTGTGTGAGTGAGAAACAGTGCTCTTCACACTAGAGTTTACGCTATGTCAAATTCATCCTTTGATCTGAATCGAAATAGTACAGATCGCTTGACAGAGAGTGCAAGTGAAAATATATCTATGCTAAACTTATACTTAGCCTCTAACACACACACTGGCGAGTAAAATCTAAGAATTTATTAGCCAATGGCTGATGATAGATATTGAGTGAAGATTTAGTCACATATGCAAGTGATTTACTCGCATTGTAGAGGTTGCTTTTGATCAATTTAATGCATCCTTGCTGAATAAAAGTTTCTAAATTAGTTTCTTGCAAAAATGTTTTAATATTTTACCCAATATTTATATGTGCTATTTATTTTTATGCTCATTAGACTATCATGTCATTAGAACAGCGATGTGCTAACTGAATCAATCGAGGCAGAGTTGCCTAAGAAGAAAGATGCTCACTAGGTTTTGTAACAGAGCAACGTATTCCTTTCATCTACTGTAAATATGATGGATCTTGGCACCATGAAAGTGTTCACAGCTAGACTATTTCTAAGAGCTTTTCCGGTACTATGAATAATTAATAACCATTAAACTATTCTAGCACAGATCATGGAGATTGTTTAAAGTCGGCATAGAGTGGAAGTCTTTTCTTCTCTTATATGACATATATCCAAGAGAAATAGCCTCTTGAACAAGATAAAATGTAGGGCGGGACTTGATTTTGTCCATGGGGAATTGATTGGATGGTTGTGGTTTGCTATTGGTTTATCTCATGTGAGTGACAGGTTGGTTGTCCTGCCCTCACGCCAGTAAACACATCATCAGAAAAGAGATGAGATGTCGCTGTAAGTGGAGGGGAAGATATTTTGATTAAAGATGAGGGCACATGAATTAAAAAAAAATAATGATGTGCACGGATAAATCATTTATAATACTGCAATATTGCATAAAAAACAAAAATGTAAAATTTTGATTTCATGGTGACTTTAATCATTTGCTTTTATGCTGTGGAAAAAAAACAGCTGTTTATGGCTGATGTGGGTCATAGTTTGCCATTCCATCATCTGCCGATCACTTAGCATGTCATGTGACTGCAGGTACGGGGTTACGACTTCAAAGCTGACATTTGGAGTTTCGGAATCACTGCGATTGAACTTGCAACAGGCTCTGCGCCGTATCATCGGTACCCCCCTATGAAGGTAAACAGGACAACTGCCTATTCATGTGATGATTTATGCTGTGTGTTTTGGTGAAAAACTTATCTCTTTTCTCTATGTAATTATAACAGTTACACAAGGTAAATCAAGTGTTGGTGATTTATTTTATTTGTCTGTACTGTCGATATTAAAGAGGACATATTATGCCCTTTTACAAAGTCTTGATTTTGTTTTTAGGCTATACTAGAATAGGTTTTCATGCTTGAATGTTCAAAAAAACCATTATTTTTTACATATACTGGGACTCATTTCCCAGTCTGTCAGTAACACTGTGGGCCCTATCATACACCCGGTGCAATGTGACACCAGGCGTGACGCAAGTGTTTTTTGCACGTTTCAGCCCGACGCAGTTATCATTTTTACATCCAGCGCCACGTTGTTTAAATAGCAAATGCACTCGCGCCCATCTGTTCGCCCATGGGCGTGCTGGTCTGAAAACGAGGTGTGTTCAGGCGCATTGTTGGCGCGTTGCTATTTTGAGGAACTGAAAACGACTGTGCCATTGACCAACAAAAACCTGGTCTAAAGTCAATAGCGCAGTATTTTTTGTGTTATTTAAAGGCCGTGTTAGTAATATGCGCCTATAGGCGGGTGCACAACGCGCGTACACTCTGCTTATTACACACACAGCACACACACATTTTTAAATATTAAAAATAAAAGGATTCCTCTCTGGAGAAGCGTTCAGTCTGTCCGCTCGCAAATTCCACCGTGTAAATAGCGAATCCGCCATGGTGTAACTGGCTTTTAAAGGGAATGGGAGATGAGACTCTGATTGGTTTATTGCACGTTACGCTCAAAACACACCCATAACTCATTAAGAGACTAGGTACAACCCTTTTGGACCATGCTCCTGGCGCGCTGACTGTTTTTTCCGTCGTTAAATTAGCAAAAGTGGATTCGGACACGCCCTAAGTGCACCTGCGCCATGCGCTTCAGACCATGCGCTCAGATTGTTAAAATAGGGCCCTCTGTTTAGTTCCTGTCTCTGTGAAGCACCTCCTTCTGAAAAGCGCAATGTGCTCTGATTGGCCAATCGCTTGGAGCGTGTTTGGGAAATGTCACGGCTCTTACCATAACCACAAGTTTTAGCATGCTACTAACTAACTCGACCAGGCCTCGTCCTTTTTTGCTTTTGCTGACATGGAATTATTTAAATTAGGAATATTGTAACATGTTTCTTGGAAGAAAACTGAAGCCTACAATCAAGGCGTTTCAGGGAGTTCAGAAACCGTGCGGCGCACTGATATAGAGAATAACTCCCACTGGAGTCACTTTGCGCTTTGTAACTTTGTAGACCTTTTTCATGCTCAAACAGCAACATTACACACTAAAGAAAGCTGAAAATGTAAAAAAGCATAATAGGTCCTCTTTAACTAAATAAATGCAAAGCCTGTACAGTTGATCTAATATCTAATGTGGTTTTACAGGCTCAGACGGTAAAAGTATAATTCACCCAAAATGGAAATGGTCCTAATTTATATCTTCCTTTAATATTGTTCAGGCTAATATTCTTTAATAGAGTTCATAAGTTAGCATTTTTAAAGTATTCATCCCCCTAGTAGCATCATTTAAAGACTTTCTCTCAACCATAGAAATATTATACAAGTATTTTCATATCTGATGTTTGCAGGTTTTAATGCTCACGCTGCAGAACGATCCTCCAACCCTGGAGACTGGGGTTGAAGACAAAGAGATGCTTAAGAAGTATGGGAAATCTTTTAGAAAACTTATATCCTTGTGCCTTCAGAAGGACCCTGCAAAGAGGTAATTTGAATCCACCAAATCATCCTAATTTGTTCACACAAATTAGTAAATCTGTGTCCAAGAATCATAAAGAATGCTGAAGGTTTCTCTGTGCATGACCAGAAGTTTCAAATACTAGCCTTTTAATACTAGAGGCAAACATATTGATTTGAGTTGTGTTGTGTACATTATTAAATGGCAGTTCTCTCTAAAGAAAAATTGTAGTCAATAAAAGAAATGCCACACAGACAAAGTAGGTCTGATTACACTCAAACAGATGAGCTAAAGAGATCTCGAAATCATAAATTGCCGTTGGTCTGTTCACTGTCTATATCAGCGGTCTCATCTGGTCGATATATTTGACATTGGGTAGTTGGGCGTGGGCGATAATTAATAATTTTATATCATGAAAACATAACAGGACATTCATTCCATTACACACACACACACTTACATTTATATACACTCACCTAAAGGATTATTAGGAACACCATACTAATACTGTGTTTGACCCCCTTTCGCCTTCAGAACTGCCTTAATTCTACGTGGCATTGATTCAACAAGGTGCTGAAAGCATTCTTTAGAAATGTTGGCCCATATTGATAGGATAGCATCTTGCAGTTGATGGAGATTTGTGGGATGCACATCCAGGGCACGAAGCTCCCGTTCCACCACATCCCAGAGATGCTCTATTGGGTTGAGATCTGGTGACTGTGGGGGCCATTTTAGTACAGTGAACTCATTGTCATGTTCAAGAAACCAATTTGAAATGATTCGAGCTTTGTGACATGGTGCATTATCCTGCTGGAAGTAGCCATCAGAGGATGGGTACATGGTGGTCATAAAGGGATGGACATGGTCAGAAACAATGCTCAGGTAGGCCGTGGCATTTAAACGATGCCCAATTGGCACTAAGGGGCCTAAAGTGTGCCAAGAAAACATCCCCCACACCATTACACCACCAGCCTGCACAGTGGTAACAAGGCATGATGGATCCATGTTCTCATTCTGTTTACGCCAAATTCTGACTCTACCATCTGAATGTCTCAACAGAAATCGAGACTCATCAGACCAGGCAACATTTTTCCAGTCTTCAACTGTCCAATTTTGGTGAGCTTGTGCAAATTGTAGCCTCTTTTTCCTATTTGTAGTGGAGATGAGTGGTACCCGGTGGGGTCTTCTGCTGTTGTAGCCCATCCGCCTTTAGGTGAGTGTATATACACTCACCTAAAGGATTATTAGGAACACCTGTTCAATTTCTCATTAATGCAATTATCTAATCAACCAATCACATGGCAGTTGCTTCAATGCATTTAGGGGTGTCGTCCTGGTCAAGACAGTCTCCTGAACTCCAAACTGAATGTCAGAATGGGAAAGAAAGGTGATTTAAGCAATTTTGAGCATGGCATGGTTGTTGGTGCCAGACGGGCCGGTCTGAGTATTTCACAATCTGCTCAGTTACTGGGATTTTCACGCACAACCATTTCTAGAGTTTACAAAGAATGGTGTGAAAAGGGAAAAACATCCAGTATGCAGCAGTCCTGTGGGCGAAAATGCCTTGTTGATGCTAGAGGTCAGAGGAGAATGGGCCGACTGATTCAAGCTGATAGAAGAGCAACTTTGACTGAAATAACCACTCGTTACAACCGAGGTATGCAGCAAAGCATTTGTGAAGCCACAACACGCACAACCTTGAGGCGGATGGGCTACAACAGCAGAAGACCCCACCGGGTACCACTCATCTCCACTACAAATAGGAAAAAGAGGCTACAATTTGCACGAGCTCACCAAAATTGGACAGTTGAAGACTGGAAAAATGTTGCCTGGTCTGATGAGTCTCGATTTCTGTTGAGACATTCAGATGGTAGAGTCAGAATTTGGCGTAAACAGAATGAGAACATGGATCCATCATGCCTTGTTACCACTGTGCAGGCTGGTGGTGGTGGTGTAATGGTGTGGGGGATGTTTTCTTGGCACACTTTAGGCCCCTTAGTGCCAATTGGGCATGGTTTAAATGCCACGGCCTACCTGAGCATTGTTTCTGACCATGTCCATCCCTTTATGACCACCATGTACCCATCCTCTGATGGCTACTTCCAGCAGGATAATGCACCATGTCACAAAGCTCGAATCATTTCAAATTGGTTTCTTGAACATGACAATGAGTTCACTGTACTAAAATGGCCCCCACAGTCACCAGATCTCAACCCAATAGAGCATCTTTGGGATGTGGTGGAACGGGAGCTTCGTGCCCTGGATGTGCATCCCACAAATCTCCATCAACTGCAAGATGCTATCCTATCAATATGGGCCAACATTTCTAAAGAATGCTTTCAGCACCTTGTTGAATCAATGCCACGTAGAATTAAGGCAGTTCTGAAGGCGAAAGGGGGTCAAACACAGTATTAGTATGGTGTTCCTAATAATCCTTTAGGTGAGTGTATATTAGGGCTGTCAATCGATTAAAATGCTTTGTTGTGTGATTAATTGTGATTAATCGCACACTTAGCGTGAAATTAAGCATACGCCATTTATCTCATTAAACACATTGATTTTGTCATCATTTGCTATATCCAGCAAAGTAAACAATCAGATTGAAGGGTGATTCTCACAAAACGTTTCGGTTACGTATGCAACCCTCGTTCCCTGAGGAGGGAACGGAGACGTAACATCAGTGACTGACGAATGGGGGTTTCGCCTAGAAGCCGATCATCTTCGAGATCTAGAAAACGCCCAATGGCAGTGCCAATGCCATGGGCATGTGGAATTTGCATAGCGTGACTCCGCCCCACTGCGTGGGTATATAAGGAAGTACGCTGGCAACATCACATTATGTTTACCTGCTGAGGAGCCAAGACTGAACTCCCGGCCATTCCAGCGGTACAATGGAAGTGGCAGAGGGACGTTACGTCTCCGTTCCCTCCTCAGGGAACGAGGGTTACATACGTAACCGAGACGTTCCCTTTCGTTCAGTCACTCCGAGTAACGTCAGTGACTGACGAATGGGGGTCCCAATGTAATCACGCCACTCGGCTGTCATCCAGTGCCCTGCATAAGCGTGAGCTCCCTGTCATAAGCTAGTACGGACGAAGGACTCCCACCTAACACAGGAATACCAAGGTACACTGGGAAGCATATTCCAGGTGGAAGTATGCGCCAAGCGCCTACCCGTAGGGAGGACTTAAGGATACACATATGTCCTGCGAGGGGCTGCATATGGAAGAACTCTGGGGTAACCAGCCGAAGGTGGAAGAATTTTACCCCCAGGGGAGGCAAGGCTTGCCGAGGGAAATACACATGCTCAGAGAGGCTTACAGTGGAAATACACATGTGGGGGTCGCCCATGGGGGGAACCATGCACACGGTGGCACCTAGCCTAACACGAGGGCCTGGCCGAGTGGGCAGACGCACTGGTGTCGGCATCGACAGTGCTGGAGGAACTCAGGGCTTCAGGGAAACTACCTGAGGAAAATATCGCACGTATCCAGTCCGTGGAGTGGAATGGCGAGCAAGTGAAGACACCTGAACCTAGTCCATTACCGGCCACTAGTAGAGGCGAGTATATGAGAGGACACTGGCTCCACTCGGAGATTATAGAATCTGGCGAATGTGTTGGGTGTCGCCCAGCCTGCAGCTCTGCAGATGTCTGTTAGCGAGGCGCCATGCGCTAAAGCCCAAGAGGAGGCCACACTCCGGATGGAGTGTGCCCTGACCCCTAGGGGGCATGGACGCCCCTGCGTCTGGTAAGCCAAGACAATGGCGTCCACTATCCAGTGAGACAACCTTTGCTTGGAGAGAGCCTTTCCCTTCAGCTTCCCACCATAACAGACAAAGAGCTGGTCTGAGGTCCTGAAACACTGCGTTCTGTCTACGTAAGCACGGAGGGCGCGTACTGGACAGAGCAGTGCCAAGGCTGGGTCTGCCTCCTCCAAAGGCAGCGCTTGCAGATTCACCACCTGGTCCCTGAACGGAGTGGTGGGAACCTTGGGCACATATCCAGGCCGGGGTCTCAGGATCACGTGAGAGTTGGTCGGCCCGAATTCCAGGCACGCTTCGTCAACCGAAAATGCCTGCAGGTCCCCTACCCTCTTGATGGAGGCCAAAGCGATCAGGAGCGCTGTCTTCATAGACAGGAACTTAAGCTCGACTGACCGCAATGGCTCGAAGGGAGCCCTCTGCAGAGCACTTAAGACTACTGAGAGGTCCCAAGAGGGTACGAGGGGAGAGCAAGGAGGATTCAGTCTCCTCGCTCCCCTCAGGAACCTGATGACCAGGTCGTGCTGAATTACCTTTTTCGTCTTCACAAGGTCGTGGAAGGCTATATAGCGGCCACATAAACCTTGAGGGTGGAAGGAGACAGCCTTCGTTCCAACCCTTCTTGGAGCAATGAGAGCACGGACCCGATTGGGCATTTCCAGGGGTGTTCTTGGCGAGAAGAACACCAGGTGACGAAGAGGTTCCACTTCAACGCATAGGCGTGTCGGGTAGACAGGGCCCTAGCGGAAGTGATGGTAGCCACCACCTGAGGTGGTACTCAAACCTGCCGCGTCCCATCCAGGAGCCACACGTGGAGGTTCCAAAGATCGGGACGCGGGTGCCAAAGCGTGCCCCGTCTCTGAGAAAGGAGGTCCTTCCTCAGAGGAATCGACCAGGGAGGGGCTGTCGCAAGGAGTACGAGTTCGGAGAACTCCAGGAAGTGGCTGAAGCCATGAGAGCTCGTTGGCTGCACGGTTCAGGACTCCCGGGACATGGATGGCCCGAAGTGACCTCAGATGCTTCTGACTCCATAAAAAACGAGATGGCGGGCGAGTTGAGACATACGGCGGGAACGTAGACCACCCTGGTGGTTGATGTACGCTACTGTGGCCGTGTTGTTTGACCGGACTAGCATTTGTTGACCCTTGAGCAACGCCCAGAAGCGGTGCAGGGTGAACCGTACTGCCTGCAACTCGAGGCAATTGACATGCAGAAGGCGCTGGGGTCCTGTCCAGGAGCCCGCGGCAGCATATCCATTGCACATGGCACCCCAGCCCGTGGTGGAGCCATCTGTTGACACAACAATATGCCTGGAAACTCGTTCTAAGGGAACACCGGCCTGTAGAAAGCTGAGGTTCGACCACGGGGTGAGGGTCTGCAGTCACTGGAACCCGGAGCGTGCCCGACTGCCATGCCCATCTCGGGACTCGATCGTGAAGCCAGTGCTGAAGCGGTCTCATATGAAGCAATCCGAGCGGCGTAACCGCGGCTGCAGATGCCATATGCCCCAGGAGCCTCTGAAATAACTTCAGTGGAACCGCACTCTTGCTCTCGATTTGACGGATGCAAGTCAGCAGTGATTGCTCGCGCTCGCTCGTAAGCTGCGCACACATGGCGACCGAGTCGATTTCCATACCGAGAAAAGAGATCCTCTGCACTAGGCAGAGTTTGCTCTTTTCCCAGTTGACCCAAAGTGCTGGAGAACCAGGTCTCTGTGTTCGCACACCTGCTCTCGAGAGTGACTGAGGATCAGCCAGTCGTCGAGGTAGTTTAGGATGCGAACCCCGTGTTTCCTGAGTGGCACAAGGGCTCCCTCGACAATCTTCGTGAAGACGCTAGGGGACAGAGCTAGCCCAAATGGGAGGACCGCGTACTGGTATGCCCGCCCCTCGAAAGCAAACCGCAGGAACGGTCTGTGTCGAGGAAGGATGGAGACATGGAAGTAGGCGTCCTTCAGGTCGATCGCTGCAAACCAATCTGCTGGACGAACGCATTCGAAAAGGCGTTTCGCTGTTAACATCCTGAACGGAAGCCTGTGAAGGGATCGGTTCAGGACGCGCAGGTCCAGGATCGGTCGTAACCGACCGGTTTTCTTGGGTACAATGAAGTAAGGGCTGTAGAAGCCGGACTTCATTTCGGCTGGAGGGACAGGCTCGATCGCACCCTTCGCCAGCAGGGTAGCAACCTCTGCATGCATGACAGGGACATGACATGGGCCCCACCATGGTGTATTGGACTCCCCGGAAACGGGGAGGAGCCTGAGCGAACTGAATCGCATAGCCGTCTTCGCGACCCAGCGGGACAGTCCAGGAAGCTGAAGCCAGGCTCCCAAAAACTGCACCAGCGGGGTCATGCGAACCACAGACGTACCCCGGGTGGGACAGCAAGGCGGCGTGACCGGCCCAGACGTGGGAGGCATAGCGTCCCGGTGTGGGGGCACGGTCATCAGCCGCATCCTGACAGAGGAGACCAGGGAAGGAGGCGTTCCACTGGGGTCTGCTCTGAGAGGAGACTGGCGTCAGAGAGGGACGAGAGTGGCGTGGCCCGGGGGCGGCGCACACTGCCATCGGTCTCTGGGTGCTCAGGGATGGGCATGTCAGTTCTTTCTTTAACCATAATAGGGTGCTGCTGACCCGGGGGCCAGCAGCGGAACAAAGAATTCTCCCCCGGCCCTCCACCGGGGGAAGGAGTGGTCCTGCTACCATCTCCTGGAAAGAACTGCCCATCCCTGAGCTGTCCGCGTCAGGAGCGCCGCTTAGCCTGACGCTTGGCGGGCTGCGGGGCTGGAGCGGACTGGGGCGCCTTCCTGCGGCGTCCTCCACGGCGCGGCCCAGGTGAAGGCTGCTGCTGGGGCCGTGCGGGAAGGGCGGGAGCCGCGGGAGGGTGCCCTCAGCGGCGAGCAGGCTGAGGCAACTGTGCCGGCAGCTGGGTGGAAGCAGCAGCTGGCCGCCGGGGCAGTATGTGTTTGATAGCCTCAGTCTGCTTCTGGGCGGCTGAGAACTGTTGGGCGAAGTTCTCAACCACGCCACCGAATAGCCCATCCTGGGATATGGGAGCATTGAGGAAACGAGTCCGCTCGGCGTCCCGCATATCAGCCAGGTTGAGCCATAGGTGTCTCTCCTGGACCACTGCTGTGGACATCACCTGGCCCAGGGAGCGTGCAGTCACCTTCGTCGGTCGGTGGCGGCACGCAGCTCATTTCTGAGCCCTGGGTCAGCTCTACCCTCGTGCATGTCTCTGAGCATCCGGACCTGGTAGGCCTGAAGGATGGCCATGGCATGCAGAGAGGCGGCAGCCTGCCCCGCAGCTCTGTAGGACTTCGACACCAAGGTTGATGTGAACCTACAGGCTTTGGAGGGGTGCTTTGGGTCGCCACACCATGTTGAAGCACTCTGAGGACACAGTTGCATCGCAACAGAGCGTTCAACTGGGGGAACCCCAGTGTACCCTTTGGCCGCGGCCCCGTCGAGGGCAGAGAAGGCGGAGGAGGCCGCCAATCGGTCACGGGAAGACAACGGGGACTTCCAGGACCGCGTGACCTCCTTATGCACCTCTGGGAAAAAAGGTATTGGGGGTGTGTTCTGACGGGTGTCAGAATGTGGCACAACCAAAAACCAATCGTCCAACCGCGAGCGTTCAGGATGGGGTGGAGGGTTCCACTCCAACCCGAGGCTCGCAGCTGCTCAGGAAAGCATGGCTGTCAACTCTGGGTCCGACTCGGGCAATGCTGGCACACCGGAAGGCGGCAGCATAGCCGAATCATCATCCTTAGAGGACTCCAGCCCACCTTGCGATGCGGCGATCGACATCTCCTCGTCCTCTGCAGGCCCAAACGAAACACTCGGAACAGCAGGAGCTGGCTCCGGTGTCCCAATTTGGGCGCACAGCGGGAGCGGTGCGCTAGAGGGGCGTGTGGCCCGAGGCATGAGCGTCGGGGCTTTGTTCCACACCGTCACCCTCAGGTCACCCTGGCCACCAGCCAAAGTGCCGCCTCGCGTAGAGACAGCAGATTGGGGTGTGACAGAGGGGACTCTCGCTCCAGTACGGAGCTCATTGAGTCTCGACCGCAGCACCGAGATGGCCATGTCCCCGCAGTGGGAACATGACTCATCCACAAGCGCTGCCTGAGTGTGCTGAAAGCCCAAGCACGTCAGGCAGTGATTGTGCCCATCAGAGGGCGGCAGACACTGCCATTGGGCGTTTTCTAGATCTCGAAGATGATAGGCTTCTAGACGAAACCCCCATTCGTCAGTCACTGACATTACTCGGAGTGACTGAACGAAAGGGAACTGTATTTTCTGCAAGCTTCAAGAATCATAGGAGACTCCAAAAGGACACCAAATAACCAAATATAAGGAGTCCATATAATTCTATTATATAATAAATTTATACACACCTAAGCACCCATGAAAAAAAAAAAACATTACAGAAAAAAACGTTACATAATTCACAGTGTATAGTATGTGTACAGAGCAACAACGCGATTGTTTTCATTTTAGACGAGTCAAGCTGCGATACCAGACAGGACCACACGGAGACGCCAAAACAACTCCTAAATCAACCGCTTTGACTGCATAAACACATGACAAATCAAACATTATCCTTCCTGAGTGTGTGTGGAAACAACGCAAATGTACTGAAATGTGTCTGTGCATGAATGCAGCATGCGATCAGTGATCGAGAGCACGCACATACACGGTTTGTTGTTTGTGCATCAATATAACAGACTTTCATGCGCTTACTGTACGACTCCTGTACGTCACCAACATTGCGCTCTTCAGAAACAATCGCAGAATACGACAGAGCTCGTGTTTTAAAGCAAAGCACACACTGGAATGAATAATTCACTAAAAACCAAATGTGAGTCTCTATTCTCTCTGATATGTCTAATGTAATCAGCCTGGCCTTCTTTACATTAGCGCTGTTTTAGACTGATTGAATGAATTCGATTACTGGATCACTTAAAACTTTAATGGCTTAAAATGGCCTGATCACAAACAGAAGCAGAATTGGGTTAAAGAGTTAGAATGGAAATTTCCTCCTACCAGGGTTACAGATGCTTGTGATGAACTCCCGACTTCTAAGATCATCTAACTGCGTGACTAAAACTACGTTAATGACGCAGCTTCACGTACTTCTGTAATTTATTTGCGTTAATTGCGTTAAATTATTTTAACGCGTTAAGGACTTTAAACTAATCGCGTGCGTTAACGCGTTAACAGTGACAGCCCTAAAATATATATATATATATACATATACATACATACAGTGGGGAGAACAAGTATTTGATACACTGCCGATTTTGCAGGTTTTCCTACTTACAAAGCATGTAGAGGTCTGTAATTTTTATTATAGGTACACTTCAACTGTGAGAGACGGAGTCTAAAACAAAAAACCAGAAAAAATCACATTGTATGATTTTAAAAATAATCAATTAGCATTTTATTGCATGACATAAGTATTTGATCACCTACCAACCAGTAAGAATTCCGGCTCTCACAGACCTGTTAGTTTTTCTTTAAGAAGCCCTCCTGTTCTCCACTCATTACCTGTATTAACTGCACCTGTTTGAACTCGTTACCTGTATAAAAGACATCTGTCCACACACTCAATCAAACAGACTCCAACCTCTCCACAATGGCCAAGACCAGAGAGCTGTGTAAGGACATCAGGGATAAAATTGTAGACCTGCACAAGGCTGGGATGGGCTACAGGACAATAGGCAAGCAGCTTGGTGAGAAGGCAACAACTGTTGGCGCAATTATTAGAAAATGGAAGAAGTTCAAGATGACGGTCAATCTCCCTCGGTCTGGGGCACCATGCAAGATCTCACCTCGTGGGGCATCAATGATCATGAGGAAGGTGAGGGATCAGCCCAGAACTACACGACAGGACCTGGTCAATGACCTGAAGAGAGCTGGGAACACAGTTTTAAAGAAAACCATTAGTAACACACTACGCCGTCATGGATTAAAATCCTGCAGCGCACGCAAGGTCCCCCTGCTCAAGCCAGCGCATGTCCAGGCCCGTCTGAAGTTTGCCAATGACCATCTGGATTATCCAGAGGAGGAATGGGAGAAGGTCATGTGGTCTGATGAGACAAAAATAGAGCTTTTTGGTCTAAACTCCACTCGCCGTGTTTGGAGGAAGAAGAAGGATGAGTACAACCCCAAGAACACCATCCCAACCGTGAAGCATGGAGGTGGAAACATCATTCTTTGGGGATGCTTTTCTGCAAAGGGGACAGGACGACTGCACCATATTGAGGGGAAAATGAATGGGCCATGTATCGCGAGATCTTGGCCAACAACCTCCTTCCCTCAGTAAGACAACGAGCCGGAACACACAGCCAGGGCAACTAAGGAGTGGCTCCGTAAGAAGCATCTCAAGGTCCTGGAGTGGCCTAGCCAGTCTCCAGACCTGAACCCAATAGAAAATCTTTGGAGGGAGCTGAAAGTCCGTATTGCCCAACGACAGCCCCGAAACCTGAAGGATCTGGAGAAGGTCTGTATGGAGGAGTGGGCCAAAATCCCTGCTGCAGTGTGTGCAAACCTGGTCAAGAACTACAGGAAACGTATGATCTCTGTAATTGCAAACAAAGGTTTCTGTACCAAATATTAAGTTCTGCTTTTCTGATGTATCAAATACTTATGTCATGCAATAAAATGCAAATTAATTACTTAAAAATCATACAATGTGATTTTCTGGATTTTTGTTTTAGATTCCGTCACTCACAGTTGAAGAGTACCTATGATAAAAATTACAGACTTCTACATGCTTTGTAAGTGGGCAAACCTGCACAATCGGCAGTTTATCAAATACTTGTTCTCCCCACTGTATATATAAATATTAAATATTAAATATAAGGCAGCGGCTATTTGCACTAAGTGAAAATATATTTTCTTAGCAATAGATGCTATTTACACTGTAATTTCTTTGTAAAAATAGCAGTATTTTCTTTGTAAATAGTAGTTAGATGCTATTTATACTTACAAATAGTTGCAGATACTATTTGCACCTCAGTGTTGTTGTACATTAAACATATGCAATAATAACATAGTGTAAATGATTATATTTATTAAAATTATTAAATGGATGCCGCCTTATTGGGACAATAAAGCCCTCCCTACACCTACACCTACACCTACCCTAACAGATAAACACTTTGGGCCCTATCATACACCTGGCGCAATGTGACGTCAGGCGCGACGCAAGTGTTTTTTGCTAGTTTCAGCCTGACGCAGTTATCATTTTAATGTCCAGCACCACGTTGTTTAAATAGCAAATGCATTCGCGCCCATCTGTTCGCCCATGGGTGTGCTGGTCTGAAAACGAGGTGTGTTCAGGCTCATTGTTGTCGTGTTGCTATTTTGAGGAACTGAAAACGACTGCGCCATTGACCGCAGTATTTTTTGTGTTATTTAAAGGCCGTGTTAATAATATGCACCTATAGGCGGGTGCGCAACGCGCGTACACTCTGCTTATTACACACACAGGGACGCACAGCAGCACACAAACATTTTTAAATATTAAAAATAAAAGGATTCCTCTCTGGAGAAGCGTTCAGTCTTTCCACTCGCAAATTCTGCCATGTAAATAACGAATCCACCATGGTGCAAGCGCAATTGGCTTTTAAAGGGAATGGGAGATGAGACTCTGATTGGTTTATTGCACGGAAGTAGAACGAGTTCGGCAAAAGGTGGATTCGAAATCAAAACTTTCTGCCACGCACCTTACCCCTACATTATTCCTTCTGTTGACAGTGCAGTGTCTTTCGGAATTTTGTCTGACCCAACCAGATGTCAGTGGGCGGAGGTAGTGTAAATAGCCTCTGCCAACAAGGCGGTCTGTTTGCACTTTTAGTGTAAATAGACACTCCGTAAATATACTGTAATATCAATAATATCACAAATATAACTCTGAAAATATCCCAAAATTGGGCCTCAGGGACAGTGAAAATGTCACCAGGTCAAATAAAAATCTGAAAAAAATCTACTGGCCAAACAGAACAAAAGAACAAAAAAAAAAATCTTATTGTTGAGTCCTGAAATATGGACCTGTCTGAAAATGTCAGCATCAACTGCTTTAACTCCACTCTTCTCATCTCCACAGGCCCACTGCAGCCGAGCTTTTGAAATGTAAATTTTTCCAAAAGGCTAAGGTACGGCAGTGTACTCTCTCCCCATACTTCAAATGCTTTAACCAGTGCTTCACAGTGGTCTGTCACTAATATATGTTATGTATTTCCCCCCCTCCTGCCTCTGTGTTGTAGAATCGAGAGTACTTGATTGAAAAGCTGCTTACTAAAGGACCAAATATAAGCCAAAGAGCCAAAAAGGTAACGTAGTCTCATTCATCCAAATGCATTTGAGTGTATTTTTTCCCCCAGGCCAGATGGGTCTCTCTTCTCTCATGTTTACTAGAGTGCTTTCTGTATTGATTAAAAAGTGTGGCTGCTTTTGATCGAGGGATCGGAAACTGTAATGTTTCTCACTGCAGGACATCTGCCCTAAACACTCACTGAGTGCTCACTCGTCCACTCAGATACGAGATGCACTTTAACCTATTACTTTAAGAGCCGGTTCATGCATGGACTCTATCGTGACCTCTTTATTTATCGAGTGTTAGTTGTTTTCTCTCTGCTAGATGATGTGTTTGCTCTGTCTATCTATCTATCTATCTATCTATCTATCTATCTATCTATCTATCTATCTATCTATCTATCTATCTATCTATCTATCTGTCTGTCTGTCTATCCGTCTATCTATCTATCTATCTATCTATCTATCTATCTATCTATCTATCTATCTATCTATCTATCTATCTATCTGTCTATCTGTCTGTCTGTCTGTCGCTTTATCATTCTGTCTATCTATCTATCTATCGTTCTCTTTGTCTGTCTATCAGTCTTTCGTACTATGTATCGCTCATTCATATCGTTCATTTGTGTTTATTTGTGCTGTAGTTTATTTGCTCTTCGATGTATTTTTCACTGCGTGAGAAAATGGATGTGCCGTGAGAACAGTGTCAATTGCGTGAGTCTGAATGCGTGAGAGTTGGCAGCCCTGCATATGACAGCATTTTTTTTTTTTTTTTTTTTTTTGTAGTTATGTTAAACTTTCCCACACTCTACTAGTTTGGCTTTGTTTGCACTCTGAAGCGCTGTGTCTTCTTCTATTGGATTGCATCCAGAAGGGCTGCATTACAGCGTTCCACTGGTCAAACCACGTTATTGCAGACCCATATGAGATCAAAGGCTGTGTTTGAAATCGCCCCATATACCCTCATTCACTATTCCCTACATTACTCCACTAATATAGTCCACTTGAAGTCATTTGGCATGACCCTTACAGTGCATTTTAGGTATTCTCTAGCCATTGAGCGTACATCTTTTGTATACCCGTTATTGCAGTGCATTATGGGATTGAATGAGTGCACTCGATAACGTCCACTTTGGTTCTGGACACCACTACAAATGACTGTGCCCTATTTAAGGGTATAGGGGGCGATTTCAGACACAACCTATTTGTCGACAATTTTTAATTGTCGACGTTGTCGATTAATGTCGACTAATCGTTTCAGCCCTATTATACACTGATCAGGTATAACATTATGACAGGTGAAGTGAATAACACTGATTATCTCTTCATCATGACACCTGTTAGTGGGTGGGATATATTAGGCAGCAAGTGAACATTTTGTCCTCAAAGTTGATGTGTTAGAAGCAGGAAAAATGGGCAAGCGTAAGGATTTGAGCGCGTTTGACAAGGGCCAAATTGTGATGGCTAGACGACTGGATCAGAGCATCTTCAAAACTGCAGCTCTTGTGGGGTGTTCCCGGTCTGCAGTGGTCAGTATCTATCAAAAGTGGTCCAAGGAAGGAACAGTGGCGAACCGGCGACAGGGTCATGGGCGGCCAAGGCTCATTGATGAACAAGTCCGATCCATGGGGGCCCCACCTGGCAACTTGCAGGACTTAAAGGATCTGCTGCTAACATCTTGTTGCCAGATACCACAGCACATCTTCAGGGGCTAGTGGAGTCCATGCCTCGACGGGTCAGGGCTGTTTTGGCAGCAAAAGGGGGACCAACACAATATTAGGAAGGTGGTCATAATGTTATGCCTGATTGATGTTAAATTGATAAATCGATGTGAATAAATTTGTTACTTCTTACATTAAAATTTGATTTTGCAGTTCTGCACCATGTTTGTTACCCCAATTCAAATAAAATTTGGAATCTAAAAAAAAAGCATCTGAAACTTGACTTAAATACCAACGAGCATTAACACGCCATGCTTGTGGTAAGATAATAATTTGAATGCATGTTTGAAAGCAGTTTTTATTTTGACATTTTTTAAATGTTTACACTTAATAAACATGCAGTAATAGACTCTCCTCTCAAAATCTGAGTGCGTGTGTGGAATGGTTCTTTACTAAGCAAGTGGTATAAAACTCACTTGCGTTCAATTCAGTTCAGTTTCATTCCGTGCCTTTAGCAGACACCTAATGTCTCTGAGCTCTGATGAATGTCTCTGAGCTATGAAGAAAAATGGGCTTCAATGCAGGCAACAGGGTGCTGCGTTGAACTGTCTGTTTTTGTCGGACTCGGGACAGAGAGGGGCGGCTGTCAGCACCCCACACCTCTCGCCCACTAAATGAATGAGATAAATGGTGGCTAAAGAGCTCTGCACATCCATCCATTTAGGAGGATGTACAGAATGTCTCGGTGGAGATGGAAGTAGAGGCTGTGACATTGATGGGCTGAAATGATGGAGGGATGTGGGTGTTTTTAAATGTGGACTGCCGATATTGTATAGAGGTGCAGCTGACAACAGACAGAAAGAGAAATACGCTGGGCATGTATAGAATATTCACAATGATTCTGCTGGTGATATAAACATTGTGAATATTGATGTAATTTTCAGTCTGCAGTCCTTCCTCATTTTGCAAGTCACAAGAACTTTTAATAGCATTTCTGATTTAAACTTATTAGTTTATAAATGAAACGTTTCAATGAATTGATTCTAAACTCAACGATTCAATGAATGGTTTGAGTAATTAATTACTCAAAATTGTTGATGGAAGTTTCTTTCAAATGTTTTCGTAAAAATTATTGTTATTATTGTACTATTGGTGCATATAAATGATAAATGAAAATCATTAAATATTGTGTTCATTTGATTTATTTTTATTGTATTTTAATTTTGCATTAAATACTTTGAATCTCTTTGGCTACAATGACTGTTTGGTTAAAATGATTGTTCTTTTGATTAAAAATACTCATTTTTAAGCCAATATAGCAAATGCATAAATATGGAGATATACAGTATGTATATGACTGAAGAATACTTTATGTATTAAATATATATATATTTTTTGCTATCATCCATCCATACAAACAACAAAGAACTGAGAGAAACTCTCAAATGCATGTAAACTGCCTTGTGGGATGTTTGTAATAGTGTTTTTTAGGTTGAATGCATCAAAGAAGGTGTGTTTTGCACTGATAAAGGGATTTATCCAGAGTAGATGACCAAATGAGTGCACTTAAAAGCTGCCCAGCAGATTACTGTGCAGCCACACGGACATATTTAGAGTCGGACTTGTAAAGAATAATCACTACAGCAGATCCATTTAGAATCGATTTTGTTGATGTGATGGTGTTTTAGTTGTCTGAAGTGCTCTGGGAAAACTAGTCGTGCTTTCAGTAATAGACTCTTCTCAATGAATTACAGTATTAATGGGAGGGAGGGAGAAACGGCGTACGGTCTGTTGTCTGGGTGGAACAGAGCCCATGTTTACTTGTTAGATTTGACAACAGTTGCAGTCAACCGAGGCGTCGTATTCAGGAAAGTGAACCTCTGGGAAATGTAGGTTTAATTAGAGATCTGAAACATTATTTGAAGTACCTCAATTGTGTAATTGGAGTTGTTAGTGGGATGGTACAGTAGCGAAGCTCATCAATTGAAACCGTGTCAACAAACAGCTTTAAGGGACAGTGATTAAATAGCTGGAGGTCAGCGGGTCACTATGCTGTTGGTTTCTGGAGGTCAATGACAGTGTCCAACTTTATCAGGTGATGGATCACTGTCTGTCCTCCCATCGGTAGTCGCTGCATTGCGCTGTAGGTCCAAATTTCTCTGGCTCCATCTCAAATGCTGCTCTCAGCCACTGCACTGCAAAATAATCATGTTTTAATCAGTGTTTTCCAATAAAACTATTTAAACACCCTTTAAACAATCAATTTTCTGGAGAAGCAAAATGCACATGCATTTTTTGGCTTTTAGTATGAATATGTTAGTTGTCTATAAGCTAGTGTGCTCCAAAACAAAGACAGAATTCGCATTTAGAAGATATGACTTCTAACTTCTTACTTCTCACTTCCACCAATATGGATCAATGATTTTGATGACATCACTCTGCACTTCAGCTTCTCATCAGATTTTCTGTCCAATCAAATGCTCTCTAGAATCTGAAGCCCCTATATTATAAATAGACGCTGAAGCTGCGACTGAAATCACTTGTTCACACATTTACTATTTTCTACATGGTGAATGGCACATAGTGCACTATATAGGGGATAGGGAACGATTCAGACAGTGTAAATATGCTTTCCATTGGGGCGAATGAAGTCTGGTTTCACGTTAGTGTCACGCGAACTGCAGCAGCTCCGGTACAGAGACACAATGGCACAGAACGGATCATGTGATCAAGTCAGTCCAGAGTCACGACAGCACAGAGCGGATCATATGAGCGAGTCGCCGTTTGAATTCTGCACAGAATGCTGTATTTTAAAGCGATTTGGAGGAGATCAGGAGGAGAAACGGTTAGAGATTAGGAGGAAACTGTGGCTTTATCAAGCTCAATGGCTCTGGACAAGCTGTGATATAAACTAAACGCTACTGGCTATTTTAAAAAAAGGGGAGGAGCTGTTTGATATGTCCCGCCTTGTCTTCCTGTTTCAGTGGATTCTGTGCGTTTCAAGGCACGTCACTGGGCCTTTAATAATGAGATTTTGGCCAAAAGACAGAAAGAAAACGGAGCGGTCACATAGCTACAATAATCTTTCTAACCTGTAAGTTGATGAAAACCGAATGCGATGCACTTTTTGCCTCAGATGAGGCCGTTCTAATGATGGACAAAACGTCTTTGTCCAGAATTCTCTGAAATTCGCTGGTTAAAAACCTCGTAACTCCATTTGAGCATGATTTTGGTAAAATGTTAATAATATAAGACACATGCACGTGTCTGACCATATTTGAAGCCACAATATCAACTTTGACAACACAGTGTTTAAATATAGTGTTTTTTCCATTTCCTGAAAAGTAGCAGTTTTGGTCGTACAAGGTTTTCACCCGATAGCGACGAATTCTTAAATTAAGCTTATTTTTTTAAACCCTATTGGCAACATGACTTTCTTATGGTGACGTATATCCGAGTGAAACAGCTTCTTGAATAAGAAAAAATGTTGGACGGGACTTCCATTTTGTCCATGGGGAATTGATTGGATGGTTCTTGTTTGCTATTGGTTGATCTCATGTGAGTGACAGGTTGGTTGTCCCGCCTTCACACCAGTAAACACATCATCATAGAAGAGATATTGCTGTAAGAGAAGGTTATGAGGACATATGATTTAAAAAAAAAATAATGTGAGTGATTTTATACTTTAAAAAGAAAAAAAGCCTATTCTTTGAAAACAAGTTTTAATATATTATACTTAAAATAATTAAAGAAAGATTAAATTCATAATAAATTCTGTTTTATTGATGTTTAGATAATGTGTCCACAAATTAAGACAGAATTACTGGTTAATTTACTAATTTAATCATTTATGACCAGAATTGACCTTTCCAGATAACCAAGCAAATATTAAAACATTTTCATATCAATATGTTTGGGAAATAATCTATAATAATTCAAAAGTTTGAGTTTTTTTTTTTTTATGTATTTGAAAGAAATACATGCTCACCAAGGGTGTGTTTACCGGATCACAAATACAGTAATATTGTGAATTATTATTATTACCATTTAAATGAACTGTTTTCTATTTGAATATATTTTAAAATGTAATTTATTCTTGTAAATTTTCAGCATCATTACTCCCGTCTTCAGTGTCACATGATCCTTCAGAAATCATTCTAATATGATGATTTGCTGCTCAAGAAACATTTCTGATTATTATCAATGTGGAAAAGAGTTGTGCTGCTTCATATTTTTTTGTGGAAACTGTGACTTTTTTTCATGAACAGAAAGTTTGTGTGCTGCCTGTGGAGGCAGTGTTTTTCAGGTTTTGACACGGCCACAGTGTGAAGCGTACTAAAAATGTGAATTATGAAATTGAATCGCGGTCCTCATGAATATTCTGATGAAGGATGTGTCAGCAGTGTGAGCGTGTCCTTTCTGTCACCTGGTGTCTGTCCTCATTGCTGATGTGTTTGTGTGCTATTGCGACCCCACCTCACTCCCACATTATGTATCCAGTCCGCATAGCCGGAGCCTGCGGAGAGAGACGGCCGGGAAAGATGCTGTCATATAAGGACTCTCTGACCTGAACAACACCATTTCTCTTCCTTTCCTCACTTCCTCTCCCTCTGTATTCCTTTATCTCTCTCTCTCTCTCTCTTTCTTTCTCTCTCTCTCTCTCTCTCTCTCTCTCTCTCTCTCTCTCTCTCTCTCTCTCTCTCTCTCTTCTCTCTCTCTCTTTCTCTCTCTCTCTACAAGACAGTGTCATTAGAAAAATTAACCATAGAGCTAATCATTATCAAAAATAAATTCAAACTTTAAGGTGAAATATTTTTTTTGACAAATATAATAATTTTTTTAACACAAATATTTTACTCCGTTTGACATGAAAAAACTATGACCTTGGTAGGTCACGTGATAACGGCAACATGCCGGATGTAGTACATCCAGATTACAATTATACTACACACACTCATGCTAGATAGAACATACTTTTTTGTGAAGTTGCAGTTGTGAAGTAATTATTTATTCAAAATAAGTACCTACTCAAGAGAGTATGGGATTCTTGATTCTGTGATATTTCCTGTTTCCTGTTTCACAAGACAACAAAATAGCTTCCTGCATGTTGTTTTAACTACGCTTTGACTGATTTGACAGCCAAATGTTTTTTTCAAGTATTAATAATATTTTAAAACAACTACTACTACTACTACTACTAATAATAATAATAATAAACACATAGTAAAAATAATTAATTTATTTTAAACTGCTTACTTGTAAATAAATTGTAAATAGTAAAAAGGTATGCTTGCATTAAGGTTTTATTGTATTTTTCCCACAATTTCAGCATTTCTTTTTTTCTTTATAGAACATTATGATCACCTCCCTAATATTGTGTTGGTCCCCCTTTTGCTACCAAAACAGCCCTGACCTGTCGAGGCATGGACTCCACTAGACCCCTGAAGGTGTGCTGTGGTATCTGGCACCAAGATGTTAGCAGCAGATCCTTTAAGTCCTGTAAGTTGCCTCCATGGATCGGACTTGTTTATTCAGCACATCCCACAAATGCTCGATTGGATTGAGATCTGGGGAATTTGGAGGCCAAGTCAACACCTCAAACTCGTTGTTGTGCTCCTCAAACCATTCCTGAACCATTTTTGCTTTGTGGCAGGGCGCATTATCCTGCTGAAAGAGGCCACAGCCACCAGGGAATTTGCGTGAAAGGGTGTACATGGTCTGCAACAATGCTTAGGTAGGTGGTACGTGTCAAAGTAACATCCACATGGATGGCAGGACCCAAGGTTTCCCAGCAGAACATTGCCCAAAGCATCACACTGCCTCTGCTGGCTTGCCTTCTTTCCATAGTGCATCCTGGTGCCATGTGTTCCCCAGGTAAGCGACGCACACGCACACGCACCTGGCCATCCATGTGATGTAAAAGAAAACGTGATTCATCAGACCAGGCCACCTTCTTCCATTCCTCCGTGGTCCAGTCCTGATGCTCTGTCCTGATGGACAGGGGTCAGCATGGGCACCCTGACTGGTTTGCGGCTATGCAGCCCCGTACGCAACAAACTGTGATGTACTGTGTGTTCTGACACCTTTCTATCAGAACCAGCATTAACTTCTTGAGCAATTTGAGCTACAGTAGCTTGTCTGTTTGATCGGACCACACGGGCCAGCCTTCGCTCCCCACGTGCATCAGTGAGCCTTGGCCGCCCATGACCCTGTTGCCGGTTCACCACTGTTCCTTCCTTGGGCCACTTTTGATAGATACTGACCACTGCAGACCGGGAACACCCCACAAGAGCTGCAGTTTTGGAGATGCTCTGACCCAGTCGTCTAGCCATCACATTTTGGCCCTTGTCAAACTCATTCAAATCCTTACGCTTGGTCATTTTTCCTGCTTCTAACACATCAACTTTGAGGACAAAATGTTCACTTGCTGCCTAATATATCCCACCCACTAACAGGCGCCGTGATGAAGAGATAATCATTATTATTCACTTCACCTGTCAGTGGTCATAATGTTATGCCTGATCAGTGTATACACACACACATACAGACACACACACACACACACATATATATATATATATATATATATATTTCATAGAATTTAATGTATATAAACCTTGAATACTTTACGCTAGATTTTATCCTGTCATTTATCCCATTTAATCAACCTTGAATCTGCCGCCTCATAAAATCGGATCTTCCTGAATCAAATCTATCATTGAAGAAAGTCAAAATCATGTTATTGTGACCAGAGATAAGGTATTATCTTATGTTTTCACTTATACCTGTAATAAGATTACATTTTATATCTGTATAATTCTTCTGTGTAGCCAGTGAAGTTCAGTGGTTGTAGTTTGTGTCCAGTAGGGGGCGCAGCAGCTCGCTGGTTTGACTCTCAGATGACTTGCAGCGTCTCTGCAGTGGAGGCATGTGTTGACTCATGGTGGAGAACATTATTTTGAGTTATTTTCAGCTGAAATTTTAATAATCTCTTGTTATTGACTGCTGAGGTATACCTGGTGCTGAATTAAAGATGTGAATCAGAATATATTGCTATAAAACAGTCTTTTTTTAGCTTTAATGGCTCGACTGTAAACATTAAGTATTGCCAAAGCATAGAAAGTAAATATACAGTAGTGCAGAAAATAAGGTGGAGTAAATAGAGATTACAGTGTGAATAAATTTAGATGCTAAAATGATATACTTTGATTTTGTTTTTGTCTTGCTGCATTGTAATGATTTGTTTTGTGTAATTGAATGTCTGCATCACAACACTCGATTGCACATCAAATTTTCCAAGAGAGCAATTTACCACTGGGTATTTGAGCTTACATAATGTCCCTAAATGACAGCGAGTGTGTGTTCAAGAGCTCTGTGCCGCTGACCCACTCGTGTTATTCATAAGCACACAGCCCGCAGGTGTAGTTTGTCATCATCATGTGCTCATGTTTATTTGTTGCTTTGTTTATCTATGTGTTATTTTGAAGGATCCAGAGCAGAGGAAGCAGCACACAGAGAAGGATGCTGGGAGACGGGTACATGTTATCTCACTCGCTGAACGCTTACTTAGTGCTTCTCGCCTCTAGATGTACTTGTGTGTGTGTGTGTGTGCTGTTTGTCACCTTTTGTCTTGAAATGGAAGCTGAGTAAATCTCCTGGAAGACATTATGTCTTTGTGTCAGGATGGGGCGGCCGGATGTATATGTAGCGGGTTGAGCTGGATTTCTCGATCAGGCCAATATGATTTTGTCACTAACTTCAGAAAGTGTCATTGATCATGCTGTCTGATATCCACAGTCTAGTGCATCATATTTCACAGACGTCCAGAGGATTTAAGGTCTTCTGTGCCTTTTTGATAGAGTTATCGCTGGTTCTGGGATTAAAGGGATTGAACTAGCTATAACTCTTCTAGTCTTGCATGGTTCCAGACTTTGAACCTCCCACTTAGACCAGAAGAGACAGTCTGACAGACATGAAAAGCGTTCAGCTACAGTTTGTTTGATTTGATGTCCTATTTAGGGGAAGGTAGAAATAATAATAGGGGTGGGTGATATACAGGTTAAAACAATAGTGGTATACTGGTAGAAATTAACTTTTTTGAGTATGTAAAACAAAAAAAAGAAAGAAAAAGATATGCCAGTGTTTTCTGCTAAATAAATAAATAAAACAACCTTTATTGTTTTTCCATTATAAAGGATATATTGTGAACATAAATAATACTTAATAATGAATATATGTATATTCTTATCTACTTTTAAGAATATATTAGTGCTGTCAAGTCGATTACCACATCTAACATAAAAGTTTGTTTATAATATATATTATAAAAATAAGTATGATTAAATATATATACTTGTATATATATATGTGTGTGTGTGTGTATATGTGTGTATATATATATATTAGTGCTGTCAAATCGATTAATCACATCTAACATAAAAATTTGTTTATATAATAGGCTATATGTGCATGTGTATATAATATTATTGGCTTAACGTTCTTGATTTCAGTATTCTTAATATAATTTTTAAAATTGACTGGATAAAACACTGCTTGACCCAGAATAATTCTATTTGGTTTTATATCCCTAACCTGTTTTTTGAAAAATGTGGTGGGTTAAACTTTTTACTATCATGTGACTTCAAATATAGCAAACTTCCCATCAAATTATCTAATTTTCACAAGCAATCACTAGAAGCATGGAAAATAGCCTTTAAACATAATTTCTCTCCACACTCATGCATATTATGGAATAACCAACGTGTTATCTAAAAGAAAGAGTATATTTAAAAGAGAGTGGTTATGTTTATTTCAGACTTACTAAATGGTGATGTGAGATTTACACTTATCAGCAATTTCATTCCCTGTCAGGGATCGAGTCTTCGTATAGAGATTTCCATATGGTGGTGAAAAGCATTTCCACTAAATTGCTTCACCTTATGAAAGCTCATCTCATTTACAATTCAGTGTGCCGACAGATTCCAAAACTTGTTATTGGATGTGTTAATATATTGGATATGAAGTGTAATAACGCTTACATCAGAAATTGTATTACTCGAGATATCAGCTGTTACCCAAAAGCACTTTTGAAATGGAAACAATTTTTCCCTATACTTTCAATTGAGAAAATTTGGTCAGTAAGTAATAAGTTTTTACTGCCAAATAAGGTAAAGGAAATTCATTTTAAAATACTGCACAGGTATTATCCATGTAATGCATTTCTTAAGTTTAAAGAAGACTTCTCACCAAAATGTTCTTTTTGTAAACTTGAATCTGAAACTCTCATGCATTTATTTTGTAATTGTAAATATTCAGAAGACTTTTGGAAGCAGATATCTGTGTTGGTTTTTGATACATTTTACAAAATAATCAAAATAGAAGAGTCTATGATCCTCTTCTTGGACTGTAATACTGGATCTGATATTATTGATAACACATTAAAGTTAATTATTCTTCTTGGGAAGTTTCATATACATAAAGCTAACGTAATGTCTATCACACCTGCATTTAAGTTTTTCTGTAAAGATCTTAAAATATTTTATGACTCATTGAACTCAATTACTAGAAATAAGAAGTGTATTAAAACATCTCTCATATTGAAAAAAGTAATTTGCAAAATGTAATGTTTTACCTTGTACAGTGTAAGATCTGTTATGCGTATTCCCCAATTTCTGTTTGTTTTTTTGTTTGATGTTAAATGTCATTGTATGTTTATTTAGAAAATTTAATAAAAAATATATATTATTTTTATATATATATATATATATATATATATATATATATATATATATATATATATAATATTTATTTATATATATATATATATATATTAGGGCTGTCGATTAGAGTAATTAGTTACGGTAAAAAAATAACACGTTAAAATTATTAACGTATTTAACGCACGTCTCACCCCAGACCAACGTAGGTCATCATTTCATACAGTTGATTGATGAAGAATATGATGCAGGGCAACAACTCACTGTGTGATGAAGCCATGAATGCAGTTAGAATGTCCCTAAAATTCAAGATATGTGGCAAAAATGCCCGTTTTACTCTAAGAGCATTTTTACACTGTGCACGTTTGTTGTGGTCCGCGTCAGAGCGCGATTGTTCCCGCCGGTGCTATGCGCGAATACTCTGAAGGCACACTCTCGCTCGTATCCAAGGTAAATCATCAACACTATCATCCCTTGCATGTGTTTTATTGAACTAAATACATCGTCATCAGATAAAACGCATGCACAGGTTACTTTTCTTGCGTGTCCGTGTTGCTTTTACATTCACGTGAATCGCGGCACAGTTCGAGATGATTTAACCGAACTCAGATCACCACCTTCAGGCTGTCTCGAATTCAGTACCCCTGAGCTCAGCTCACCCGGGTCCGCATGACAGCTTTCACATTACCAATGTTTCATGTGAACCGTGTCCCGTTTCGAACTAAATTGCCAGTGTGAAAACTCATGAAAACTCATTTACATCATGATGTACAGTATAAGCAGTATCACACGAGTAACGAGTGCATTATCACACGAGTTCTGTTTTTTTGTCCAGAATAGCACGAGACAAGTGTAAATGCGATACTGATCTCATACAACAATTTAATAAAATAAATAAGTTAATATTGTGTTGTTTTAGACACAATATTGTCTGTTTTGCTCAGTTTTGCCAACGAAAATATAAAGACAAAGCAGAACTGTTTGTCTCTGAGCAATACACAGTGGCGTTTCATTTCTGAATCCGCGTTTTGAATGAATCATAAAGAGAACCATTTACTTCACTCCTGAATGAATCAACCGTTTAAAGAATCGAATGAATGAATGACTCAATGACTTACTCAATTAGACATTTACCGCCACCTACTGGCAGTTTTATTTTCTTATTTAGAGTATAATTTCATTAAAAAATAATTTCATATTTCCATATTAATAAAAACAAATATTAAAGGTATAGTTCACCCAAAAGTATTTCTTTCTGAAGCTACTTTTTGTAATGTCTATTTTTTAACACAATAATGACTTTAAATGATCTTTTGGGAGTAATTTCTCAGCCAAATTTGATGTGCGATTAATTTGCGATTAATTAGATTATTAATCGTAACATCGTATAATTTTAATTGCGTGACAGCCCTAATATATATATATATTTGTGTGTGTGCGCGTGTCTGTGTATATATACAAATACACACACACACACACATACACATATATATATATATATATATATATATATATATATGTATAAGTGTGTGTGTATGCAGCATATACACACACAGACATATATAATATACACTCACCTAAAGGATTATTAGGAACACCTGTTCAATTTCTCATTAATGCAATTATCTAATCAACCAATCACATGGCAGCTGCTTCAATGCATTTAGGGGTGTGGTCCTGGTCAAGACAATCTCCTGAACTCCAAACTGAATGTCAGAATGGGAAAGAAAGGTGATTTAAGCAATTTTGAGCGTGGCATGGTTGTTAGTGCCAGACGGGCCGGTCTGAGTATTTCACAATCTGCTCAGTTACTGGGATTTTCACGCACAACCATTTCTAGAGTTTACAAAGAATGGTGTGAAAAGGGAAAAACATCCAGTATGCGGCAGTCCTGTGGGCGAAAATGCCTTGTTGATGCTAGAGGTCAGAGGAGAATGGGCCGACTGATTCAAGCTGATAGAAGAGCAACTTTGACTGAAATAACCACTCGTTACAACCGAGGTATGCAGCAAAGCATTTGTGAAGCCACAACACGCACAACCTTGAGGCGGATGGGCTACAACAGCAGAAGACCCCACCGGGTACCACTCATCTCCACTACAAATAGGAAAAAGAGGCTACAATTTGCACGAGCTCACCAAAATTGGACAGTTGAAGACTGGAAAAATGTTGCCTGGTCTGATGAGTCTCGATTTCTGTTGAGACATTCAGATGGTAGAGTCAGAATTTGGCGTAAACAGAATGAGAACATGGATCCATCATGCCTTGTTACCACTGTGCAGGCTGGTGGTGGTGGTGTAATGGTGTGGGGGATGTTTTCTTGGCACACTTTAGGCCGCTTAGTGCCAATTGGGCATCGTTTAAATGCCACGGCCTACCTGAGCATTGTTTCTGACCATGTCCATCCCTTAATGACCACCATGTACCCATCCTCTGATGGCTACTTCCAGCAGGACAATGCACCATGTCACAAAGCTCGAATCATTTCAAATTGGTTTCTTGAACATGACAATGAGTTCACTGTACTAAAATGGCCCCCACAGTCACCAGATCTCAACCCAATAGAGCATCTTTGGGATGTGGTGGAACGGGAGCTTCGTGCCCTGGATGTGCATCCCACAAATCTCCATCAACTGCAAGATGCTATCCTATCAATATGGGCCAACATTTCTAAAGAATGCTTTCAGCACCTTGTTGAACCAATGCCACGTAGAATTAAGGCAGTTCTGAAGGCGAAAGGGGGTCAAACACAGTATTAGTATGGTGTTCCTAATAATCCTTTAGGTGAGTGTATATAAATATAATAATAAATATACACACATATTTTATACAAACACAAACTTTTACATAAAGGTACTTTTAACATAAAAGTTTTTGTTTACATAAGATATGTGTGTGTTTATATTTATATGTATTTTATATATATATTATTATAAACAGTATATAAATATATGCGCACAATATTATATAAACAAAGTTTTATGTTAGATGCGATTAATCGCGAGTAATTGATTTGACAGCACTAGAATATATATATATATATATATACACTCACCTAAAGGATTATTAGGAACACCATACTAATACTGTGTTTGACCCCCTTTCGCCTTCAGAACTGCCTTAATTCTACGTGGCATTGATTCAACAAGGTGCTGAAAGCATTCTTTAGAAATGTTGGCCCATATTGATAGGATAGCATCTTGCAGTTGATGGAGATTTGTGGGATGCACATCCAGGGCACGAAGCTCCCGTTCCACCACATCCCAAAGATGCTCTATTGGGTTGAGATCTGGTGACTGTGGGGGCCATTTTAGTACAGTGAACTCATTGTCATGTTCAAGAAACCAATTTGAAATGATTCGAGCTTTGTGACATGGTGCATTATCCTGCTGGAAGTAGCCATCAGAGGATGGGTACATGGTGGTCATAAAGGGATGGACATGGTCAGAAACAGTGCTCAGGTAGGCCGTGGCATTTAAACGATGCCCAATTGGCACTAAGGGGCCTAAAGTGTGCCAAGAAAACATCCCCCACACCATTACACCACCACCACCAGCCTGCACAGTGGTAACAAGGCATGATGGATCCATGTTCTCATTCTGTTTACGCCAAATTCTGACTCTACCATCTGAATGTCTCAACAGAAATCGAGACTCATCAGACCAGGCAACATTTTTCCAGTCTTCAACTGTCCAATTTTGGTGAGCTCGTGCAAATTGTAGCCCCTTTTTCCTATTTGTAGTGGAGATGAGTGGTACCCGGTGGGGTCTTCTGCTGTTGTAGCCCATCCGCCTCAAGGTTGTGCGTGTTGTGGCTTCACAAATGCTTTGCTGCATACCTCGGTTGTAACGAGTGGTTATTTCAGTCAAAGTTGCTCTTCTATCAGCTTGAATCAGTCGGCCCATTCTCCTCTGACCTCTAGCATCAACAAGGCATTTTCGCCCACAGGACTGCCGCATACTGGATGTTTTTCCCTTTTCACACCATTCTTTGTAAACTCTAGAAATGGTTGTGCGTGAAAATCCCAGTAACTGAGCAGATTGTGAAGTACTCAGACCGGCCCGTCTGGCACCAACAACCATGCCACGCTCAAAATTGCTTAAATCACCTTTCTTTCCCATTCTGACATTCAGTTTGGAGTTCAGGAGATTGTCTTGACCAGGACCACACCCCTAAATGCATTGAAGCAACTGCCATGTGATTGGTTGATTAGATAATTGCATTAATGAGAAATTGAACAGGTGTTCCTAATAATCCTTTAGGTGAGTGTATATATATAGGCCTCAAAAAATCTGGCCTTTTTGTTCAAGTTAGGGCCGGGAGATCAATTAAAGCTCACTTCACTGACCCAGAGAAATAAGCCCTGTAAGCTCAGCACAGACTATATCTGACAAACTCAGCCCCTGCTGATATCGAGGCGTGATGCTGTAGAGCACAACCGTAGGGTTCTGAAAGTACAAATGCCATTCATTTACTCCATAGACAAATTGATTTTTAACAGTCTTTTGTAAACATACTAAGTTGGACCTAGCATGAGATCTGAAGTTGCTAAATAATGATATGCTTCTGTAGGAACAAGTCAGTATGGTTTTAGATAGATATATGTTTAATAATTTAACTTTATTTCTGATTTTCATATTTTTTGCTTCAAATCAAAGGTTGTAAAGTGCTTCATCTTAGAGTGTCAGGGTTGAGGTAAGGGATGAGGCGAGGACTCAGAGATGCAGATATAATGGGCTTTTTATTTAATAATAAAATAAAACAAAAACGACCCCGAGGGGGAAGACTTGGACTTGGACTTGGACTTGGACTTGGACTTGGACTTGGACTTGGACTTGGACTTGGACTTGGACTTGGACTTGGACTTGGACTTGGCACAAGGAGCAGGGAAACACAAAGCACGTACGACGACGATCCAGCACATGACTGCAAACACAAGGAGAATAAATAGGGAGCAAACAAAAGAGGGTAACGAGGGAGGACAGGTGGGGCAAATCAACCAATAATAAGGTAACAAGATGGGCGGGGTCAAGACAGTAGACATGAGAGCACATGGCACAAAGAAACACATGGCAAGCCATGTGCTCACACCAAACATGACAAACACATGAGCACATGGCCAGCAAACACAAAATCACAAGCCATATGCCCAAACAAAACATGACATGAACTCATAAGCCGCCTGTTCACACAAAACATGACAACATGAAAGCACACAGCCAGTGAAAAAACACCAGATGAAAACACGAACTGCATGCTACACAGAACACAACACACATGGACAGAAGAGCGCACGCTCACACGACAAGACAGAGCGAATGCTCATTCCATGCGCTCACGACAGAAGACAAACACGCAGAGCATGAATGTCCGAATCCCAACACAAAACCGAAACCAAACTAGACCGAAGTGCTGGGATCCGAACACCACGCTCCGCACACAAAACTCACAAGGACAGAAGAGCACGCAGCTCGAGCATGCTCGAAGCTGCGCGCTCACACAAGACAAACAATACAGGAGTGTCAGGGCTCTGTCACAAAACCAAGAGTGAGCTAGACCGAAGTGACAGAACCCTGACACAGACAAGAACCCTGACAAGAACTCTTTATTTATATTTTGAAATGCTTATGGACAAATGAATGAGATAAATACTTTCAGCACCATGTTTTCTGGAAAGGTGTGCGGTAACTGCTGCGCTATAACGCCGTGTCCCGTTCACACCCGCAGGTCAGAAGGGTTCCGGGATCGAGTGGTCACCTGCACAAAACCGAGGATGGAGACTGGGAATGGAGCGATGACGAAATGGACGAGAGAAGTGAAGAGGGGAAGGCTGCCGTCAATCACGGAAGGGTAAGCGTGGCCTAGTAGGATGCCAAATGATCATTCTTAAAGGGATTTTCACCCAAAAATGAACACACACACACACACACACATATATATATATATATATATATATATTAGGGATGTAACAGCACACAGAAGTCACGGTTCAGTACGTACCTCGGTTCTGGGGTCATGATTCAGTATGAGTTTTGTACATTTACATTTACATTTCTGCCCCACCACAGATTCCTGATTGCTTAAAATAAAAAAAATGAAGTAATTGTTGATTTGTTACTCTAATTGATAGATTGACCAATGCTGCACGGTAAAATTCAGTCATTTTCTTTGCGTGTGAGAGTTCATTAATATGCGGTGACAATGGCAGTTACACGAAGTTCAGTATATGAGCGAGAAGGAGAAAAAGAGCCTACTCCACCTTTACACGCGGAAACAGCGAGTAAAACGGCACCTGAGGCTTCCCATTTCCAGGACACAAATATTTCATCACTGGACTGTAGTGAGACTTCCACGACACGAATCTGCACAATGCCAAATTATTTTGTCTCATTATAACAGTGGAAACAACTTAAAATACTAGTTTCATTTATATAATTTCATTCATTTATGGTCATACAGATTAGAGTAAGACATCATTCAAAACTGATTGTGTACACAATAAAAACAAAACATTGTGCTTTTGTAAAATAAAGAAAACAAACATTTCTGCCGTCCTGGTTTCCTTTCCGTGAAGTTAGTGGAGCTTTAATCGAAATTAAAATCAAATTAATCAAAAATTAATTCATCAAAAATTAATCGAAACTCAGCGTATAGGCTACTAGCAAGCTCTTGCGTGCCATCTGAACTCTTGTTTTGGGTTGGTGCATAGATCTGCTCTTCTTCTGTTCTTTTTCCCGTTGTCGCGGTTAGCAAACAGCGTTGCATTACCGAGCGCGCCCCCTTCTGGATTGGAGTGTGGATCGCATGTGACTGACTATATTCGTTGTCTGACTGTATGCACCAAACCGTCACGTCTGTATACTCTCAGGAAAAAAAAGGTACAAAAGCTGTCACTGGGGCGGTACCTTTTCAAAAGGTACACTTTTGAACCTAAAGGGTGCATATTGGTACCTTAAAGGTACATATTAGTACCTAAAAAGGAACAAAAGTGTTCCTTTTGAAAAGGTACCGCCCCAATGACAGCTTTTGTACCTTTTTTTTCTGAGAGTGTACCGTGACTGTTCGGGACGAATACATGTACCGTTACACTCTACACATTTCAATGAATCAGTTTATCTCAATGATTTGTTTGAAAAATTCAGGCAAAAATCTGACAAACTTAATGAATGATCCAATAGCAGTGGTTAACAAGATTATGAATAAGGCTTAAATTAAGTCTGTTTCTCACCCAAATCTATTATCTGTCTTCAGAAGATGTGTTGTATTCAGTTAAAAAAATGCAAAATAGAACCATTTTCACGAGTGGTCTTAGACATTTGGACCTCACTGTATAAATAAAGCCTCTATTGTGTATTTGCAATTAACCCACATATGAAATTTGAATGAATGCACTTCCTCTGATGTAGAGCCAAGCATTTTACCTCAAGCTCTCTTAATATTTTATCATAAACGCTCTGCCTGTACCGTACAGGTGACACACACCATTTGATCAAAGCCGAAGGCCTTTTTCGCACATAAATGAGGAATATATAATGCTAAAACGTCTTCGCCAGGAAGGAACAATCAGAGCCCCCGAAGCGAAGCGTCCGCAAATCAGCGGCTGCTAATGAAGCTGGAGACGTTGTTCTTGTGTTTATTGTTTATTATGGAATGCAAATGAGCTAGTGCTGATTGCACTCCCACACAAATAGCTACATCTGTCTGTCGTACTTTGTGCGAGAGCGAGAGCCTAATTGAATCCTGTCTCGTTATTGCTTTTGCAGTCACGCAGGGTCAAAGAAGAAAACCAGCATGTAAGTTACAGTTATTCTTTTTTTTACCTTTTGAAATGGCTGTTTTTTTAATTAGTTGAGTGGGGTAATGCATCGCTGCTTTGAGTGTGAAATCAAAACTGACCCTGTTTACATCTGTAATGCATGTTACTGGCTTTATTGTGAATGATTCATCAGCGCAAGAAAAGAAATGTTTGTCTTTGTCTTTCATCAAAACTCACTCCGCCTCTGAAACAACTTTCTTTTTCGGCAGCACAGGCTGTTTGTTTATGTAGCCAAATAGGAATTTAATCATTGTTTATGTTGTTGTATGTAATGCCTTTGCCTCTCTAAAGTCTTGTCAATGCATTATTATTTTTATAAGCATAATGAAACCGGCAGAAAAAGACATACATGAAGGAGGCACTTGGACATTATTTATAGAACAGAATATCATAAGGAGTTTGGGATGGACTCTTTCAATTTGAGCTAGTAAGCAACCTCCTAGTAATCACTCAGGGGTGCGTTTCCTGAAAGCATCGCTAGCCAACTATGTTCCATCATTATCAGCATAGTTCAGCGAATCAGTGTTTCCTGAAACCATAGTTCAAACGAACATTCGCAAACAGCATCACAAAGTTGTGTGGTTGGAACGACAGCTCTCGAGCATAGTTTCTTGTTTGCATGACATGTACTTAATAAATCCTTATCTTGAGCAAAATAAGCAAGACAATCTATGGGCCATATTTACTAACAGCTTGCGCCAGCGCAAACCCTCTTTTGGCGTTAAAAACGACTGTCAGGATTTACTATAGACACGCAGTGAAAAATTAGCACTGAAAAGGCGTGGACAAGGTTATTTTTGCGGCTGACCTTATTGCATATGCATTTGTAGGAGTTTCCTTTTTAGACGCAAAATTTATGTGAGGAGAGTATTTAAATGAATCATGCAAGGTTTGTGCTCGTCAATTTACTGGTGTTTGCACCATTATTTGACATTCAAGTGCAAAACAGCAGTATTGATTTTTGAAATAAGTGTAAATAGTAGTTACTGTTTGCACCTCAATATTTTAGTACAATATAAAACATTATGCAATAATAACATTGAGCGTAAATGATTATATTTATTAAATAAATGCCGCCTTATTGGGACAATAAAGCCCTCCCTACACCTACCCCTAACCCTACCCGATAAACACTTTATTATTAAATAACCGTTAGGCACTTTAATTCCACTTTTCACATATTTTCTTCATATGAAAATAAATGCCTTCCCAATCTGATATGCGATGGGAAAAGGGAGAAGAACGAGTTCGGCAAAAGGCGGATTCGAACTCGGTAGGGATGTCACAAGTACTGGTACTTCAGTACCAAGTCGGTACTGAAATTTTTAAAATGTGACCATACCAGCATTTCTGTAGTATCGAGTATATTCGGTACCCACTAATATGCAGCTGCTTCCGTGTTTATCTAAGCGCAGGGCTCCAGACTGTAGCTGAATATATACTAGTGTCTGTGAATATTAAACCGCAAAATACTATTTAAATATTAATCCTGCATGTTTTGCGTCTCTGTGTGAATGAATGCGGCAGACACGCGGTTTCATTTTCAGCTCACACACACACTCGCGACACTCTCTTTTTAGCCTCTGCCGTGTCACTAAATGAGGACATGAACGCATGAACTTCATCTCCAGAGCCGCTCTGAGAGTCTTTTTCTTTTGAGAAGACTATCATCATATCATAAACACACAGACACTCAATATTCAGCAAGGATACATCAATTTGATCAAAAGTGACAGTAAAGACAATAATAATGTTACAAAAGATTTTTATTTCAAATAAATTCTGTTCTTTTGAACTTTCTGTTTAACAAAGTATCGGTTTCCATAAAAATATAAAGCAGCACAACTGTTTTCAACATTGATAATAATAAGAAATGTTGCTGGAAATTCAACATTTCCATCACATGAATAAATTACAATTTAAAATATATTAAAATAGAAACATTTATTTTCAATTGTAATAATATTTCATTTTGATCAATTAAATGCAGCCTGTGTAAGCATGAGATACTTCAAAAACATAAAGAAATCTCTCAATTTGCCCTACAGCTAAAATCCTAGAAAACTGTAAAGGCTATAAATGTGAGCTCACAGAGACATGGGGCTTGACTGACTATGTTTGGCAGTGAATAGATTTAATTAACGACTAAAGTATCGTTTGATCATTTAATTAAGAGTATCGAGGGATTGCGCTATTTGCCTAATAAACTACGTATTAAATAATTAACAAGTGTGGCCTATTCAACCGTATTGGACAAATAGCAATTAAGCAGCACAAACAGAACTTATTTCCTTCGGTCTGTGTGTGCGTAGCGATCTTTCACTCATATTTTCTCCCACTGGATCACCAAATGTCAGGACTTTTAGTTCAGGCTTTGAGGTTGTAGAAAACCCATTTCCCCAACTGCTGAAAGAACTGTCCTTGGAGGGAATGAAAAGAAACAGTGAGGGGCGGAGAGATGTCTTTCTGTACCTTCCTTCACTTATAAGCACTCCATTTTGCCTCTGCAGGGAGAAGTGAATGCTAACAGTCTCCCGCTTGAGGACCTCTCCATTCAGCATCCCCAGGTGAGGGCCCGTCGGTGCTGACAGTGTTGCTGTGATTTGTCTTGATTCGGTGGCCCTGATGCCTCTTGCTGCGAGGCAGCTGGTCTCTGGGCTGGCTGGACACGACCCTGGGGGCCGGCTGGCCTTGAGGGAGCCTATTAAACGTAATTTCTCAAATAAAAAGTGACAGAGTGGAGGTCTGCTGCAGCAGCATGTGCAGGGTTTCTATTCCAAACCTAGTAAGCCGCCTGTGGAGGGAGCATTTTAAGGCTTCATAGCTGCACTGCGGGCAAAAAGACTGTTTGAAATGGTAGCTTTTTTAAAGTCTACAGCCACATTGCATGCATCCTTTGTGAAGAAGGCAATTCTATGATGCATTTAGTGTTCTTTTATATACTATTATAGTTTTTAATCAATATTTAAAATGAGCTTTTTTTTTTTAAATTTTAGCTTGGTTTGTGGGTATACACTAGATAGATGGATAGATCCAGTGATAATTTAGAAAGAAAACAGAATGGAAGCCTACGTGTTACTATAGCAATGAATGCAAATGCAGCTTTAATTGCGTGGAAAGGGGCAATTAAATGCCACACAGGATGCGTTTTTTAATTCCATTGCGCTTTATAAACGCGGCACTCAAGTAAAAATAACTTTTAAAAAACGCATCTCTAGACCTGCATGTGCTGTATGAATTTTGAATGAATGAACAGCGCATTTTTATTTCAGTGCTGTTATTTAAACAGTCAGTTTGCCTCGTACATTCAGTTTACAGCATCAACAGCAAGCCAAAGAGGGCAAGGTTTCAACTGAACTATTCATTGGCATTTTAAACACTTAGCTATATTATGTTCTAGCTCTGTCCATGCAATAAATGCACATTCTTAAATGAGCAAGTTTTTTTTTAGCTAATTTCAACTTGGCATGAATCAAAAATCAAATCAGAGATGTATATAAATATTTACAAGATACATATTCACGAATACAACTCCTTGTAATTGCCTTAATAGCACGCAAATATTTCTGCCCGTTTTCGTTCGTGTGACTGCAGCCTCTGCTTTTCTGCTACACACTGAAGCGCGCGAGTAGCCTATAACGCGCCGCGCCGTTACTTTCAGTTAATAAAGGGAAAAATACTGCAAATTTCTGGTGTTTTTTTTGTGATTGTTTGGGGCATTCTACAGCCCTTCATCAAAACTTTCAACACATAGCCCTCCTCAGATTGTTTTAATCAATGCACAAATTGTAAAAACAAATGAACACTATCAGTTCCTAAATTCGGATTGGGTGGGCAAGGCAGACGTTTGGGTGGGCTCAGCCCACCCCTGCCCATGCCTAGAACCGGCCCCGAGTGTAACCCTTTATTTTAATGTGTCCTTGTTACAGTGTAATTATGTATTTAAGTACTGAGTAATATTAATTGACTACATGTACTTACTATAGAGTTGGGGTAAGATTAGGGTTTGGTTTAGGGTTAGTTGCATGCAATTATGCCTAATTTATAGTTATTACTATAGTAAATACATGTAACGTGTAACACATTAAAATAAAGTGTTACCGTAATTTTAGTGCTTCAGCTTTTAAGTTTAGTTAATAATAACCCTGATGCATTGTGATAAAAATGTTGAACAAAGTGAGAGAAATGTTGATTAGCATCAACATTCTGTAAGCATCCATAAAAATGGTTCCGTTTAATTCAAATATTAACAATTTTGTTTAGTTGCTGAAATTTAAATTTATACTATTTTGTTTGAGTAAATTAAAAATAAAACATTAAAAACCAATCATTTTAAATGCTACAAGTGAGTAGAGTATGAAAAATTTACTTCAGATTTGCTTAAAATTAGTAGTGTATTTTTATACTTGTACAGTATTTATTGATATTTTGAGTTAGCTTTTATTTTTATATTTTCTGTTTTAATTTCAGTTTAATTTTTTATTTGTTTTTCCCCCAGTATTTTTATTAGCTTTTATTTTTATATTTTCAGTTTAATTGTTAGTAATTTGCTTTTGTTGTTTTTATTAGTTTTTTTTCCCAATAATTGTATTTAACTTTATTTGTTTCTCCGTTTTACTTTTAGTCATTTATAGTACTCCAACTTACATTTATTTAATTTATATTTATTTAATTTATATCATTTTAATTAAATTTTCATCTAGTAATTCATCTATTTTATTTCAACATTAATTAACAAAAACGTGTTTTAATCATTTTAGTTTTAGTTTACTTTTAACTGGTATATTAAAATAAATTAAAACATTTCTAATAATGGCTAATAACATTTACAGTATTCCTATTTAAAGACTGTTTTACCCAATATTTGTGTGAGTTGACACAGTTTGGCACTTCTTAGCTTCTGTAATTATTTTTCTGTCTTGGTTCAGTAATAATATGGGTTGACTAGAGTCATTTTATTGCTTCACATCTCCAATATAACCCTGATTTCCTCAAGACCTGTGTGTAATCACCAGCGTGTGTCATGTAAAGACCTTTTAACCTCAACAACCACAACACTTTTGGCATTAGAAAATAACTTACCATTATGCTTTGTTTTTCTGCTCAGGTTCAACCGTTGGAGAAAGCCTCGAGCACTCAGGGAGCGGTCAACATGGTCCTGAGGTTAAGGTGAGCGAGCTCATTGCTGTTTCTCTTTTTTTCTCTGCCCCCCTTCGTACTTCTTTTGTCTCAAAAGAGCGGCTTGTCTATAAAGTGTGTGTCTCTTTTTAAATGATCTCTTTCACGCCATCGCTCGCCTAATGCATTTCAGTCGCCCTGGGTACGCGTGGGAAGAGGGCCTTTAACCCTGACCTCGTGTTTGCATTCCCCTGCCCAAATTTGCGTTTGAGCAAATCTCAATCTGTTCTCAGATCACGTCTAAGGCCAGGAAGTGAGTGATTTGCGTATTTAAAGACAGCGTAAAACAGAAAACGTGTTTCCTGAGTAAAGCAGCTTACCGAACAAGGAAAAATGAAGGCTTGGGCTTGATTTTATCCATCAGATGTAGATTGGATTGTGAAAAGTGTTATTGGCTTAACTGCAGTGCGGCCTTGCGTACGTCAGCAGAGAGAAGTATAACAGAAGAACAAGATAAGATATTTTGAATATTTATACCATGGTCTGCCTGAATACTTGATTCTGATTTGCTGGAAGGTATGCATTAAAACCTTTGTAAGTACCACCCGTCAGCCCAACGACGGAATCCAACGGCATGGGTGAAGGTATAATGCGTGTATGCCTTTTCAGCATTTCTGTGAAGTTCACTTAATTTATTAAAATGTGGGTATCTAATTTTAACTCTGACTCGATGAATAATTTAATCTGACTCCAATTTTATGTGACTTCGTTAAATTTGTTACGTTTGTAACTTAACAGCTGATCATAAGATTAGTTGTGATTTAATTTAGATCGTTGATTTTTCTTAGTATCTCTTATTTTCAAATATTCGTTCCACCACGGGACCCGAGACTTAACGTTCACGATTACATTAGCTCACGGACACAAATTAGATATTACAGAGGAGGCCGAGCGACTATTTTACCTTGTCAGGTCACACACGCTTACTCATAACAAGTGTAATTTTAGTAATAGTCACGAAAGCTGCAACTTGCTAATAACAGTGATAGTCAGAAATCGGATTGCCCCTATGATGTGCTCCATGCTCCATTCATTGGGTCCTCGGTATGATCTATCCTGGCAGAGATTTGTGGAAATACCACTTACTCCCCATCGGTCACTACTAAAATAATGATTTCAGAATGATACAGAATAAATCAAGATTAACATTTATTTTGGCCAGGCAGAACTTAAATAAACAGAATTAAACAAGAATCCATGGTACACAACTGATCAGCATAAAATATAAAACACAATTACAAAGTAGTTGTAATTTAAAATAGTCTATTTAAAATAGTTTAAAGAGTCATCATACCTGGCACAGGACACACAGTGTGTGTGAGTGCCTTTAAGACACTTACACAGCACTGCATGGGGGTTCTTCTGGCTACAGAATTTTCCCAAATGGCAGCTCTGCCACCCTTCCTTAAATACCCAGACCAGAACAAAAGGGTTGTAAATATTTACTACACAAACACCTGGTTTCGGGGGAGAGGATCAGATATCTTGAAGAGACACCACTCAAAAAGGAGAACAGAATTCTCATAAGTTTCAATCTTTTTCATCTTACCAGTGACTGCAGTGAAACTGAGAATTTTTAAAAGATACCAAACATGAAAGGGGAAAAACAATAGATTCACAAGATACATCATATGTGGTATATAGACATTCTGTGACTTGAATCAGTGGGAAGGGAAGGGAGGGGGGGATACAAGGGGAGAAGTTTGGGCAGAGCGGTGTCCTACACTCTTTCTGTGAGATCTTCTCTCCAGATTAGTGTGTTTTATTGTTTTATTTCAGGGTATTGGATCTCAGCTGTTGTCTTGGCAGTAAAACCAATCCTTACACATTTAATGAACAGGTAGTTCCAAGTCAGTTTAATAACCGTACTATATACGGCTGATATTGAAAAAAATTACATTGCGATATTTTGTTTTTCTGCTATATATATTGCGATATAAAACAATTTCACCAGATGATTTGAATAGCTCTATTTGAAAAGAATTAATCATTCTAGAATAATTGGGGTGATTTTGTAGGGGAGTGAATCTGTATAGAAAATAATAAACAAAATTACAAGCATAGATAAATACAATATAAATACAATAGAAGATCATTTAAATAAGCAGTGCTTATGTTTTTCAGGTAAATCTAACTATTCAGGTACAGAAATTGAATAATCAAATTTAAAATAACAGTCTTCACTGTATAAATGAAATATAACTAATATAATGAATTAATTTATCTTTGTTAAAGCTACAAAAGTCATTTTCTCTTTCTCTTTTGTTGTTTGATCACTATTGGTGACACAAACAGCTGCGGGTACATTAGGCTGCTGTCCCTTTAAGACGAATGCACTGACCGATATAAATGACACGCATCCGTTTCCTTTCTCAATTGTTTACAACACATAACCGACTGTGTTTACGAGGATACTCGCCGAGACGGGCATTTTGACCTCATTTTGCGTGCACGTGTCCGTTTAAGCTCAAAAGAAAGTCAAAATGTCCGTGCGCTGTTTTCTGTACGCACAATGAATTCGGCATTCACGTGCTGTGTGCGTGGCTCTGTGTGTGCGCACTGAAAACATCTCACAAGTCCTTTTGCGCTTGATGCCTGACTCGACTTAAAAACACAGGCAAATTATAAACTTTCACTCTATGATGGTTAAACTTTGCAATTAATCGGTGAATCCCATGCGTTCTGAACTGGGGTGCAGCTGCCTGTACGGATCACGGATCAACTACGATCCCTATACTTGACATCGCACATCTTGCGATGTGACTATCGCGGATGCGCACATCGCGATATCGATGCTAAAATGATATATCATGCAGCAATAGTACTATATTAATGCACTGCTTTCATAAACATGTATATGTCACACACCGAGATCGGAGATCGAGCTGAGCACACACAGAAACTTTTATGAGCACGGAGTCTTATAATCAACGCTGCCCCGTGACTTTAATAAACTAGCTTCACTACTGAATCGCTATATTATATTACTCAGCAAGGAGTTCTAGATCTAATGAGTTGTAGCTGACGGAAATCCACAGCTAGCTGTGCATTAAACGATTTGAATGCACTCTGCTTCGCTTCAGGTGGTTCTTTGCCTCTGTGCCGTGCATTAAAATCATTTAATGCACAGCTAGCTTTAGATTACTCCTTACATTTTTAAGGTTTTTGAAGGAAGTCTCTTATGCTCAAAACTGCATTTATTTGATCAGAAATACAGTAAAAACAGGAATATTGTGCAAAATTATTTAAATTTAAAATGACTGTTTTCTATTTAAATATATTTTTTAAATATAATTTATTCCTGTGAGCTGAATTTTCAGCATTACTCCAGTCTTCAGTGTCACATGATCCTTCAGAAATCATTCTAATATGCTCATTTGCTGCTCAAAAAATATTTATTATTATTATCAATGTTGAAAACAGTTTAAACAGTTGAAAACAGCTGCTTAATATTTTTGGGGAAACTGTTTTTTTTAAATTCAGGATTCTGTGAATAAAATGTTCAAAAGAACAGCATTTTTTTTAAATAGAAATTTTTTGTAACATTATAAATGTCTATAAATGAAATGTTTGGTATATTTTATGCATTCTTGCTTAATAAAAATTATTTAAAATATAAAATCTTATTCACCCTAAACCTTTGAACGATAGTTCTCAGTCTGGACATGTCATGGACATGTTATCAGATCATGGACATATGAACCTAATGAACTAATTAATAAAATGTAATTTCCATTGACCTGACCAATCAAAAATAATTTCAAAGGGCTTTCTAAAGAATATGTCTTTTTGAAAGTATCCCTTTTTCATAAAATATGTTTATTTTCACAGGTCTAGGTCAAAGGTCAAAAGTCATATAACACAAACAAACTGATTTAACTGATTTGCGGAAAGATGTCAATACATGCCATTTTTCGTAAATCCACTGACGTTAAAGGGATAGTTCACCCAAAAATGAAAATTCTGTCATTAATTCCTCACCCGCATGTCGTTCCAAACCCCTGTGACATTCGTTCATCTTTGTAACACAAATGAAGATCGGTTTGATGAAATCTGAGAGCTTTCTGTCCCTCTATTGACAGCCTACTTTGACGCTTCAAAAAGTTCATAAAGAGATCGTAAAAGTAATTCATATGAATCGAGCGGTTCAGTCCAAATTTTCTGAAGAGACTCGATCGCTTTTTATGATGAACAGATTTAATTTAGGCTTTTTTTAACATATAAACATTGATCAGCGAACATAAACAGAAGCTCAACCGAACTTGAATGATGCGCAGATGAATGAAAGTCTTACGGGTTTGGAACAACATTTTTGGCTGAACTATCCCTTTAATCTACGAACTCTCCTGTCTGGTTTTGTTTGTCGGACAATTCGGCGTTATGATTGGTCAAATCGCCTGTCAATCAAACTCCTGACAAAGGGTAAATTGATTCCGAGAAAGTCTAATCCTATGTTTTTTCGCATTGAATATTAAAATATGTAACATTAAAGTAAAGTAAAGTACTTTACTTTTCACAGGACGTTTCAGAGTGGTATGTTTTTTTTGTAATTTCCTTATACATTATAGATACGATGTTATCCACCATTTAATTGTGATATTTGTTGGAAAACTGTGGTAATACAAAAAGTAATCGATCACAAAACCATGGTTAATTTAAAAAAAAAAAAGGATGAACCGTCTTACAAAAGCGAGCTTACAAACGCTACAGTAAGCAAGCTGTTCTCCGTAAAATGTGCAGCGCACTGATACACATTTGGGTTTTAATGTTCAGGAGCAGTGTTTAAAATAAATGTACAACTCTAAGTTCATCAGCCTGAGGAAGGTCAAACAAATGAGTTTTGGAAAATGGGTGGAAAAAACAGTGTCTCTTCAACATAGCGACCACACTGTCTTCTCTAATGCAGCTCAACCAGGCCTCGTCCATCTTTTTGTGTATTCCGTGGGCGGAGATTATTTAAATGAGTAACATTGGGACTTCATAAGATCTGAAAAAAACCATAGACTGTGAAAAAATATGGACAGTGTCTGTGATGTCACCCGTAGGTTTCTGAAGAGCATTTTTGAAGCAGCCATCTTGGCAGCACGTCACCATGCGTCACTTCCGGATAACAGAAAATGGGCAAAGAGGCGGGATGTGGGTGGAGCTGAGGTGCTTGGTTGACAGCAGTCAAAAAAGGCTAGTAGTGACAGCAGCGGCAATCCACCTGTCACTCAAGTGGCCACGCCCTTAATTATGCAGAACTTTAAGGCTTAATATAATTTAAACGGATGAGTTAGAGTAAACGTACCTATTAAGCTCACCAAAATCTACATTGAGACATTTTAGTGCACAGGGTATTGGTTTGAGTACAAGAAGTTATGTTAAAATAAAATATTAATCTCTCACACAGTAATATTTTATTTTATTTTAAATGAAAAAAGCGTTTAAATTAAGATATACATCATTAAATGCAAAAAGTCTGGCTGTGCTTAATGGGTACATGTTTGTACCCTTTAAGCACACCCCTGTTGCCAATAAGCTCACAACATGTTTTTTTGGGAAAATTCTTGTTTATTTTAAACAACATTTTTAAAGAATAATTTTATAAAGATTAAGTTGAAGTGACAACCATCGGTTAAAATTTAAAGTCTATTTATGAAGTATTTACATAGACGTTCAATGTGGATGAGCACACTGAGCTTTATTGGAACAGCAAACCTTTTTTTAATTAATAAATATTAAATTTATAAATTTAAAAGGACAATTTTGCTAAATAAATAATCTAGGTCATGTATTAAGTTCATACATATTTTAATATGAACAGCTATTATAGAAAATATCTATGAAATTATGCTTTTTAATTATACACTGAAGCTGTGTGATTTTCATAGTAGTGCACCCTTTAAGCTCACCTTACAATAATATGAAATCTTTAAAAATTATAGAAGTGTAAAACAACAGAACATCAATAAACTGTAAATTTATAATATAATTGATTTAAAAGTACAAGCCAGTAATGCCTGTGAAGTAATATATTAGTGTAGCACGCAATCTTATACAGCTAGTAAGCTAACAATGTTCTGCAGCATCTGCGCTATGTTGCTTACACTATCTTTTGGATCTAACTAGAATTATTTCCCATATCCAGGTTCCAAGTTATAATATGCAAAAGTCTAAATATTAATCTCTTAATTTTGCAGTAAGAAGTTATACTTATCGAAAATAAAGGCTTAAACATCTAAAAAATGCACATTTGAGGGGCTACTCTTTTGGTGAAAGTTTTCAAACAGCTTTCAAAATGGCCACCAGACAGTGTGAACACATGAATACCCATAACTCAGTGTGCAATGGTCTGATTAGCTTGAAATTACAGCAGGTATATAGTAACAAACACATCATTTGGTTAAGACATCAAGTAGGATGATAAATTATTTTTTTCTTTTTATAATCTGCGCTCAAAGATAGTAGTGTGCTTAATGGGTACTTCAGCTTAATAGGTACGTTTACCCTATAAAACAGTTATCATGAAGTGCAAAATTAGCTATATAGACCAAAACCAATTTTTTTTTTATGCTGTAAAGTTGGGCATTTTAACATGAGGGATATATGGAATTGACTCCCTTTTGGAGCCTGTCTCTAGCAGCCAGTCGATGAATTGCAGTTTAAGTCACTTCCATGTTGGATTCAAGAGAGAGACCGGAAGGTTGCCGCTCGGAAAAAATGCGTTATAGTCCAACACAAGCCATTCGTTCTTGGAAAGTGGATTCTGTTGAATAAAATATCTCCCTTTGGAGTGGACTTTGAGCTATGTAACCTAAAACAGCAACATCACACACTAACTAAAGTTGAAAAAGTGAAACTTCAACATAATGTGGTTCATGGAGGGCTAAATATTTAACTAATGTGATGTTGCTTTCAGTTGCCAATAAAAGTGCAACAATTTTTGTGTGTGGTTCACAGGCATGTTCAGAACTAATCATTACATTGAAATCTTTCTGTCTTTCATCCAATTATCCTCAACAGCCTCAGTGTGGAATGACAGAGAGAATGAACCGTGTGAAGAGCCTTTTTCAATTTTCAGCATTGAAATTTATAAACATCATTGATTCAGCGCCAAAAACAGACACCTAATCAAGCTGCACGGACAGCTGAGTTTGAACCCTCATCACAGAGAGAGAGAGAGAGCGAGCGAGAGGAAGCCGTGGTAAACAGATGCAGGAGAACAGAGATGAATGGCTCGCATCCATTTGCACAGTGAGGTCAGCAGCGAGAGCAGGTGTTCGGCTCATCAGAACGGATCAGGATAATGGCCAGGAAAGCGAGGGATAGACTTGTTTGTGTATGTTTGCTAAATGATTTAAAATGACTTTAATTAACTCTGCAAATAGTTCTTGACGTAAATACACGCAAGCGAATCAATGAACGAGCCGTTAGAGGCTGATTGGTAAAGCGGTTTCTTATGATTACATGCCCAAAGCGGAGCTTGACCCTAGTTGGTCTGAATATTTGGCTCGATTGTAAAATGGATTTCGGTAAGGTCTTTGTTTGGCTATGTGAAAAGGTTGGGTAACGCTTGAATAAATCTACACACCCGGTGCAGTGGAAGTGTTTGTGCTAGATACCATCTAAATCCACAGATTAATGTGAAGTATGAAAGCGCCGGTCCAAACTATGGCTGGCCGATCACAATGGTGGCTTGTTTAGCAAGGAAAGTTATTACGTTTCCTGATATTCTGATAGTTTTTTTTGTTGAAAATTGAAACGCGGTGTGAATTCTCCCAATCTCATCATGAGGTATACAGAGGCAGGAGTCTATAAATTTGGGGTTTATTGGGATTCAGCCGGCAGACAGAAAAATGTCTTGTGTTTGATAAGATAAGTGATGTGTGGAGTGGCTCGGAGAAAAGGGTGAGAGAGAGCGAGGGATTCTCAAGAGAGAGGATGGATTTTTAGATATTGCTCTGAATTTAGAGCCTCTTCAGTAGCCGCCAGTGACGAAACCTGCGTGAGCAAATGCTCATTAGAAAACAGATAGTTCTGACTCTGAATTCTGATTGGATGAGCAGCACTCACCTGTGATGCACATTCTGTATTAATGGGATAGTTCACCCAGAAATGAAAATTCTATTATTTACTCACCGGTTCTTCCAAACCTGTACGAGTTTCTTTCTTCTGTTGAACACAAAAGAAGATATTTTGATGAATGTAGGTAACCAGACAGTTGACGGTAGCCATTGACTTCCAAGGTATTTTTTTCCTACTATGGAAGTCAATGGATACCGTCAACCGTTTGATTATCAACATTCTTCAAAATATCTTCTAGCAACATGGTAGCAACATGCTAATTAATGCTAGCAGCGTGCTAAACATGTTAACAAATTAGCAATATGCTAATGATTAATTTTAGCAATGTGCTTTGATGAGCATAAGAGACTTCTTTTAAAAAGTATTTAAAAAATCTTACAATTTTTTTAGGACACACAATACAGTAATTTTACCACAGTTAAAGGGATAGTTCACCCAAAAAATTATAATTCTGTCATTATTTATTCACTCTTATGTCATTATAAACCATTCCAATGTTCCATCTATCCATCCATCCATCCATCCAATCTAATATTTCTTATCCATCCATCCATCCATCCATCCATCATCCCATCCAATATTTCTTATCCATCCATCCATCTAATTTTTTTGGACACAAATGATGTGAAATGATGTGACATGAAATATTGTCTAAATTTAAATAATAAAAGAAAAATGTAAAGAGCGTAAAAATGAACACTGCTACAAACAAGCAATACAGTCATTTTATCACAGTTAAAGGGATAGTTCACCCAAAAAAATAAAATTCTGTTATTATTTATTCACTTCATGTCATTCTAAAGCATTCCAATGTTCCACACACACACACACAAATATACTTTTATTTTTTATTTTTCTGTCCATACAATGAAAGTCAGTAGACTCTTTCAGAATATCTTTTGTGTTTCACAGTTGAAACATGACACAAAATCTCTCAAAGTCATACAGGTTTGTAATGGCATGAATTTTAATTTTGGGGTGAACTGTGTCTTTAAGAGGGTTCTGCTTTGTGAACTTAATGCAGTGAACGGCCTCTCGTGGCATATTGCTTTATTATAGTGGCACATATTTTTCTTAGAAGGTTTTGTTATTAAAAACACATACACACATGCAAAAAGCAAACACAAAATAGAGATTAGAATGGACAGTATTGTATTTTTGATTTGCTTATTCATATATTATTCATATAAATAAGCCCCACATACTATTTTTTCCCACATTCTCATTTGAGATAATGCCATAGAGTTTGTTTGAGAAAGTTTCTCTGCACAGAAGCCGTTCTCACTCCCGTGTGTGTAATAGGGTCTGGGTTGATGTGATAACAGCATCTGCTGGCTCCTCCCAGCACTTCATTATAGAGCACAAAACACACACACACACACACACACTTCCATATGTTCCCTAGACCCCCTATCCAGCGCACAAAGCCCTTGCTCTTTAGAAACAGGCCAAGTGGAGAGAGAGCTCAGGGAGGTGTAATTATTCTAACCTTGACATGTAAATGAATGCTTAAGTCCAGCATTACTCTCTGTTCCTGCTGCCTGACTCTCTGCCCAGACTCAGTTTTACACAATACTGGATTTAATAATCCTGAGTTTCTTGAGCTGAAGTAGACTCTAGATTTTGCATCAATACCTAGAAGTTAGTGGTCATTTAGGATTTGTAGATCAGAGACAATATAAAATAGTTGATATTAGAGAGATCTTTTAACTCATGCAGTAGAAGTTTAAAGGTGCTGTATGTAAGTTTTTCACTTTACTAAAGCATAAAAATACCATAATATGCTTGCAGATATGTAGGAAACATGCTAAATTCACCTACTTGTTTCTCAGAAAAACAATGCTACAGCCAGTTATTCTAGGTTGCCAGTTGGTGTAAAACACATCTTATTGCTGCCATGGAAGTCAGCAAACAAACTGGGTCAGAGATTGCAGATTCTACCCAACCTAAAAAGCCTCAGCATCCATCAAAAAATCTCTATGAACAAGAGCATATTAAAACGCGGATAAATCAACTCATCAACTTACAGTGTGGCTTTCATTGTCAATTGCGCTCGCTCCTGTTGCGTGTCCTTAAGCTGGAAACCCGCGTGAACGTCGAGTCTGAGGAAGAGGGGGCGGGGAAACAACCCTCACCAATATTTTGAATTTGAATTTGTCAATCCTACATGCTGCACCTTTAACTCTTTCCCCGCCAAACACGGAATTTTCCGGGTTTTCACTGTTATACGCTAGGGCGCGCTATTACGCATCTTCTGAATGATTACAGAATCTCCTGATCAAAACACAGGCGAAGAAGATGCAAAAAAACAAGCAATCGTATGTAAGCAGATGCATATGTAAAATAACGTGATCATCAACATTAAACATCATATAAATCAAAAAATGTTACTGAATGAAATGTCGACCCAGAACGAGCTATAGGACTGTGCAAGCAGTAGGGGTGTTGATGGACTCCTTCTACTCCATCTGTGTTCTGGTAGATCTGGATGTAGTCTTTGACAAAAACGTGATTTTCTCAGCTTTTTGTTCAAAATGTTGCTTTTTTTATGAAACTTACCCATATTTAAGTGTTGATAAAAAAGGAATGCATGAAGCTAGAATAAAATGTTTTTTTTGTTGTTTAAAAGCAGAGGGTCTGCTCTTTCTTTTGATATATTGCATGCTCAGATATTCATACAACAAAATATTCTATGGGCCATTACATTTTTGTGAAAATGATCAAAAACCCTGGCGGTGGCTGGCAACTTTTTTTAAAAACGCTGGCAGGGAAAGAGTTAAGTTAAACTAGTGTTAGTGTAAGCTAGGGTAGTCATGATACCAAGATTTCAGTAGTCAGCACTAGATTTGGTTTGAAAACTTGCTCGCTTTCAGTTCATGCGTGTCAATTCATCCATCCATCCATCCATCCATCCATCCATCTATCCATCCATCCATCCATCAAATGTTGCTTTTCTGGTCTTAATTAGGTATTTGAATTTCTCGTATTCATTTTAAATTCTACCTACTTTCAAATTCGAATTGTGATTCTGCTTTCGGTGTGCTAGCTCAATTCAAATCCAGTAACTGAATTAAAATTTAAAGGCCAATTGTAGTGTTGTAGTACTTGAGACCGGTACCGGTCTTAAGAATTTTTTTTGAAGGTCTCGGTCTTGTCTCGGTCTCAGACTTAGAAGACTCTGGATTTTGTTTCAAGACCGATCAAGACCACAACTGGGATATTACTAAATTCCCGGTGTAATGTCTATTTATTTATTAACATTATTAATGTGATTGGATGTAAAACGTACTGCTTCAGGTGCAATCAATAACTTATTTCTAATTTGATTTATTTATTGTGCCGGTTCAGAAATTAATGAGGGATTGTGTCAAAAATGTCACCAAAATTAATACAAATGCTCACAAAATTCAAGATATTGTTGCAGAAAAGTACTTGTATGCAGGGCCTGAAATTAACTTTTTTGACCACCAGCCACTGTGGCAGGTGTATTTAAAAATCCACCTGCCACAGTGACTTTTTACCAGCCAGTTTTTTTTTGGTGAAAAACAGGAATTGCACAAACATTGTTCTTTAACTTGTAAGAATACACATTTAAGTGCTGTCAAGTTATTAACAAAATCAATATAAGTAATAATAACTCTTAGAATATAATTTTTAAAAAATCTTTTTATTCATTGATTTCCCGTGTCACAGACAGTCATATACTGACTGCTGCTAATCTGAGTCCACAGATATAGACCTACCGCAGCTCGTATGTAAACAAATCACACGCGGCTGTGTTGATGGCTGATTTAGTCACGTAGACAGGTCCTGGCAGCTGTTAGTTACAGTGTTCAGGAACCGTTAAGCAGAACTAAATTAATATTATTATTACTGGTAAATTTACCGGGTACCGGACATTTTCTCACCGGTTCCCAACTCCCAACATGCACACGCACACACATCTGTGCAGCTGTCATTGTACTGTAGCCTACGTCAGCTTTGCATTATCTCATCCCATCTCACCAACAATTTAATACTTACTCGCACATCCAAACGTAGTCAGAGAAGGGCCTCATCTTCTTTCCAATCGCATGAACGTTCCGAAACAGCAGTCGCATCCTCTCAAACTGCCTAATGAGTCACTCAATTCTCATTGGCTACCTGCCAATGTGGCAGGTAGATTGACAGTGTTACCCACCAATTGCAAAATTCACCCACATTTGGCGCGTGGTCGGGTGTTAATTTCAGGCCCTGCTTGTATGAGATCTGAATTATATCACGTTATAATATAAAAATCAAGCAATATCACAAAAGCAAGAGAGCTGTTTTCACAAATTTGAGCATGACTGCAAACATGATATTGCTTTTATACAAACATTCAATGATTTTATTTTTAAAACATTATTCTCAACATTATTTATGCATTTGTAATTTACCAATTCAGATGCATCTTCTGTACCACCACTGCAGTGCAAAGATGAATTTTGTTGATTGTTAACAGCTCTATATAGTCTTAATCTAATTATATTTATTGATTTAAAATATGTAATTTCTCAGGCAGTAATGTGGATCTTTATTAATTTAAGTAGTGCTGGTCTGGTCTTGGTCTTGACTTGGTCTCGCCCTGCTTTTGTCTTGGCCTTATCTTGGTCTCAACCCCTCAAATTCTTGGTCTTGTCTTGGTCTCAACACACATTGGTCTTGGTCTCAGATTAGGTGGTCTTGACTACAACACTAGCCAATTCACACTGTCTGTGTTTGTTGGATCAGCTGTCGGCGTCTGTTGCCGTTGGTCGGAATTTGTTTTCACCCGACTGAACAGGTTCAATGGCCGTTGTTGGGTCGTGGAATGACTGAGCAGTGTGGCATGGTTTTCCAACAAACGACAACAAACTCTGACGTAATTTGACCTGGACACAAACTGTTGCCATGATGATGAGGCAAGTCCCTTGCAAACACTGTGCGTGTAGGTGCTGGCCGTGCTTAGTAAATTATCCTTGCAGTGAAAATGGCAGGTTTCTGGACAAATCAGAAGACAATTCTAGAGAAAGAGCAAGGAGATATTTGCGAGAGCACACTGGACACACGTAAAATCTGAGCAAGAGCAGAGCCATATTTGAAAGCGCGCAAAATGAAAGAAATCCGCCTGCGAGTGGAGAGATTTGTTACATGGATGCACTCTCGCGTTTCAATAATGCGGACCTAATGTCGACGTCATAGAATTGGCCTCAAATGAACTATAAAACGAGAAGAAAGTCATGTCTGAAAGCTACAATCCTTTATTTTTATTGGTTAAAATAAATGGAGAATATCTCGTGTTTTTCCGTGGGTGCTCGAGTTTGTCGGGGCAGTGTGAACATGACAGTTATTTTTCATAAAATTCTAAATCCAACGGCCAACTTGTTTGTTGGTGTTTGTTGGCGTGTGTCTGTGCAGTGTGAATTGGCCTTAAAAGGCATTCTAAATTCAGATTGGTGCATCACCCTGTTCAAACCAATATTGGTGAAATTTCATGAATTTTAATACTGATATTGCTCAGTTGACAATTAACCTTGCAAACCTGCAGGTAATAGATAGGTGCGTAGAAGAAAGGACCAGAAAAGCAGGTCAAAAATAAAAAAACGCACACTATCAGTACTAAAAATGTATCAAAATAGCTTTATTTGCAACGTTTCAGTCCCATGACCTTTCTCAGGCATATACGGCAATCAGGCATACTGATATTGCTACCACAGCAAAAACTAGTTTGTCATTGAACACATACTCTTTTATGTAAAGTTAAATGTTATTATATATGTTAACAAATTAAATGAATGCCATGTACAGTAGCCTTCAAGTATTGAGTAAACATTGCTTCAGGTTTTTCAACTAATTAATCAAATCAGTATTGAAGAACCAAGAAATAAATGAGCAATAATGGTTTTCTCTTTTCCTGCTCAGTATTGTTGTTGAATTAATATTAAAAATGAAATAGACAGCAGCTGATCTGTTAGGGTTTATTTACACTGTACTGAGAAAAAAATGTATCGGATTGTTTATCTTTACTTAAAGGAACAGTCCACCCAGAAGTTCTGTCATTATTTACTCGCCCTCATGTCGTTCCAAACCGGTATGACATTCTTTCTTCTGTGGAACACAAAAGAAGATATTTTGAACAATGTTGGCGATCAAACAGTTTAGATTCCCATCGGCTTCCATTGTACGGTCAAACAAAAATAATGAAAGTAAATGGGAAATGATCTTTTTAAGGGACTATCCCTTTAAATAACCGTTTACATTAATATCTCACTAAGACGGGAGATTTGAAAATTCACGCAAGCATCTGTATTTTCTGGGAAGCGTGAGTGTTCAAATGCATGTGACCTGTTCGAAAGTCGGTATTTCATACTTCTGATACTGAAGCAAAATGATTACATTTCTTTTTGGCGTTTTAGTCTACAACTTCCATATTGAGTGTTGCAATTTCTCCCATGCATTTTTCTATAAGTGGACTGTCTTCTCCTTTACCGCCTCAGGCTCAGCTCAGACTTAACTTACTAAAGCGAATGTCCACTCTCTCCCAGTGGATGGTTTTTGGTTTTATTTTCCTGCTAGGATAATTGTGAGCGATTGACTCTTTCTTTGTAAGCCGTAGTGGATCTAAGATAATGGCACCAGGGGAGCGCTGAACCTCATATGTGTAGTCTTCACACACATTTAATCAACTAGTGGTGTTGTTATCCGGCCTGCTGGCTGTGAAGGCATTTCTACTGTCGCTCTGGCTCAGCTCACGCTCAGTGGTTTTAGCTGAGTCCTGTCAGCTCCCATTACCCAACAATGAGGCGTTTGGCCGATCATCTCTGACAGCTTTTGTGCCGGAATATGATACGGATTTGTCCCTGCCTCACGACTTTGCAGGAGTCTTACTCAAAGCTCTTTACGCGCCACTAGTGTGTAAAGAAGCTCCGGAAGCGGGAGGCTGCGTTCGATTTGATGCTCTGCACTGAGGCTTCTTTATGGAGGGTGAATTACATTTAGCTGCATTTCACAGTTGTGAATTCAGTGGGTTAGATTGTGTTTTTTCTGACAGGCAGTCTAGTCCAGCACTTTTAAAGCGCTTTCATGACTCAAATTAGGGCTTCAATGTAAATAGCATCACAAAGTTGCAAAGTTACCTTAAGATATGTATATTAGGGGTTGGACGACTTCAATTTTTTTAAAGTCAACATTTATGTGATTTTAAAGTCGAGTCGACATCGACTAGTCGCTGATGACGTCATTAATGAGCAAATAAGCCCTAACCTCGAGCTGAGACTGAACGCGGTGGCCTTGTGCACAGATATGGCGTATGACACAGCGCTGCACACAAGGCTATGCTCCTACATAACAGCTTATTTTTATCAGTTCTTTTGTCTTTGGGTCGTTATATTTCTCACAGATTTCTGCTTGTTCTAAATCAGATGCAGATAAAGTAGCACAGTAGATTACATTTATATGAATGCATTAGTGAGAGAGTGATTGCGTGTGAATTAATTGTACTTGACTCTCTACTAATAGTGAAGCTGTGGGTTTTAGTTACTAAGAAATATGTTCTAGAACTTTTCAGTTTCTAAGCTATTTTATTGATAAATCACAAAACAATACATTTCTGCGCTACTGAATGATTCTGTATGCGTGTGATGTGCAAGCTACTGTCTGTATGGGTGTGCGTTACAATGCAGCAGTGCATTCGTTTAGAACGGCGATTAACTTACGTCTACAATAAGCTGTTTAAAATGTGCATTCACACGATTAATTTTGAGCATCCAGATGGTATAATCAAACATATCTCATGGAGCGCTCTCGGAGTATGCATTTATTTGTCATTTTAACAGAGCGTAAAAGTGGACTTATTCTTAAAAGATTTCTTATCCTGTTGCGCCATCTACAGTGGGGAGAACAAGTATTTGATACACTGCCGATTTTGCAGGTTTTCCTACTTACAAAGCATGTAGAAGTCTGTAATTTGTATCATATGTACACTTCAACTGTGAGAGACGGAATCTAAAACAAAAATCCAGAAAATCACATTGTATGATTTTTAAATAATGAATTTGCATTTTATTGCATGACATAAGTATTTGATCACCTACCAACCAGTAAGAATTCCGGCTCTCACAGACCTGTTAGTTTTTCTTTAAGAAGCCCTCCTGTTCTCCACTCATTACCTGTATTAACTGCACCTGTTTGAACTCGTTACCTGTATAAAAGACACCTGTCCACACACTCAATCAAACAGACTCCAACCTCTCCACAATGGCAAAGACCAGAGAGTTGTGTAAGGACATCAGGGATAAAATTGTAGACCTGCACAAGGCTGGGATGGGCTACAGGACAATAGGCAACAGCTTGGTGAGAAGGCAACAACTGTTGGTGCAATTATTAGAAAATTGAAGAAGTTCAAGATGACGGTCAATCTCCCTCGGTCTGGGGCACCATGCAAGATCTCACCTCGTGGGGCATCAATGATCATGAGGAAGGTGAGGGATCAGCCCAGAACTACACGGCAGGACCTGGTCAATGACCTGAAGAGAGCTGGGACCACAGTCTCAAAGAAAACCATTAGTAACACACTACGCCGTCATGGATTAAAATCCTGCAGAGCACGCAAGGTCCCCCTGCTCAAGCCAGCGCATGTCCAGGCCCGTCTGAAATTTGCCAATGACCATCTGGATGATCCAGAGGAGGAATGGGAGAAGGTCATGTGGTCTGATGAGACAAAAATAGAGCTTTTTGGTCTAAACTCCACTCGCCATATTTGGAGGAAGAAGAAGGATGAGTACAACCCCAAGAACACCATCCCAACCGTGAATCATGGAGGTGGAAACATCATTCTTTGGGGATGCTTTTCTGCAAAGGGGACAGGACGACTGCACCGTATTGAGGGGAGGATGGATGGGGCCATGTATCGCCAGATCTTGGCCAACAACCTCCTTCCTTCAGTAAGAGCATTGAAGATGGGTCGTGGCTGGGTCTTCCAGCATGACAACGACCCGAAACACACAGCCAGGGCAACTAAGGAGTGGCTCCGTAATAAGCATCTCAAGGTCCTGGAGTGGCCTAGCCAGTCTCCAGACCTGAACCCAATAGAAAATCTTTGGAGGGAGCTGAAAGTCCGTATTGCCCAGCGACAGCCCCGAAACCTGAAGGATCTGGAGAAGGTCTGTATGGAGGAGTGGGCCAAAATCCCTGCTGCAGTGTGTGCAAACCTGGTCAAGAACTACAGGAAACATATGATCTCTGTAATTGCAAACAAAGGTTTCTGTACCAAATATTAAGTTCTTCTGATGTATCAAATACTTATGTCATGCAATAAAATGCAAATTAATTACTTAAAAATCATACAATGTGATTTTCTGTATTTTTGTTTTAGATTCCGTCACTCACAGTTGAAGAGTACCTATGATAAAAATTACAGACTTCTACATGCTTTGTAAGTGGGCAAACCTGCAAAATCGGCAGTGTATCAAATACTTGTTCTCCCCACTGTATAGGCCATGATCAGCGACTAGTCAACATCAAGCTTAAAGTGTCATGGCAGAGCTTAAAGTCGACTAGTTGACTAGTCTGTGCAACATATACATACATACATACACACACATATATAGGGGTTTGTAAGATGTTTTAATGTTTTGAAAGAAGTCTCTTATGCTCACCAAGGCTGCGTCTATTTGATCAAAAATACAGTAAAAACTAATATTGTGAAATACAGTTACAATTTGGGAGTTTTCTTCAACTACAAGCGCACAGGCTCTCTCATCCCGTCAATGCCTAAACTACCCAGGTACAAACACGCCACTCAACTGCATACAGTAGAAACATATTTGGACACTTAAAAACATCTCAAGGTGCTTTTAGAGGGTGTATCAACAGTATCTCTATTTTGCATCTATCTAATATGGGGATTTTTTGCTTCAAAAGTGCTTACTTTCTTTAAAATAAATGCCACAATATATTTTGATATGTTTCTCATGCATCTTTAAGCAGGCTATAAACATGCATCGAAATAACTGTTTTATGTTTGAATATATTTTAAAATGTAATTTATTCCTGTGATCAAATCTGAATTTTCAGCATCATTACTCAGTGTCACATGATCCTTCAGAAATCATTCTAATATGACGATTTGATGCTCAAGAAACATTTCTTATTATTGTTGATGTTGAAAACAGATGTGCTGCTTCATATTTTGTGGAATCCGTGATACATTTTTTCTTAGGATTCTTTGGTGAATAGAAAGGGGAAAAAAACAGCATTTATTTAAAATAGAAAATAAATAGAAAAAGCAGAGAGATGCTGTGGAGGTGAATTTGTTTTAAAGCATCACTTTATGCACAATTTATCAGGAAAAGTTTTTCCACACACTTGGACGTGTCTGTTTTAAAACGATCCATTATTGTAATTTAGGTTTATCGTTAGCAAACTCAGCTTGAAACCTTGAGTCTTGTGAATCTAACATCCCATCCAGAGACTACCATCCCATTTTTCAGACCAGACAAAACTGGACAGAGTGAAACCTCATTAGACCTGGACTTTGAATTAAATGAACTCCCTCAATTAAAGTCATACTCTAATTAGTTAGCAGCTCTTTAGAAGAAAATAAAATGCACAGAGAGGAAAAACAGTAAATGGTTCTTAAGTTAATTGTTCTTGTTGATGATTGTAAACTAATCGTTCTTGAACTTAATTGTTCTTAAAGGTGCACTCAGTCATTTTTTATTACAAATGAAATACTTTTGAATATGTTTTAAATCTTGTGCGCTCACAAGACTCAGGTCAAATACTACTCGCTTTACCACACTAATTCCCCTATTATCAGACACTCTCGCTCTTAGAATAGATTCATCATGGCTGACTGCTGGTTGGTTATTTAGTTGTTAGTCAAGCTGGTTGTGGGCTGTTGGGAACAGGTCCAGGTCATGTTTCATTTAAAAAACAAAGACCATTTACTGCCAATACAGGTAATTTACCATAGGAAATATATAGTTTTGTGAAGTTGTATGCAAATCAGGCAGGAAGAGGGCTGCTTTCAGCCATTTCATGGGATTTGCCATAGAAATACATCATTTTGACACCATTTTAACAGTTGTAGCCCCACCTATGGGCTGATCTCCATAAAAGTATGCATGCTTCTTTAGAATCATGTGCCGCATGTGCTCACATAATGAAGCGAAGTTCTGAGTTTTCGTTTAGGAACGATAGGCATTTTGGTTAGACTTGGCCACGCCTGTTTTTTAAATAACTCTGCTATAACTATCCAAAGGCCAAAGTTCAAATTTTTTTCCCCAGAATTGTGCCACAGTGCATTTAGGCATGCATTTTGTCTGTCTTGAGCCAAGGATTCCAACGATATAAGACACTTGAGTCTACGCCTAGCGGTTTAGGAGCCATTTCATACCTTTGACCGCTGTAGCGCCCCCGTTAGGCCGATCGGGGCAAGCCTTGGTGACATAGTAGGCGGTTACAATAGGGTTTCAGCGTTACGCTGAAAAAATAAGAAATTATGTTTTGCATTAAGAAAATTGAGACTATGGCACCATTACAATATTATATCATTTTTACATTATATTATTATTTTTTTGTGAAAACTGCACACATAAAAATACCTTTTTGCATTTGTAATGGAAATGTGAATAAGCATATATAAAATGCAAAAAAAAATGCTATTAGGTGTAAATATTTAATTGTGTACATTACAGCTTTGTTTTGATTTTGAAGTTTTCATTGATTATTGGGTCACACTTTAGTTTAGGTTCCAATTTCACTATTAACTAACTATTAACTACGACTTTTGCCTCAATAAACTCCTAATTACTTCTTATTAATAGTTAGTAAGTTTAGGTATTGGGTAGGATTAAGGGATGTAGAATATGGTCATGCAGAATAAGGCATTAATATGTGCTTTATAACAGCCAATATCCTAGTAATATGCATGCTAATAAGCAACCAATTAATAGTGAGAATTGGACCCTGAACTAAAGTGTTACCAATTATTGTCAATTGTGGTGAAAATGTGGCTAATTATCATTTAAATAATGTCATAATGCAGAGTATTTCAATTATCCTAAAATGCATCCATAATTTCTTTTTTTCCCCTTATGATTATGGGGCTAAAATAAAACCCAGGCATGTTCTTGCCAGTTTTCTTCACAGTGTTTGTTTGGTTGTTAAGGTCTTTTGCAGTCAAGTGGTTGTGTGGTGTTCTCCTGAGGGAAATGAGGGATATCAGATCAGTTAGATGAGAACCAGAGGCCCCCGTGAGCAGAAAGTGAGAAAACAGCAGCAGGGTGCTGATTTTTTCTGGCCACAGGGTGAAAATATTACCTCAAGCCAGCAGGAGACAAGTGTCAAGTACGAGGGCTTTCTGTGCCTTGCAGCTCTCTCAAGATTGATTGGCTGGATAACGACGGCAGGCCAAACAGGATGGCTATAACACAGCAGCTCGAAGGCTGGCAGGACACTGTTCACGCAGGGCATCGTTGTGTTTTTGGGAGCGTATGAGTGTGCGGTTGCCGCTGCTTGTAAGCTTGAGATCTTGACCTCCGAAAACTGTCAAAACATAACAGCAGTGAGAAAATTGGCTCTAAGATGTCAGGTTACAGCCGCTGGTGATGGCTGCGTCAAAATATCCAGCCGGTGAGACAGAAGAACAACCACCTGCATTTGATGCTTCAAGATGCTGCAGTCAGAAATTATGTGTTTTTTATTAAGAAGCAATGTTTGTCCCCTCAAATTGATTTTTAGGACTCAGTGTATCTCAGTGTATCTTGTTTTCATTTTTGAAACTTGAGCTCAAATTGGACGAAAACCAAAAGATAAAATAATGATTAAAATTATGATATAATAATTTTGATTAAATATAATGATTAAATATAATGATTAAAACTGCTTCACATTGATACTCGAATAACTTATTTATATATTATGTTATTTTATATTATATTTATTATATTATTTTTTTTAATTTATTTATAGTATTTTTCTTTAAATTATGATACACTAACAAATATTATATTATTTTAAAAATTTATAGCATTTTTCTTCAAATTATGATACTATAAATTACTAACAGCTTATATTATATTATTATTTTTAAAATGAATTTATAGTATTTGTCTTCAAATTATGATATACTAACAACTTATATTATATTATAATTATATTATTATTTTACATTTTATTTATAGTATTTGTCTTAAAATTATGATATACTAACAACTAATGTTATATTATTTTTAAAATGTATTTATAGTATTTTTCTTCAAATTATGATACACTAACAACTAATATTAATTATATTATATTAATTATATTATTGTTTTTCAATTTATATTTCATATATTTATTTACATTTCACCTCTGCATGGTGATATATAATATCATATTTTATCTTTTCCAACATTTTCAAAGTAATGGTAGACTTTGAAATATTATGAATTTTGATTTATTTATTTTAATAGCCATGGGCATTGCAATAAACCAACTTCATCAACAATTAAATCATTATTTAAAATACTGTTTACTGTTTTAATTGTTTCATCTTTTTATCTGATTGATCAATTTATTATGCGAACAGTAAGGCATTTGTCTTTTTAGTTGAGCATGATGAGTGTCATCTTTTGTTCTGTTGTTCTGAAGTCTGTCCATCAAACATTTTTTCATTTTTGGCAACAATATATAATTACCTGATGTAAACACATGTTTAATCCACATATACTCAATGATACTAATTTAATTTGTGTGTATTTAGCAGTATCACTTTAAATATCTAGAACATTTTTGTCACTTTTAGTAGCACCCCCCCAAGCCTGTGTTATTTTCTGATGCTAGTATATAGAAAGCAATTGAATGATAATATCAAAGCCCTAAACTGAAATTACAAAAGTTTAACATGGCATAGGAGGAAGATATACAAAAATAAACATTAAAATCACTAAAAAAATCTTAGTTTTATTCCATCTGCCTGCAAAGATTACTTCACACCACTACAGACTACTTTTTATTAGCTCCATAATGGATTTATCGCTGCCAGCATGACGGTTTAGCTTTTTAAAATCCTTTTTAGTCTTCAAGGTCCACCGTGCCATTGACAACCCACTATGCATCATAATGTGGGATCGGCTATATAAACCTCTTAAAATTGGTGTTGGTATATTCGCCTAGAGTAAGATCCCATTCCTCCAACGATCAGTTAAGTGACCTACTTGAGAGAGGAAGAGAGACGGAGGGGTGGAGAGCAACACCAGTGATGATTGCTGTCATTATAATCTAGTACTAGAGAAAATGAGGCTAATGCAAGTGTCAATCTGCTAAATAAGTCCACTGGGCTCAATAGCACAGCTGGAGCTCTGGAGCAGCGGTTAAAGCAGGCGCTGAAGGAACTCGCACACACAGCTTGGTAATATGGAGTCTGCACCTTTCAGGTTGTATACGTACAGTAAATGTATTATCAGGCCTTTTGATGAGCATTAGAAGAAAAAATGTTATGTCAATGTTATGTCAAGCACCGTGTCCTAACAGTATATATATATATTTCACGTCAAAATCAAAATTGAAATGACCAGAAAACACAATGACTGTTGGAGTTTTTAGTGAGCAATTAGAAATTAAAGATACATTTTCGTGTCTGTGAGCAGTGTGTACAAGCTTGATTACTGCTGAAAACAAGTTGATTATTAAAAACAAAAGCTGAACATTAGTAAACAAATAATATATATTGTTTGAATTGTTACTGCCTTTAGTTATTATTTGGGAATAAATGTAAAAGTGCATAAAAACACTAACTTGATGAAATTTATAATTGGTTTTAATAAATAGAACATTACATAGTTAGTGTAAAAATACAAAATAGAATTGTATTTGGTCTCTCTTTTACGCAATGTTTATTTAACTAGGAATATTAAGTGTAACAGGGACATAAAAAGTCAAGTCAGGTCTCCTTCATTTTAATACCGCTTTACGTTTTAAAATTCATTTTAAAAGCAGCTTCACATTAATAAACATTAATATATATATATATATATATATGTATATATATAATTTATACACCTATATTTATACACCTCCTAATATTGTGTTAGTCCCCCTTTTTCTGCCAAAACAGCCCTGACCCGTCGAGGCATGGACTCCACTAGACCCCTGAAGGTGTGCTGTGGTATCTGACACCAAGATTAGCAGTTAGCAGCAGATCCTTAAAGTCCTGTAAGTTGCAAGGTGGGGCCTCCATGGATCGGACTGGTTTGTTCAGCACATCCCACAGATGCTGGATTGGATTGAGATCTGGGGAATTTGGAGGCTAAGTCAACACCTCAAACTCGTTGTGCTCCCTTAAACCATTCCTGAACAATTTTTGCTTTGTGGCAGGGCGCATTATCCTGCTGAAAGAGGCCACAGCCACCAGGGAATACCGTTTCCATGAAAGGGTGTACATGGTCTGCAACAATGCTTAGGTAGGTGGTACGTGTCAAAGTAACATCCACATGGATGGCAGGACCCAAGGTTTCCCAGCAGAACATTGCCCAAAGCATCACACTGCCTCTGCCGGCTTGCCTTCTTCCCATAGTGCATCCTGGTGCCATGTGTTCCCCAGGTACACCCGGCCATCCACGTGATGTAAATGAAAACATGATTCATCCGACCAGGCCACCTTCTTCCATTGCTCCGTGGTCCAGTTCTGATGCTCATGTGTCCACTGTTGGCTCTTCCGCAGGGGACAGGGGTCAGCATGGGCACCCTGACTGGTCTGCGGCTATGCAGCCCCATACACAACAAACTGCGATGCACTGTGTATTCTGACACCTTTCTATCAGAACCAGCATTAACTTCTTGAGCAATTTGAGCTACAGTAGCTCGTCTGTTTGATCGGACCACACAGGCCAGCCTTCACTCCCCACGTGCATCAATGAGCCTTGGCCGCCCATGACCCTTTCGCCGGTTCCCCACTGTTCCTTCCTTGGACCACTTTTGATAGATACTGACCACTGCAGACCGGGAACACCCCACAAGAGCTGCAGTTTTGGAGATGCTCTGACCCAGTCGTCTAGTCATCACAGTTTGGCCCTTGTCAAACTCGCTCAAATCCTTACGCTTGCCCATTTTTCCTGCTTCTAACAAATCAACTTTGAGGACAAAATGTTCACTTGCTGCCTAATATATCCCACCCACTAACAGGTGCCGTGATGAAGAGATAATCAGTGTTATTCACTTCACTTCACCTGTCAGTGGTCATAATGTTATGCCTGATCGGTGTAATATATATATATATATATATATATATATATATATATACTGCCCGGCCAAAAAAAAAGTCGCTGTTTGGATTTAAATTGGCAAATGCTTAAGAGTCAATGATTGGATCATTATTGCAGTGATTATTATGTTTCTAGCATGTTATATGTTTGGCAACAGTTCTTCTAACCCTAATTGATGGAGTGTGTAGCTTTTCATTTCTTAAACAACCATGTAGGAAGACACATCATGGCCATATTCCAGGATGACAATGTCAAGATTCATCAGGCTCAAATTGTGAAAGAATGGTTGGGAGGGATGAAAAATGAATGCACCTCTTGATGAAAATGTGTGTGTGTATATATATATATAGGCTGTAACCACCATAGATACTGAGGGCAGTGTTGTTACTGTTAACTAAAATTATTAATACTATTAAAATGGAAATAAAAAAAAGCTAAATAGAATGATTAAAAATGATAAACACTTAAACAAACTAAAATTAAAGATATAAAATATAAAAATAAAAGCATACTATCTCACTGACTATTTTAATCTTCAAGAAATGTGTTTAGCCAATGTTTAGAAGGATGACTCTCATGCATATCTAGGTCACCTTTTAACCTAAAATGAAATTATATTTTGCTTATATTTTATATTTTTAAATATAAAATACAGTATAAAATTGCACACACTTTTATATATATATATATATATAATATGCATTGTTTTGCAAACTTTTATGACAAATTTTCTTGCAGTCCTCGATGATTCTCATTACTGTCATACAGTAATTTTTTTTAATGCTCTACAGTAAACTGAAATGTGCTAAATTGTCATGAAAATAATTGCAGCATCTTAACTAACATGGAACCTCATAAGTGATTTGGAAGACTATGTAGGCAGCAACTCTGTGCCATACTTTTGTTTGACATTTGCATTTTACTATGCTAACATCACAACACTCCATGTATAAGAATACATGTTGCATACAAATATTAGGTAAAATAGTCCATATTTACTAATAAGAACTATTTTTCTCTCGGTTTGTCTGCCAACTTGGATGGATGGACAAAAAATTTAAATTTTTAAATTAGCTTATTGGCATGAAACATGACCTGGACATGTTCTTGACATGACAGTTTTCATGTGATTCACCCAGAGTGTGTGCACAGCAAGTGTTTGACAGGAAATGTTGGACACAATCACTCGCTGATGCATGACGAGGTTCATCTCCCGTAGCTGTGGTGACTTCAGTCTTCTCCCCTGCTTAAATTACTGGAAGCGAGTGAACGGAGCCAGTGCATATTACTTGTGTCCTTTGCCTTTCCCCTGCAAATGTAACTTTTATGAGGTTGTCAGCCCTTGTTGCTGAAGCAGAACAGACTGTTTGATGTTAGAGAGAACAAAGTGAAGGTCTGGCTCAGATCTCACCAAATACACAGGGGCGGTTTATCGTAAACATCAGTGAGAAGAACCAGAGCGTGGCCGCGCTCTACGTGTGTTTACTGAACATGGCAGAGCCTTAGAATGATGAAGATTCGCTTCATAAAACACCAGAAACTCTTATAACCCATTTTTATAAAGTTTCCCCCAATATTTTTTTAGGAGATTATCATTGTTTTAAGATTTTCTTTTGTCATGACCATCTCATCTTGTAATACTATACCAGCATACCAAGTTTAATTCTTTAAAATATATATTGTTATATTGTTCCTGCACTCCTGATGATGGGATGAATTCAGGAAAAAACTAAAACTGAGCTGCCATGCTGGACCCCCTGTGTCTTAAAATGTTTATATATATATATATATATATATATATATTTATATATATATATATATATATATATATATAGTAACATTTTTATGAATTCTAACAATGCATGAATGTGAAGAAATATGAACGACGCTCGGGACACTTGACGGGCCAGTGCTTCATTGTCATGAAAGTTTACGCCTTGACAAGAAGACGCGAAAAGGAGCTCATTCCGAAACGTGCACCTAGAAAGCCGCGTCTCAGACAGCGCACGAATACTAAACTGAACTCGCTTTCACGTCTTGCACTTGAGTGGACAAAAATTCACACAAAATTGAATAGCAAAAAAAAAACAAAAAAATAGCAAGTATCCTAGTAAACATAGTCGGTTATGTCTTAAGTGAACATAAACAGTTGAGAAAATAAACGCATGTGTACAGTGTCAGTATATTAGATCCGTGCATTCGCTCTTAAAGTGGCAGCAGCCTAATATCCCTGCTGCTGTCTGTGTTTTTAATGTTAATCAAACAGCAAATGACAAAGAAAAAAAAGCACTCACTGCTCTTGACTGAATAACTTTTGTAACTTTAATAAGGATTAATTAATAAGGATGTTTAATTTATACAGTGAAGACTATGCAGTGTTATTTTACATTTGATTACTATATTAAATTTATGTACCCAAAAACTACTGTTAGTCCTACCTGAAAAAACTAAAAAGCACTGTTTATTTAATTTGTATCTTTGTTATGTTGTATTTATTTGTGCTTTTGCTTGTAATTTAATTATTTGTTCTTATTTTATTACTGACTGTTTACTTTTCTTTAATAATGTTTTAAATATTAAAGCTACACTATGTATTTTTTATATGTGCAGTTTACTTAATAATTTATGTTATTTTATTATATTATGTAAGGTGAACACATTTATCAGTTTAATTTACCTTATTAAATTAACTATTTGCTTTACAAGTGTAAGTGGAAAACTATTAAATAACAACAAGCATATTTTTAGAAACAAAATGCAAAAATAACTCATTGGACAAACTCAATTTAATTGAGGGCAGGAATTCCATCCAATAAATATGTGTGTATGAGTGCCCACAGCCTAAACAAAGGCACCACTCTTTTGCATAATGGTAACCACAAAATTACAGAAACTCCTCTAAATGTCCAACATAACTGAACATTAAACACTAACATAAACTAACAACATCTTTCCTTTTACTGAAAAACACATAAAATAACACTTTAATCCCTAAATGTACTCTCCTAATGCAGTCCCTTGCAAAGCATGCTGGGAACTACAGATCCACTGTCCAGTTTGTTCGTTTCACTCAGCAATGTTAAGCAATGGCAATTTAAAGTGCTTTACACAGAAATGGAATTAAAATATTTATAAGAAAAAAAAAACATTGATTCGTTTTTATGTACATTTGCTCACCTGTCTAATAAAGCACATGCAAGAACGGCATTTCTGTCAAGTCGAAGTTTGTTGCAAAGCTCTCGCCATCTCGAAAACGCCATGTCGATGCTGGTCCTCTTTTGATTTCTCATTTTGTTCCAAAGTCTGCTTGCCATGGTCCATAATGTTTGAACTAAACTACAACAGCGTGCCGCTAGACGTTATGCAGTTGTCCACGTCTGTTGCCATGGTTTCTACGGCAGTAAAAGCGGCAAAAAAAAAAGGGTAACGCGGATATGACGCCATTGACAGGCGACTCCCTCACACGTCCCGGTTCCTTGGTTAAAATCGCAATTTTCTCACGACTTACAAATAGTTGGAAACATTTGGGATATTGTAAGTACTCAACTGAACAAAATATATAACACTGGCCTAGTGGTTTTTGGATATTTTACTGCAAAAATATTACATATTGCACCTTTAAGTAGGCTAGTAGTTTTAGCTGTGGTATCGAAATTGGAATAAAGAATTGTGAATTGTCACTGTTGTCTAAAATTTTGGTGTCATTACTGCCTGTTTTTGCAAAACAGTTTCATGGCTGGTAAAAAAATATTTATTATAGTAAATTTTCTTAATTCTCCGGCCATTGGTAAGTGTGGCAAAAAGTTAGTTTTAGGCCCTATGCATAATTTTATACTTTTAATGTAGTGTACAATATTTCTTAACTACATTTAGTTAAAAACTTTAACAAAAATTTAACAGTTTTAATGTCTATTAATTTGTCCATTGAAAAATTGATATATTCCCATTTTTATGTTTGAATTATTAAATTGATAACTTATACCTTCATTTTATTTTGTAAGTGTCACGTCTAGTCCTCCATACCACCCTTTTCCATACAACAACAGCGGTAACACTTTATTTTACAGTGTCCTTGTTACATATTAAATGTACTTACCATAGTAATAACAGTAAATTATGCATAATTACATGCAACTAACCCTCAACCTAACCCTAACCCTATAGTAAGTGTATGTTGTTAATTAATATTACTCAGTGCTTAAATATAGCCATAATTACAGTGTAACAATGACACCTTAAAGTAAAGTGTAACCACAACAACTCATAGTAACACAACACTCTCCAAAAGGGCAAAAAAAACAAAACATAAATGATGAGAGATCCATTAGTGGTATGAAATGCTTTTTAACCGCAGATCAGTGAAGCTTTCCTTCATTAAACCAACACAAATGAACACAGCTCTCCTCCCAAAAGCTCACCTGAGCGCTAGTTAAAACGATCTCCAGACCCTTGTAATTACAGAAAAACCTCGCTGGTTTAGAAAACATGCCGATATTGGCACTGATTGGTTGGTTTACTGGCACATTGAAATTTTCTTACAAAATGATTATCTGGAGAGCTCTAAGGACAAGACTCAGCTGAGGCTCATATCTCTCTCTGTGTGTGTGTGTGTGTGTGTGTGTGTGTGTGTGTGTGTGCATGCGTGCGTCAGGCTCGGCAAACACACAGTGAAACAGCACAGATGGGCCATGATCGCACTTGGCTTTCTTACAGACAGACAGGTGGACGGCCATTTCTCACCACAAATATCTCCTCTCTCTCTCCCTCTCCCTCTCCCTCAGGAACTCAAGGAAGGAGCTGAATGACATACGGTTTGAATTCACTCCAGGGCAAGGTCAGTGCACCTCATCAGGCATCAGCCACAGTCGTAGCATTAAGCTGCCTTCAAGTCCTCTTGGGAAGTTCCCACTTACGAGGCCAGGAAACATTATTACGACGTGATTTAAGTTGGAATGAAATTTCACACAATTTCTTTTTCACTTTCTGACAGAGACTTTTGAAGCTTTCTTTTTAGCACTAGTGTAAGAAAATGAAGAGCAAATGATTAGTTTATGCTTTATGCATATATTTATAATTCTTGTGATACTACATGGAATGATAGGAAATGTAATTTGCAAAGCATGTGCCTAAACCTGGCTAACCTATAGTACGTACATGTAGTTACTTAATATTACTCAGTACTTAAATGTATAATTACAGTGTAACTAAGGCACCTTAAAATTAAGTGTAAACGAAAGTATTTATATAAGTTATATTAAATTTGTCATTATAGTTTTGAAGGATATATTATAATAGCTATCATTTCTTAGAAAAAAAGTGCAAAGTACAATTTCCCTGATTTTAATACATTGTACCATGTGATTATATTATTAATTTAACAAGTCTGGAGGGAAAGTCAGTTGTGAAATTCGGGCAAGTTTAATCTTTCAACATTCTTTCAAAAAAGAGAGAAAGTAATTACAAATCTTATTTCAATTCATTTGGTTTTTGTGTTTACAAATTAGCCATTTTTTTATGGCAAAACATCACTGTCCCCAGTGCTGTGGTCATAACTATTACACCAAGTATTTTAGAAAAATGAGAAGTAAGGAGCACCTCTTTGCCAGGGTACCAGAGTCAGTCATTCATTCATTTAAAGAATGTATTTATTATTTGGTGTCATTACCAAACCGGGTAGTACTGGAGAACATTAATTAAGAAACGATCAATTTCATTTTATTTTGGTCAAATTAATCAACTGCTAGCTAACTTGTTTGAATTTTCCCAAAAGTAAAATATATGTAATTTCCATTACACATCATTACCACAACACCATTCCACATGATGCCAAACTCACTTGAAGTTTGACCATGCATATACACTATATTGCCAAAAGTATTGGGACACCCCTCCAAATCATTGAATTCAGATGTTCCAATCACTTCCATGGCCACAGGTGTATAAAATCAAGCACCTAGGCATGCAGACGCTTCTACAAACATTTGTGAAAGAATGGGTCGCTCTCAGGAGCTCAGTGAACTCAAGCGTGGTACCGTGATAGGTTGCCATCTGGGCAATAAGTCCATTCGTGAAATTTCCTCACTACTAAATATTCCACAGTCAACTGTTAGTGGTATTATATGAGCAGAAGTCTCCAACTTTCTGCAGAGTCAATAGCTACAGACCTCCAAACTTCGTGTGGCCTTCAGAAAAGCTCAAGAACAGTGCGTAGAGAGCTTCATGGAATGGGTTTCCATGGCCGAGCAGCTGCATCCAAGCCTTACATCACCAAGTACAATGCAAAGCGTGGGATGCAGTGGTGTAAAGCACGCCGCCACTGGACTCTAGAGCAGTGGAGACGTGTTCTCTGGAGTGACGAATCACGCTTCTCTGTCTGGCAATCCGATGGACGAGTCTGGGTTTGGCGGTTGCCAGAAGAACGGTACTTGCCTGACTGCATTGTGCCAAGTGTAAAGTTTGGTGGAGGGGGGATTATGGTGTGGGGTTGTTTTTCAGGGGTTGGGCTTGGCCCCTTAGTTCCAGTGAAAGGAACTCTTAATGCTTCAGCATACCAAGACATTTTGGACAATTTCATGCTCCCAACTTTGTGGGAACAGTTTGGGGATGGCCCCTTCCTGTTCCAACATGACTGCGCACCAGTGCACAAAGCAAGGTCCATAAAGACATGGATGAGCGAGTTTGGTGTGGAGGAACTTGACTGGCCTGCACAGAGTCCTGACCTCAACCCGATAGAACACCTTTGGGATGAATTAGAGCGGAGACTGCGAGCCAGGCCTTCTCGTCCAACATCAGTGCCTGACCTCACAAATGCGCTTCTAGAAGAATGGTCAAAAATTCCCATAAACACACTCCTAAACCTTGTGGAAAGCCTTCCCAGAAGAGTTGAAGCTGTTATAGCTGTAAAGGGTGGGCCAACTCCATATTAAACCCTACGGATTAAGAATGGGGTGTCATTAAAGTGCATGTGCATGTAAAGGCAGGCGTCCCAAAACTTTTGGCAATATAGTGTATTTATTCCAAGTTTTTAACAGAAGACACCTAGAAGAATCACCCATGAACTAAATGTGCAATAACTGTGCACACTGAAAGCGTGACTATGATTAATACCAATTTAATTCCACCATGCCGACACGCCTCCAGCTCTATAATCCTGAGCTCAAAGAAAATCCAGTTTCCCACTGGTAATTATGACATTGTGCTGGTGTTCATGTGCTTCTTATAAAAATGATCTTTCCAGAGTGACTTGAAGGCAGCATTAGCAATAGAAAAAACCTTAAGAGGCACACTGTGTGAGAGATCTCAGAGGGTTCCTTCTGTTCTCAGTCTGACTGTGCATGTTCAAAGAGCATAAATCTGGGTGGGTGGTGTGACCAAAACCTAGAGATGCACCGAACGACCGGCCAGGGATCAGCCGGTCGGCCCGGACTGGCCGGTCAGTCTCACGTCTTTGCGATTCCAAGCCGGTCTCGCTCTCTTCTCTCTGATGGCAAAATGACACCTGCTTCCTCTCACTCATTCGTCTTATTTGCTCCGGTTAAATAGTGCTTGTATTGCGCATAATTCTACTAAATTCCACAGATTTTGTGCTCACACCAAAAGCGCACGCACCACTGATCTATATAAGTGGTGCGCACATAAAGCCGCCTCTCAATCAGCTTGCGAGTCGCAAGCACCAAAATGAGTGGCTTACTGCGCTTAAAGGGATAGTTCACCCAAAAATGAAAATTAGCCCATGATTTACTCACCCTCAAGCCATCCTAGGTGTATATGACATTCTTCTTTTAGACGAATACAATCAGAGTTATATCAAAAAATGTCCTGGCTAATCCAAGCTTTATAATGGCAGTGAAGGGCAGCCCAAAATTTGAAGTCCAAAAAAGTGCACCACCTCCATTATAAAAGTAAATCACACAGCTCCGGGGGGTTAATAAAGGCCTTCTGAAGCGAACTGATGGGTTTGTGTAAGAAAAATATCCATATTTAAAAGTAAAATATCTCAAATATATCAGACCGCCTTCTGTATTCAACTTACGCAGAAAGTGTAATTACTTTTACGCCGTGTGGATTACTTTTATAATAAATGGATGCACTTTTTTGAGCTTCAAATTTTGGGCTGCCATTCACTGCCATTATAAAGCTTGGATTAGCCAGGACATTTTTTAATATAACTCCGATTGTATTCGTCTGAAAGAAGAATGTCATATACACCTAGGATGACTTGAGGGTGAGTAAATCATGGGCTAATTTTCATTTTTGGGTGAACTATCCCTTTAAAGTGATGTCAAAATGCCCGTCTTGGCGTGTATTCAGTTAAACACAGTCTGTTTTGGAACGTAAATAGTTGAGAAAGATGCTGAAATCTCAATGAAAACATTGTTCATATATTAAAAAAAACATTCTCTTGTTATTTGGATCTTGATGGGCACAAATGAATAGATCAGATTATTCATAAATAAAATTCATAACAAATAAAGAAGTCACATACTATTTAACACAAGTTAAAAATAAAATGCTAATCATAAAACTCTAAATTCTGATTGGATGAGCCACATTTGAAGTTTTAAAATATACCCCCAGTTTTGAAAAGTAATCAGTTGATTGAACTTCTATAAGTTATAAACCATAAACAGCTAATCTCTGCTTTATTTCTACCATTGCTTGATAGAGTTATTTTATTATCGTTTTTTATATTTTGAATTTCAGTTTTAGTTATTTTAGTACATTAAGTTGTTAAATGAAAATGAAAAATGTTGCTTTGGGAAGTAGCTGAAATAGCTACGTTGGATATAGTTTTTTTTTTTTTTTTTTTAATATTTTATTTCAGTTAATGTTTATTGTATTTCAAATGTTTGTTATTTATTTATTGTTTTAGTTAACTGTAATAACCCTGCATCACACTGCCCAGCCCTAGATCTGATCTGACTTGTTCAGTGCATTTGAGGCCATTGCGACTTGTTTTTTGATGTTTGTGTGCGTGGGTTTGCCAGAACATGCTTTTAACTTTGTGTTCTGGCGGTTTTCTTGCTGTGATATCATGCTGTGCATCTGTGCGTGTTTTTTTCTCCTCAGACACTGCTGATGGAGTTTCTCAGGAGCTCTTTTCTGCTGGTCTGGTCAATGGTCATGATGTTGTTGTGGGTAAGTTGAGTGTGCATCACATTAAAAAGTTTTCTTGTCTGCCACTTTTAATTGCTCGAGCCTGAAATACAAATATTATATATTTACAAAAAACATATGTATGAATTGATTGCTGTGCATTTAGTCCTTAAATTCTACATTTAGACTTATGCATTTGGTAGACACTTTTATCCTAAGCGGCTTGCATCGCATTTAAGGTAAACATCTGATCAGTTCATGCGTTTCCTGTGAATCGAACTCATGACCTTGCCGTTTCTCACGTCATGCTGTACAGTTTGAGCTACAAGATCCCTTTAGTTATTTAAACGGGTTATTCAACGCTGGCAAAATGGACTTTTAATAAAACTTTGCTGCCTATGCAACATAAATGCAAAAAAAATAAAAAATAATAATAATTAAATCGGTTGCTACCTGATTAGAGAAAACAAGGAAAAAAGGCTGTTTTCCCTTTTTCCAAAAAAGGTAAGAAAACTTCAATACCCATAATGCACTGGGTATGTTGCCGTCCCAGGCCATTCCCACCAGTCTGCTATAGATATGCTTGACCACAGTCAAATACCACCTTGCTTTAATAGGAAATACTTCTTGGCAAACTTTGTTATAATGGTGTTGACTTGTATTGTTCTCGGGTGCAAGAATTCAAAGAGTAAATGTTTAGCGGGAGTGAGTTACTTTCAGTTTCCAGTGAAGGATCCAGTGTGTTGTAGGCAGTGGCTAAAGGCTGCAAAGAATCGTAAAAATGGTAATCATAAAAAAAAACTGTGTTCGTAGTCATCCATTTTGAGGGGCCGTTTGCACAACACTGTTTTCAATTTAAAAATTGTATGCGTTTTGGCCGTTCATTTACACGACAGCGGCGTTTTGGGGGCCTGAAAACGCGAACCTTTGAAACCGATACTTTTATTGTCTCTGTGTAAACTACAAAAACGGTGAAAATGCTGACGTCATGCGCATTCATATTACGTGTTCAGTCTATAGGCACGTAGTTTTTCTTTACAAACTGACATCACCAATAAATGGCTTGACATAATACAGCGTTCTTAGTCGTTTTCGCGGATCCATGTAAACAGGATTGTTTTGACAACGTTGCCGTCTGTACGCGAAAAACGCAAAGGAAAAACATTTCCGTTTTTAGTACATCGTTGTCGTGTAAACGTACCCTGAAATGTTGACATCAAACAGTATTTCATGCCAAACGGAGGGGGAAAACTGAAAGAAACTGCTGTTTTGTCAGTTCTGCCCAAAGCAAAACACTGTCACTTACAGGTAAGAAAGCTGTTGCCATAGTGTTCCATTTTTACCATAATGCTGTTTAAACAGTAGACAAGGTACGATATAATTTTCAGAGATAAACCTATAATACATATAATAACTTTTTTGTTAATAACCCTCTGTTGATCTGACAGTCCGTGGGTGGGGATACAAAAATGCTGAAGTTGCTAATGCTAATGTTTATTCGCCAGATGTAGCATCATGTGGACTTTTGCTGACAATTAAACGTGAATAGGTGTGTTTACGCCATGTTTTAATTATAGAGCTTGTATAACAGCTTGTAAGATGAGAACTTGTACCACTTGAGCGCTGCCGATTCATTGAGGCGTTGATAGTGATGCAATAGAGAAACATAATTCCTAATCTGAGGACGTGAGCAGATCCGAATAGAACTTCACGTGTTGTAATCTCGAGACTACTGTAATTACAACATGGCGTGAACACAGAAAAATTTCTCGGCCCAGGTAACATGGAGAATGAGTGAACATTGTTCATTTATATACTACTGACATTGCAACAATACAAAGCGGGTTGAAAAATGTAAATAACTTCTGACCATTACATCAGAGCAGCTCATGATGTTTCTGCTTTCTAAATGGAGCTGATACCAGCTTCTTCAGCAAGGAGAAAATTGCAAAAGGAAACAATCTCAGGGGTCATTAGTCCACTAAACATGCAGAGCAAAATGCTAGGTATAAGGGTAAGATGAGTCGCTTAACTCTGTCCATGCATCAGTAATGCTATAACTACACCAATTAATGTATATAGTTAAAATTCACGGTTACACACAATTTGGCTAGTGGATAATTTGAGTTCAAGACCCCTGCTTCAAGCCATTTCAGCGCAAATACATGAACACTGAGATACTGAATATCAAGATATAATTTGTTTAACCATGTTGCTCAGTCCTAATGTCTGTATCTTTTCCTACATGTGTTTTCCCAGTGGCTGCTAACCTTCAGAAGATTGTAGAAGACCCAATTACCTATAAAGTATTGACCTTTAAGTTGGTGAGTATTCAGATGCTAAATGTCACAGAGAATGTCTTGCAGGATCAGGCCTGGAAAAGTAATGGAAATTAACTGTAAAATACACATACATTTTCTAGTTATGCTCAGATATGTAATTGGCTTGAAATTGTTCTTTGTAGGTGGAGTCTTTCTAAAATGATTTTTTTATCCATTTATGAACGATTGGAAAAGGCACTGCAAGTCCTTGACTTTGTCATGAAGAGAATGCAGCCTGTTTTTGTACCATGCAGTTTATTTACTTTCTGCAAATTCATTGTGCACTGAATATATAACAGCATGCGTCCCTCAGGTCCCACACAGCCATTCATTTATTATTTGCTGAAATCACGTCTTTGACAGCGTAATGAATTTTCATTACATAATTCCTTATTGATTACTCTGAACACATGACAAATCTGAGAGAATATTAGGAGAGTGTTTAATGATGCCTTTTAATGGGCTAAAAAATGGCAGAACTGGGATATTCTGGCAGATACATGAATTTCCAAATTAAAATGTCACTGAGTGTTCCTGTTAAATGCATACAGATGAAGAAGTGAGCGCATTAGACCCCGGCCCCAGCGGCAGGGTCCTGTAGGAGTATCTGTTCATATTTCCCCAGGCCTTTTATATTTCAGTCTCTGTGGAGGATTAGAGACAGATAGTGGTGATAGACGGCGCTTTAATCCCCTTTTAAGTGGATCCCATTATATTGGATACGATGCCGTTTTGCACCATTCACATGAATCTTCTGGTGAGATTGTATCCGAATGGATACGTTTCATGTAGTGTGAGGTCCTCCATGGTGGTATTAAAGATATAGTTTATTCAAAGATAGAAATTTTGTCAATATTTATATGTTTTTTTTCTATGAAACGCATAAGAAGAAAATTTGAAGAATGTACATACAACATATATTTCATAGTGGCTGCTAAAAATGGACAATAGAAACAAATATTTGCTAAAATATGCTAAAACAGTATTATGATGTTTTAGTATGTTTTGAATTTTTTTTTTTTGAAATTGTAATATTATGGAATAAAGTTGTATTGTTTCGACAATCTCAAAATAGGCCTTTTATGAGAATAAAGTCATGAAATTTCAGGAATAAGATTAATAAAGCTATATTTTGAATTAAAGTAAAAAGAAATAATCAAAATTATGATATTAAAGTTTATTTTTAAAACTGTATCACTTTATTCTTGTAAATTTATGACTTTATTTCATATCACTCCATGATATGATTTTTTTTATGGAAAAGTGAAAAAAGTATTTTTTATATATTTATTTATTTATATATTTACAGTTTATATTTATATGTATTTAATATCTATTTAAATAAATAAATATATAATTCAAAATCATATACAGTATGTGTATATATATATACTGTATATGTATGTATGTATATTAATTTGAACAGTCATGAACATTGCAATGAAACAACTTAATAAATAAATATAAAAAAACCCACTTTATTATTTTAAAACTTTGCATTATTTTAAGGACACAATGAGATATTTTTTTTAGCATGATATCGCCAAATCTAGTGGCTGCCAGGCTCTAAAGAGGGCAGGAATTAAATTTTTGTTTATTTTTGTTTCAATTTTGTAAGGTTTTATGTTTCAATTGAATGCCATTGCAAACAAGATTTGTAAGCTAGCTGTTGTTGTATGAAAAAGGGCTGTTTATACAGGTTTGGAACAATATGATTGTGAGTAAATAATGACAGAATTTGCTATCTCAGATGAACTACTCCTTTAACCGCAGGAAACGCTAACTCTAAGAGCAGGTCCCGGTGGACTGGCCGATACGGCGGCAACGGCTGTGTTTAATCACTCCTTTAGATGGAGTGGTGAGCTGGCGGTAAACAACATCTGTGCGTTAGCAGGCGGCTCATTCTGCTGCGGCCTTTTGCAGAGTGCTATCTCTACAGCATCTGCCAGCTCTTAGCCTTAACTTCACCCTCCGACCCTCCACAAACCTCCCAGAATGCATTTCTCAGTCGCACCTGGTGTGTTTAGAAAATCACATTAGGACGTGTGGAGTTTTATTGTTTAATTTGAGCTTGAGCGTCCCAGGAGAGAACTCCACATCATGATTAGAAAACAACTCCACATTAAAGCTGAGAAATCTGCTCGTGTAACAGGATTGTAGACGGTGCGGCGTGTGTGGGGAATATCTCAGGCAGCCTGGTCCTCCGATCTCATTTACTAATGTCACCCCTGACTACACTGTGTGGAACTCAGACAATTATGCTGCTTGGATATTGAACCGTGAAGAAGAATTATGTTTGTGGTTGCTGTGCGCACACATGCAGGCTCTGTGGCTTGTGCATGTACATGCTAGATCTGCAATAGAGAATGCTGAAAATACATTGATTTCAATGGGGATGTGCAAAAGTGACACTGCACCATGTAACCGAAAGTTGTAAAACTGACCAATCAGCATTTAGGACCGAAACTATCTGTTTCATAATGAGTGTTTTTTAATATACAAAACTATATACACACCGATCAGGCATAACATTATGATAACATTACTGACAAAGTGAACAACACTGATTATCTCTTCATCACGGCACCTGTTAGTGGGTGGGATATATTAGGCAGCAAGTGAACATTTTGTCCTTAAAGTTGGTGTTTTAGAAGCAGGAAAAATGGGCAAGCGTAAGGATTTGAGCGAGTTTGACATGGACCAAATTGTGATGGCTAGACGACTGGGTCAGAGCATCTCCAAAACTGCAGTTCTTGTGGGGTGTTCCCGGTCTGCAGTGGTCAGTATCTATCAAAAGTGGTCCAAGGAAGGAACAGTGGTGAACCGGCGGCCAAGGCTCATTGATGCACGTGGGGAGCGAAAGGCTGACCCTTGTGGTCCGAGCAAACAGACGAACTACTGTAGCTCAAATTGCTCAAGTTAATGCTGATTCTGATAGAATGGTGTCATTGCAGTTTGTTGCGTATGGGGCTGCATAGCCACAGACCAGTCAGTTACTTTGACACGTACCACCTACCTAAGCATTGTTAAAGACCATGTACACCTTTTCATGGAAACGGTATTCCCTGGTGGCTGTGGCCTCTTTCAGCAGGATAATGCACTCTGCCACAAAGCAAAAATGGTTCAGGAATGGTTTGAGGAGCACAACGAGTTTGAGGTGTTGACTTAGCCTTCAAATTCCCCAGATCTCAATCCAATCGAGCATCTGTAGGATGTGCCGGACAAACAAGTCCGATCCATGGAGGCCCCACCTCGCAACTTACAGGACTTAAAGGATCTGCTGCTAACATCTTGGTGCCAGATACCACAGCACACCTTCAGGGGTCTAGTGGAGTCCATGCCTCGACGGGTCAGGGCTGTTTTGAAAAATCTATTTATGACATTATTTTTGAAAGCATCCTCACTTTACAGCATTTTTACACAAGTGCATAAAACTTTTCACAGTACTGTAAATTTGCAGGTTGGTTCATTCAAGCGTCTTGAGATGTTACTGCAGTTCTTCTGGATTTTGTGATGCAGGCATTGCGTCCTCTCATGTGACTTTCCCCCATTCATTCTCAATTACCCCCCCATCAAACTTACCGCACGCTTTGTGGGGTCTGTTAAAAGTCGATGGGCTCAGGGGAGGCAAGCCTCCCATTATAACTTCACCTGCGGGTGTCGCTGTTGGACAGTTACTTTATAAAAATTAGTGACTTGCACTTTTTAATGTCATGTTTTGTAATATTTGCATTGTTTTATTTTTGTAATTTTGATTATTTTCTCTATTTTTTATTTTGTTTTTTTTGAGGAGACACTGCCTCCCTCGCCTCCTCAGAGGAAACGCCCCTGGTTAAACTGTGTCTTGTTTAAAAATGAATCCGCAGTAAAATAAAGTGAACAAACAGTGTTTTACTGACGTGATATGGAACTTCGTTAAAAATAAAGTTCATCCACACTTTCCTAATGTTAGGATCACAAGGAAGAGAATGCAACTTCCACAGCTTGGCACTTCAAAACGTCTCAGAGGCGACTATCGTTTTGTTGCTAATTCTGAGTTGTTCTGTGTACTTGCGTCTCTCTCATATTTACTGCTACATGACGTGTGAATCAGTGGGCGGGGCTAAAGAGGCAGTGATTTAGAAGTAGGCCTAGGCATTGATCTTCCTCTGCAGAGGCGGTTTTTCGTCGCACTATCAGGTAATAATGTGACAAAATCCGAAATAAAGCATTTTCTAAGCTTGGTTTTAATAAAAACTATATTGAGTTCTGAAAACTTGCATGATATTTTTATAGTACAATGACCTCTTTATATGTCAAAAGATCAAGGAAAATGTAATTTCTCAATTCATGACCCCATTAAGCTTATAAATATTTCCACACATCACCTTTAATATATCAGCATCTACATTATGTGTCCATCAGAGTGTTTTCTGCATGCGTAAGCGCCCAAAAACACACACACAGAGCGATATAAGAAACACTTCCTTTTCCACTGAGTAATTCATAATGCTTCACCCAGGAGAAATGAGTTACGTCAGCGAGGAGTTTTATAGGCAGACCTTTCTACGGGTCATAGTCCCTCTTATTTAGCAGGAGCGTGAACTCAAGCCGTATTTCACCGCAGTGTTTTTTAGAGAGAGCAGACACTCACTAACACGCATAAATACACACACACCTCTCTCTAAGATCAGTCGTCTGACCCTGAGCTCCTCCAGAGAAAACGGACAGCAGAAAGCGAGCGATCGATTTCCTCCAGACATTTGGGCTGCGTGTTACCTGCGATAAGATGGTCTGCTCTCTGCCCAGCGCCGCTCCGTGATTAGACACTTGTCAGAAGACCACAATTTCATTACTTTCCTCATCTGTTTTTTTGCCTTTCATCCCTTAACCTCCCTTTTGAAGTCTCTTAGATATTAGTAGTTGGAAATTAAGTCAAAAAGTATGCAAATAATAATCATTAGGGAGGGCAATGATCCAGATGCAATGCAATTTAAACTCTATTGACATAATTTGTTGTATAATGTTGATTTCTAAGTATGGGTTGGTTATTTATTTATTTATTTATTTAAGTCAATGTGGGCCAGTGCTCTAAAGGGTTTAAAAGCACAAATGCGAAGCTGCTATTGCTGTTAAAGCACCTGCATGAATTATTAAACCCATTTATTATGAGCTGTAAAGTCATCTAAACAGGACTTTCTGAGGTGAGACGTAGATGCTGATGTAAGTCCAGTCGAGTTTGCATGTCAGGGCTCGACATTCGACACTTGTCCGGGACAAATGGATTTTTGGAAGGGGCAAGTGAAAGAGAATTTTACTTGCCCGACCGGACAAGTAGCCTGATTAAAATGCCAATAACAAAAAATAACTAGGGAATCACCAAAATACAAGAATGATTTTGCATTAATTTAGTGTAAGTGGCGATCGATAGTGGATATCAGGGCTCTCAAGTCTCACGCATTCACAGTGAGACACGCATTTCAACCAGTTCACACGCTCACACGCCACACCTTGTATTTCTCACGCTGAGAAGTAAGGGATAACATGTCCCGCTGTATACAATTAATGGACGAGGCTATTAATTAATTATACACATCAACCGTTCTGAGCTTTTATACGCACCAAGTTTCCATACGAACGGAACAGACCAATTATCTGCGCAACATGACTGAAGCCCGATTTATTTAGTTGTGCATGCATGGCGCGCGAATATACTCTGCGTGCGTTCACCAGCGTGCTCCAAAAGTGTGAGAAGATTTAGATTTGTGCGAGCCGTTCCTATCGCGATTCCTATCGCTATTCCTTTCATCTTGCACCAGCATTCAACATAAATTAGAAAGCGTTTTAAACTACTCATGACCACCTTTACTAGAATTTATCACGTTGTATTGTATTTACTGTGGTAGGCTTGTGGAGTTATGTTATTAACCAACTTTGCATGTGGATCCACAAAAGAACATTTTGCAAAAATATATAAAAAAAACAAGCAAACAAATAAATCTCATGAGGGAGCATGTCCGGACCCCGCTAAACTATGCCCAACCCCTTCATTCTTTTATCATTTTGATTTTACGATTCCTGGTTGAAATCAATTGCCTGTGATCAAAGGTAGTGAGAGCTGATGTTGGGGAATATAGCCAAATTCATGCTAAATTATTATTGATGCAGTCAAAAACTCTCCCAACTGCTTTGCAACCAGAAGCTTTAGCTTAGTTTGGCTACCTGAAAATAAGGAAAGTACTAGAGATGTATTTCATTATTTTAATTCAAATTCTACTGTATTAATACTCTTTTCAGCTATGTTAAGACAACATTTCTTAAAGCAGAGTGCTCTGGCTATCATTTCAGTAATGTTTTATTTCCTGGCAATGCATACATTAATCATTGCATTTGTCTATTTCAAAGATGTCAGGGAAAAAGCAAAAGAGTATTATTTCATTCTGTGCACCAAAGGGTCAGCCCCCTAAAAAGGTTGCCAGATCAGAGGAGGAGACAGTGGAAGAGATGGAGGCAGAGACGGTGGAGAAGACAGCAAGGGAGACAGTAGAAGAGACCATAGAGGAGACAGTGGACAAGACAGGGAAGAAGAAGAAAGCATTAAGTGGAGCAGCCACCTATAGGTGTACTTTTAAAAGAGAGTGGCCATTCATTACCATAGGCACCACCATACTGGTGTTCTGTTTGCAGACAGGAGAACTCATGTGCCCATCAATGTGTGACAAATGTGAACAGGCATACAAAACGTAAAGGTCATTAGGCCAAAGAACAGGCACTTCAGTCAACAAGCAGCATAATTTCTATTTGTTTAATTTCTAAGTATGAACAATAGGTCAAATTGAACTGATAGAAAAAACTTGAGAGAATTGGGTGGGTTGGGTGCAAATATTTGAGTGGCTCCTCCCCTAACACATCTCACTCCAAACCTTTGATCAAACTTGAGAGCCCTGATAATATATAATATAATGAACTGACGGTATCAAGGTTGTGCTGCTGACGCTCGCGCAGCCTCTTGAGGAGAAATCGAAAACAAATGAGCGCCGCTCACACAGAGAAACACAGTAACATACTGCGGTAAAAATTCGTTTTTTTATATTTATAACATATGATACAGTTAAGCAACATCACACGACCAAGAGTGCTGTTTTCCTGAATACCATCATGATTGAAAATGTGACACTGATTTCATATGACAGTTCCATAAACAATTAATTAGCATTAAGTCACTTACATTTTAGATGCAATATCGACTGTTTTTGTTCTATTTCAGCAGCAAAAATAGTTCCAAACAAAGATCACAGCAGAATCATAGCGCATCTCACAGCAACAGTGTGTTACTGAATGATTCAGCGTTTTGAATGAATCGGTTGAATCAAAGATTCAATGACCTATTCATAAACGATCTTGAATGAATCAGCCGTTTCAACGAATCGACTCAATGACTCACTCATTGAGACGGTCAGCTGCCGCCACCTAGTTTAGTTTCATGTTTAAACATTCTTTCCAACATTTCTTATTTGTATATTCAAAAAATATTTAAAACAATCTCATAACATTATTTAATGCAGTTGTAATTTTTCAGTGTAAATTATTTAATTTGATTGGTAACAGCCCTATAGTGTCTTATTCTAATTTAATTTAATTCATCAAATTTAATAATATAAAATGAAAGCCGAAGCATAGCCTATATTTAATAAGATTAGGGGAAAAATGCCCTCTATAAAAGGTAAAAATATCACAGATATGCAGATTTAAATATGTCAAAGCTGATTGAACACTGGTGAGAATACTGCTTCGGAATAAATTATATTTACAACACAAAAAAATAAAAAATAAAAATAATTTCCGGGCAAGCAAATTTTTTACTCTGACAAGTGAATGACAGATTTACTTGTCCGAAGGACAAGCACGTGAACAGGCTTAATGTCGAGCCCTGCATGTAAACTCATATTGTGCAAAAGTTTCCCGGTTTACTTGCATTACGGTTGATGAATACATTGCGAAACCTAGTGAGATGCCTTGCTGTCTACTCCCTACATAGGCAGCTGTCATCCAAGGTGGCATCCTAATTTAAATGGGGCGGAGTTAGGATGCCCCATTTGAGTTGATGGAGTTAGTCATCAGCATGTTGATAGCGAATGCTATATTAGGCATAAAACTGCATAGCACACACAATTGCATAAAATAACCTTTATTATAATTGGATTTTTGTAATTTAATTTTTCTTTGTATCTAATTAGAACTATTTTTATATCAGTACTTTTGATTTATTATTATTTATAATTAAATGTTATAAATGAATTTTAACAAATTTAATAACTTATATTAATATAAATAAGTATTATAATGAATTAAAAATGGACAGCATAGAGCTAGTCTCATGCTAGTATGTATAATTTGTTATTTTATTCCTGTTGCACTCCACATTATATTTATTTTATATATATTTTTTTCTTTTTCTTCTTCTTCTTCTTCTTCTTCTTCTTCTTCTTCTTCTTCTTCTTCTTCTTATTATTATTATTATTATCATTATTATTATTATTATTATTATTATTATTATATTTTACAAAGAGTGTCAAACAATTGTCTGCTGTAATCTACAATATTCCACATTATATTTATTATATTATTATATATTTTATTTTATATTATTTACTGAGTCAAATTATTGTCTGTGGAAAGCCTCATTATGCCACCAATGCTGACAAAAGCTTAATACGTTGAGAACATTCCTTTAAATAATTCTCCAGAAATCTCAAAGGCTGTAATTTGTTTCAGTTGCATTAACATGCATTCGTATCTGTGTGTGTGTCTCCAGGCATCTGGTTGTGACAGCACAGAGATCCCAGATGAGGTGAAGTTGATTGGCTTTGCCCAGTTGAGTGTCACCTGATAGCATCTCATTACCACAGCAGAGGGAGTTTCTGTCGGAAGAGACTGAAAGCTGCAGGAGACGGCGGGAGGGGGTTCACTACCACACTGAAGACCTCTGCTGCAAACTCCCACCTCCTGTTCCCATTCAGGTTTTCCTTTCCCTCCCGATCCACCTGCCCTCACCCTCCACAACATTTGCACCCGTTCAATCAAACGCAGCGCTCTTATTCAAACACACACACACAGCCGTCCTCTTTCCCAGAAGCTGTATTTGCAATGCCTTTCACCAAAACATTCCATTTCCCAGAATTCAAAGCAGGAGCCCATCATCTCAGGAGGCAATAGCTAGTAAAACAAAAAAGAAATGTTTTTTTTTTTCTTCAATTATTATGATTGTTATTGTGTTACCTCTGCTTTCATCAGAGCTCTTACCGTATTATTATTATTATTATTAATGACAAAAATGCCTTTTATTTCACGTCCTCTCGTATGTATGTGGAAGAGTAGCTCTGGTGCGCAGATTGTAGACCACAAAACTGAAGTGGAGACGTCTCCCTCTGAATGTAAAAAGCACATTTTCATTCTGAATCTTATTTTAACACATTTTACCTGTATTGTACATAGAGACCTTCTGTCCAATGAAAAATAAGGGAATATTTCGTTTCATTTTTTTCCAGAGGACTGAACCGAATGCTGCCATGTGCAAACGTACTGCTTTATTTTTTCGGGACAGTGTTGATGCTTCAATGCTAGAGGTGCCTTGTTTTTTTTTTTTTTTATCCGTGCCTAAGAGATGTAGGAAACATGCTTGAAGCCGTTCTACTGACACTGAACAGGAAGGACGCTGATTCGTCGATAGTATTTTCACTGGTCAGTGGCTCGCATTGAAGTTAACAGCTGATGCACTTTGATTTCACATTCGGCGCTTTGACCCGACGTAACTATCCAGATTTAACCTGTTAAAGCTTTGTCGTGCGACAAACAAGGTCATCGCTACCACTACGCACACCTTAATCCTGATGTGTTGTATTTACAAAAAGCCGTCGATGGTTATGCGTCATTTTTACAGCACTAGAATGTGTTTGTTTTTGAACCCAGAATGCATCTGTCTATCAGCAAACGTGAAGTATTTTGTAAAGGAAACCAAATGTCTACTACTGAATGACAGAAAAGCCATCTGTGTGTCCAAAACGAGTATAGTAGCTTGAATTAAATTATTCTGTTCTCAGCCCAAATGTAAATAATGTTAACTTTATTATTATTATTATTAAGTTGATTTGTGTTTTCTATATACCACGTGTGTACCTCCCTTACTATTCAGCCCATGTTCCCTTTCTGTAATCAGCAAAGAATATAAACTTTCTGCGAAGGTACAACAAATAAAAAAAAGAATTGCAACTATTAAACCGGAGCATGGCTGTGTTTTGGAAGAAAAAGGATCCTAACCATATAATGTGATTATGATATTATCTTTTGCCTGCCTCTCTGTGTTTTTTTATACTGTAATTGCTATAATTTACCACCGGCAAACCCCCAGAAAGAGATTTCATTACAGTGTTTTAGTATCTAATCGTCTCCCCATGAAATGGTAAAAATCATCAGATTTATGTGAGATGTGGAGCATTTATGTGAGTACTTGAACTACTTAGGGCTGGGTAATTTATCAAATATCTGAAATGATGGTGCTGGAGATGTAAAATTAAGCAAAGTTGGCAATGATGTGATGATTTTAGTATGTTTTTTATGTCTGTTTTAAATTGGTCCACATTATACACGAAAAGGACTAATTATGTGTTTATTTTGTAAAAAACGGTGTCCGAAATAATCGTGATTAATCGCATCTAACATAAAAGTTTTTGGGTAACACTTTACAATAAGGTTCATTAGTTAACATGAACTAATAATGAACTGCACTTAAAGTATTTATTTATCTTTGTTAATGTTAATTTCAACATTTACTAATACTTTATTAAAATCTTGTTAACATTAGTTAATGCACCGTGAACTAACATGAACAAACCATGAACAGCTGTATTTTTATTAACTAACGTTAACAAAGATGAACAAATAAAGTAACAAATGTATTGGTCATGGTTAGTTCATGTTAGTTAATGCATTAACTAATGTTAACTAATACAAACTTATTGTAAAGTGTTACCAGTTTTGGTTTATATATGTGTGTGTGTGTATGTGTATATACACCCATATATGTATGTATATACATTATATATAAATATATGTGTGTATGTATATATACACAGACACGCACACACAAATATATATATATATATATATAGATACAGTATATAAATATAATAATATATACACACATATATTATATAAAAAAAACTTTTATGTTAGAGTTAGATTTATGTTAGATTTAATCACGATTAATCGATTTGACAGCACTAATAATAATATTTATTATATTATTATTTTACCTTTTTTTTTTTTTTTTTAGTAATAGTCACATTATTCCCTGTCGTAATCTCCACATTATATTATTTATTTAAAAAACATTCAGAAATATAATTTAACTGGATTTAATTGCATTTTTCTTTGTTTGCTTAAAATCACCCTTTTTCAGCTATTGCAGAGTAAATGCATCAATATGAAGATATATTTTCATTATCTTTTTAGTCTTGGAAATACACTGGCTCTTTGTATGTATTCCAAGACTTGTATTTCAAAGTATTTAAAACATTTTTTTTTTTTTTTTTTTTTTTTTTAAACCTTTCAAGAAAAATGCAAAAAAAAAAAATTAAGTTAAAACATTATTAAAATGGAGTGAGATTATTTTCTTGCCTTCCATCATGCTGTAGAAGGAGTCTAAATGATGTCACTTCCTGGGTATACAATCATCACAAGAAATGACACAGTGAAGTGTGTGTATGTGTATTGTGTATATGTATATGTATATATAGATAGATATATACACCGATCAGGCATAACATTATGACCTAATATCCCCTTTTGCTGCCAAAACAGCCCTGATTCATCAGACCAGGCCACCTTCTTCCATTGCTCCGTCGTCCAGTTCTGATGCTCATGTGTCCACTGTTGGCTCTTCCGCGGGGGACAGGGGTCAGCATCGGCACCCTGACTGGTCTGCGGCTATGCAGCCCCATACGCAACAAACTGTGATGCACTGTGTATTCTGACACCTTTCTATCAGAACCAGCATTAACTTCTTGAGCAATTTGAGCTACAGTAGCTCGTCTGTTTGATCAGACCACATGGACCAGCCTTCGCTCCACACGTGCATCAATGAGCCTTGGCCCCCCATGACCCTGTCGCCAGTTCCCCACTGTTCCTTCCTTGGACCACTTTTGATAGATACTGACCACTGCAGACCAGGAACACCCCACAAGAGCTGCAGTTTTGGAGATATGGCTCTGATATGCCTAATATATCCCACCCACTAACAGGTGCAATGTTACTCACTTCACCTGTCATTATTATGGCCATAATGTTATGCCTGATTGGTATATATATATATATGTGTGTGTGTGTGTGTATGTATATACACACAAGAAATGACAGTTAGGTTTAGGTATATACTGTATATACTTCACTGTGTACACTGTGTATATATACAGTACACACACACACAATGAAATGAATATCAGTTATGTCAGTGATGTGAGTTTTTAATTGTTGGATCATACCTCGACGGTCAAAAGCTCCATTTTAAAGTAATGGGACACCAAAGTGTGTCACTGTTCAAGGTAAGTGCAATTTTTGACACAATATTCACTCAGGGATGCTGATTGCTGTTAATCCCACCCTGACAACAGCCTTCCTGGAAGGCATCCCATAATAGACCCATTCCTGACTGGAAATCGGTTGCTTTAAAGCACTTGCTCCATTATGCCACATACAACAACGCCAAAGACTTTATTTGTCATGGGTGTTGACGGAGTTTGGCAAGACCACAGTTTGGCACATCTCAAGGTGCCTGACCAGTCTGCCAAGTGGCACTGTTATGGGCATTTGGCAGGACGAGTGACTGGCGAAATCCTCCAAGCATGGAGAAGGTGGGCTGGACACTTTACTGAAACGCCACAGCACATTTATACTGTCAAACACGTTCATCTAAAGGCAAGACGTCAAATTCAAAAGTTACACATATTTGACAAAATTGTTTTCATGCTCATCAAATGTTAGAAAACACATCATTTCCAAGCAAGCAAAAGTTGTACAAATCGGGCTGCAAATAATACCCCAATTTTCTGTAAAACCTTGAACTAGAAACAGCATATTAGTATTTATTTAACATCAGTGTCTGTTATCATATTGCTGCTGCCATTTAAAAAAATTACCATGGTTGAAGCGGTTTTAAGTTTGGGGTTGATAAGATTTTTTAATGTCTTTAGTTTATCAATTTGTATTTGATAAATACAGTAAAAAAAAAAAAAAAAAAAAAAAACTAATATTGTGAAATATTACAATTTAAAATCACTGTTTTCTATTGTAATATATTTTAAAATGTAATTTATTTCTGTGATCAAAGCTGAATTTTCAGCATTATTACTCCAGTCTTCAGAGTCACATGATCCTTCAGAAATCATTCTAATAAGAAACATTTCTTATTATTATCATTGTTGAAAACAGTTAAAAAGTTATGCTGTTTAATATTGATTGTGGAAACCATGATACATTTTTTCTTCAGAATTCAGTTCAAAAGAACAGCATTTAATTGAAATAGAAATCTTTTGTAACATAAATGTCTCTACTGTTACTTTTAATCATTTTAACACGTCCTTGCTGAATAAAATGAATTTATTTTCCTAATTGACTAATCTTTGAATATAAATGAGCAAAACATAAAAAAAGATCAATGCTTCAAAAAAAGCACATTGTTATATATATATATTTTTTATGTAAAAAAAACAACAACAAAAAACAGTATAATACAATAGTACCCATGGGGATAATATGTTCATTATTGTTTTCACAGTTAAATGTCAAATCCCCAGACAATTTCAAAAAATGAAACAAAACATATGTGAATCACATTTTGGCCTTAATTAAATAAAATACCAGAGAAGAAAAAAAAAAAAATCCACTTTCAAGTTTCCCACTTTTTTCATGTTTCTCACTCAAAGTGCTTCATTATATGCCACATTAACACTGCGTTCCTTAAGCAACGTTTCTACAGGGTTGAGCATGTACAGTAGATACTCACTAGATGACACTTGATACCAAGCGTTAATGACTTTAGATATATAGATTTACAGTATAACTACAAACATGAGTCAGCTGCAATGTCTTCAACTTCTAGGAGTAAGAAAATAATTTTTAGACTTCTTATAAATAACGAACTATACATCGGCGTTATCTTTTCCAAGAAAAGAGGTTTTTGAACATGTAAACAAACAGTATGCAGGCGCTTTCACATACAGTAAACAAAGCAACGTTGCATGTAACTTTTCATTTTGTATGTGCAAAGAAAAGTGAACAATCAAGGGCATTCATCTGACACATTTGATGTGCATCCGAACCAAAAGAACCTTCACAGACTAGCACAGTTATAATATTAACACGAATAGCACATTTCCCCAACCGATTCTCATCCCACTGCTAAACAATGTTGTTGAAATGCCCCAGGAGGATGTTAGTGTTTTTAAGAAAGAACTACAATATGTGCTTGGCACGTCCCAAGGCTCCGGGTCGTATCTTCTGGGTATTAAAAAGGGCACAAATGCACATGTCCTCAGGCATCGTTGACTAACACTTGAGATGCTTCTTGCTGGTCATGTCGTTCCAGATGCGATGCATCTCCTCAGGGGAGATCTGGTGAACGGTGATGACTCGGCGGTACCTGCAGAGACTGTAGGCCATTTTCCAGTGATTGAAGCCACTGTTCTGATACGGGTGAATGCCCAGCTTCCTCAAACACACCCCGACGTAAACGTCCTCCAGATGCAAGAGCCTGGTGTGCAGGGAAGTTTTGTAGATGAGCTCGGCCACGTCCGCCGAGAACACGTACCCCGTGCCCGAGCAAAACGGCGGGTACTTGCTCTCAGGATAGAGGTCTCTGGGCATGTACCATTTGCTGCGCATGTCCCGTATGGGTCCGCCATTGATGACGTACCCGGTGAAGTACCTCCGTCGAGGTTTGGTTGCTGGCTTCAAGAGTTTATACACCAAGTTGTCCATGTTCACAAAGATATCGCTGTCCGTTTTCATCACGTACTTGGCTTGGTTGCAGTAAGTCGCCACCCAGCGCATTCCCATCAGCGTTTTGAGAGTTAGGTTGTGGTACGAGTCAACGAAGTCCTCGACTACGATGTCGTGAAAGATCTCACTTTCTTGCTCCACCATTTGGTTGAGCACCGCATCCGTACTGCGTCCGAGAAGAAACAGCGTTATGATGCGCAGGTCGCTGAACGTGCTCTCGTCGCCCCACGTCTCCCGGATGGCCTGGCGGGCGTCGAACTCCTTGTGCGTGGTCGTGATGAGGATGACGAGGAAGGGCACATTGGTTTCGCATTTCTTGGGCTCGTTGATGATGAACTCGAAGGCGTGTGGGTTCAGCGGACGCGTCCTGATGTTGCCGAAGGTGGTGGTGGCGTTGCTCTTGAGCGCTTTCGCTGTTTTACGGGCCGGCACGGACAGTTGGCTCACATAGGATGACGTGGGTCTGGATATACTTAGATACCACAGAGCACTGGCCCAGCAAACAACCGTCAACACGTAGAGGCATGACACTTTTGAAGGCATTATGATGCATTTACGTGCACTTGGAGCTGAAGATCTTGAACGGCCTCGCAGCCATTAGTGACGGTTCCTCAGGCAGAAATGCAGAACGCAGAAGCATTTGTATGCAGCTTGACAATGCCTGTCAGAGCTGTCTGTTCTCCGTATGAAACTGGTGGGATTTTGCAGAGTTTTGAATGCTCCCTGACACTCTTCTGCATGTTCCGCTGAAATCTGAAAAACAAAACAGCAAGTTATTTTCAACTAGTGGATTACTGACAAGTGGGTTCTCCAACTGAAGCCAATACCGATGGGGATTGCACATAAATATGCTGATATTAACCCTCACTTAAGATGATATTTATTAACTCTTTCCCCGCCAGTGGTTTTGAAAAAAAGTAGCCAGCCACCGCCAGCGTTTCATAAAAAAGCAACGTTTTGAGCAAAAAGCTGAGAAAAATCACGTTTTTGTCAAAGACTACATCCAGATGGGATTCAGAACGATGAACAAAAAACAGATGGAGTCCATCAACACCCTTAATGCTTCACAGTCCTATAGCTCGTCCTGGGTTGATATTTCATTCAGTAACATTATGCAGTTTTGATTTATATGCTGTTTAATGTTGATGACCGCATTATTTTACATATGCATCTGCTTACATATGATATCGCTTGTTTCTGCTTCTTCTTCATCTGTGTTTTGATCAGGTGATTCATTACTCTTTCAGTAGATGTCTAATAGCGCAAGTGAAAACACGGAAAGCCGGAAATTTCTGTCAATGGCGGGGAAAGAGTTAAAATTCACAAAACTAAAATTGAAAACAGAAACACAGTATACTTGTAAGTGTACTGATTCAATACTACTTGGGACTAAATTAGCTTACTCTTTAGTGTATAAAAGTATACTTTTAAGTATACTCTAAGTGTAACTTAGTAAACTTTGAGTACACAACTAGTTCACAACTTTTCATTTGTACTGCATCTGTACTACAAGTGAACTTTAGGTATACTGATGATAGTTTACTGGTCAAATACTTGTAATTGTTTCGTTTATGAAAGTGTACTGTCAGTAAACTACTAGTTTAATAGGCTAGTTTTATACTAAAAAGTATACTTGTAAGTTTTCTTTAAGTGAATATAACATCATACTCATAGTTTACTATTTATATATTATTTTTCGCACTTTAAGTATAGGCCTACTACTGTGTTCCTATTTAGGTAATATTTTTTTATACTTGAAATATACCTTTAACTGTACTTTAACTCTTTCCATTTTAAAAACATTTTATTCTAACTTCATGCATCCTTTTTTATCGACGCTTGAATGCGGGTAAGATTCATAAAAAAAATTGCAACATTTTAAACAAAAAGCTGAGAAAAAAAGACTACGTCTGGATCGGATTCAGACCAATGATCAAAACACAGAGATGGATCAGATCGAGTCCATCAACACCCCCAAAGCTTCACAGTCGTTAACCCTTCATGGGTTCGACATTTCATTCGGTAACATTTGGCAGTTTTGATTTATATGCTGTTTAATGTTTGATGATAGCGTTATTTTACATTTGCGTGATCAATCTTCACTCAAGTGTTTCTGCTTCTTCTTTTCCTGTGTTTTGATCCGGAGATTCTGTACTCTTTCAGAAGATGTGTCATAGCGCCCCCCACCGTATAACAGTGAAAACATGCATAGCCGGAAAACGGCGGGGAAAGGGTAAAGTAGATTTGAAGTAAATTCCTATGTACACCACCAGTGGACTAGCCTACACCACAATTCAGATACTCAGCATTAGTAACATATCCGTTTTCTTTATAAATCAATATTTTCAAACAATGTAAGTTTATAAGACAGTATGTAAAACTATGAAAAGTATTTAATAGGCTACTCAATCAATAAAAAAACCACAACTACAAGCCAAGTACACTTAGAATACTTAATTATACTTTTAAGTATATCACAGTCAAAAGATTGAGTACAAGTATAGACCAATTATACTTATACTTTTCTGTCAGTATAAGTCAAGTACACTTAAATGCAATTTTAAGTATATTACTGAGAAGTACATAAAAAGTGGACTGAATGTATACTTTCTTATTTTTAATTTAAAAGAAGATTACTAATAGCACACTTCAATGAACTTTTTCATAAGGGCAGTGCAGGAGAAAAAAAACCTTATTTTGTTGTTGTTGAGAAAAAGCCATTAAAGTGATTGAGATCAGAATCAGATGCAAATAGATAACGTAATAAAATGAACACTTAAATGTTTTGGATGTTTTCTTTCCTCTATTCTAGTCTGAAAGCTCAAACTATTCCAAAATCTCAACATTGACTAGTGCATGAAAAAAAACAATGGTTTTGCCTGTAGTGTTTTGCCTTTTAAAGTTGGAACATTTTAGATAGAATAGAATAAAATAGTTTGAATAAAATATGACTTCAGGAGATTTGGAATGCATGATTCATATTCTTTTGATTTTTTTAAAAAGCTTGACAGTATCGCAGATTCTGTCATTATTTACTCATCCCTTTAAGAGGAGAAAGAATTCAACCAAACGTATGGAACATTGGTTAGTGGAGTCAGTACAGAACATCCCTCCTGCTGACACACAGCAGCAAACTGCTTATCACCCCCCACCTAACCAAATATTTGAATAGACAGTTAATTAAATATTATGATTTTTATCTACTGACATTCCAGGAGATTGTTAAAGTTAGAAAGTATTAAAGAATATGAGGTGGAGACTGTGCGTGTTTGAAAGCAGCAGTCATCTGTTGGGATGGAAATGAGAGCGCTGTGTGAATCCTGCTCTGAAGTTTTCAGCTGTCTAGACTTCTGATAACAGAGCTGTGTCGGCTTATAGCGGCTTTCTAGCTGAATCGTCTTCTCAGTGGGGAAGATAACCAATCAGCACATTTATGGAAGTAAGAAAATATCACAGGGACACTTTACAAAGAAATAATTTATTGTAATATATCTAAACAAAATTGAACTGGCTGAATTACTCTCTGCTACTTTATGTGTAGCTAATTTGCTTTTTGCCATCTGACCGAAACTGTGACCTGGTAACAGGCGAGGCATAGGCACAGGCAAGTTAATGAAAAATAAATATAGTGCAAAATTACATTTAATAATAATAATATTTATTATATATATATATATATATATATATATATATATATATATATTGTAATTATTATTAATTTGATCAATCAACAAGCTTTTACTCACCATTTGTCATTATAGTACATAGCTGGAGGATGCCTCATCTAGAAAAAGAAAATACGAAAAATTATTATTTTTGTAATTATTAGCATTTGATAATAAAATAATAATAAAAAATAAGAATTAAATTTTTTTTAAAAGAATACATTTTAAAAAAGTAACAAAAAAAAGATTTAAAATATAGTTAAAAATGTAAAAAGTATGTTTAATTACATTGAAAGGTGCATATAGGTGCATAAAGGTGTGTGTTTGTGTGTATATATATATATATATATATATATATATATATATATAGCCAACAATACATTGTATGGGTCAAAATTATCGATTTTTCTTTTATGCCAAAAATCATTAGAATATTAAGTAAAGATCATGTTCCATGAAGATATTTTGTAAATTTCCTACCGTAAATATAATCAAAAATGTATTATTAGTAGTAATATGCATTGTTAAGGACTTCATCTGAACAACTTTAAAGGCGATTTTCTCAATATTTAGATTTTTTTGCACCCTCAGATTCCAGATTTTCAAATAGTTTTATCTCAGCCAAATATTGTCCTGACAAACCATACATCAATGGAAAGCTTATTTATTATATGTATAAATCTCAATTTCAAAAAATTGAGCCTTATGACTGGTTTTGTGGTCCAGGGTCACACCTACAGTATATAAACCTGTCAGTGTGTGTGTGTGTGTGTGTGCACACGCACACACACAATTGGAAATCTGACCTTAAATGGCATATTATAGGCTTTTCAGCTAAATTTAAACAATAAAACAATTATAATGCACAGAACAATTAATTTAAAAACTGAATAAAACAAAAAATGTATAAAATTTCAGCATTTAAATATAAAACCTGTCGCATATAACAATATAATAAACATATATGGGACAACTTGCTTAACTTGACAAAGTCCTTGCAAAAACGTGTGACAACTAGCCCCGGTCCATTGGATCATCACTCCTGTTCCATAATCCAGTTTCTCTGATTCTATCAGCCGTGTCGGTCCCGATCTGCCTTCCCCCGTTTTGATACACTGGACACGTTTCAAACACTGTCTTTCTCAATCAGTTCATCAATGCTTCGTTTGCCTAACATGCCTAAACTGAGCTTTGAAGCTCTATGATGAGAAAGCAGAATGACAGCTCATGAAGGAGATTGAATGGAGAAGCTTCGTACGGCAGCCGCCACAGAGCCGGTCCGCTTTAAACAGAGCTGGCAGTGATGAAGCATGCGAGCCGCAACTGTACGACTGGAGCTGCCACCATTAACAGCTCCTTAAGAGGGATCTGGAAACCCAGCGGCTGATGTTTCAACATCTGATAAAAAAAAGTGAGCAAGTATTGATTTTTGGGAATACTACACGTCTGAAGGGGATATTTATATATTTATTTCAATTAGTGATTACAGATCTTTGAAAGAATTCATCAGAATTTCTCCTATAGGTTATTAGTAGTTTTTATAAGTTAAGCATTACTATCATTATTACTCCGAACACAAAGTATTAAACGTTGCCGTGTAATTAACATTATCTTGTGCCCCAGACATGAATGATCGCTCAAATCACTTTCTAAGCTACTGGATTTTCACCTGTCAGCTGATAAATAAGGTGAGAAAATACCACAGACTTAGAAATGAATTAGAAATGGTTCACATACCTCTTTCAAAGACCAAAATAACACAGAAAATGCCTTGGCAACCACATGTCAACATTAGTGTTTTACATGTGCAAGAACCACTCGCATTTCCTTCATAACATGTAAAAAATGTCACTAAACATTATTGCATTATATAATTCTCAACAGATCATTAGTTAAAGTACATTCAGAGAGTTGCCATGAAATTTTGATTGATATATTTTCATGCATAAGCATATTTAAATGTACTTGAGCTAATGATCTGTTAAGTATTATTATAATGTTTGTTAATGACTTCTTAATGAAAGGCAGATTTTTTTTAAGAAGCACATTTGTTTATGCAGAGCCATTCAATGGAAAATGACAGGGAAATTATCACTTCAATCCATAAATAATCACAAAATATTATTTATGAAAGAAGTCTTTTTTGCTCACCAAGGCTGCATTTATTTGATAAAAAATAAAATTTACTGCAATTTAAAATGTTTTATACTGTAATATATTTTAAAATGTTATTTATTCCTGTGATCAAAGATGAATTTTCAGCATCATTACTCCAGTCTTCAGTGTCACATGATCCTTCAGAAATCATTCTAATATGATGATTTGCTGAAAAATTTCTCATTATTATCAATGTTGAAAACAGTTGTGCTGCTTAAAGGGGGCCTATAATGCTCCTTTTTACAAGATGTAAAATAAGTCTCTGATGTCCCCAGAGTGTGTATGTGACATTTTAGCTCAAAATACCCCACAGATAATGTTTTATAGCATGTTAAAATTGTCACTTTTTGAGGGTGAGCAAAAATGCGGTGATTTTGTGTGTGTCCCTTTAAATGCAAATGAGCTGCTGCTCCCGGCCCCCTTTCTAGAAGAGGACGGAGCTTCAAGAGCTCGTGTTAGCAGCTCCGATTACCTCGCGCAGACACCAAGCGGCAACCTCCCCCAGTTTCTCTTGAAACCAATACGGAAGTGACTTAAACTGCAATTCATCGACTGGCTGCTAGAGACAGGCTCCAAAAGGGAGCAGAATCTCATTGAGCTCCATGATAAAATGCCCAACTTTACAGCAGGAAAAAACATGTTTACAGCCTTGTACAAATTGTGGTTTTGGTCTATATAGCTAATTTTGCCCTTCATGACAACTGTGAGGGGGGTGAATTTTTTTATAACTCATTCGTTTACATTATATAAAGCCTTAACATTCTGCATAATTAAGGGCGTGGCCACTTTGAGTGACAGGTGGATTGCCGTTTGTCTGCTGTCTGTTAGTCATCACATCACCTCAGCTCCACCACGTCCCGCCTCTTTGCCCATTGTCAGTTATCCAGGAGTGACGCACGGTGACGCGTTGCCAAGATGGCAACGGCCGACTTTACGCTTCAAAAACCCTCTTCGGAAACCTATGGGTGACGTCATGGACACTACGTCCATATTTTTTTACAGTCTATGGCAGACACGCATTGAAAAGGTCAGAAACTGTTCAGCCTTTTATGTTCAAACCGGAGTTGGACAATGATGGAGAGACTCAAGAAGAAGTGACAACATGTAAAATGAGACAGGACGTATGTAGCTGATGTGGTGTTAACTATCTTCAAGTCATCGATTAGCATGTTCTGTCATGATAATCTATAAATCGCTCGTGTGGGAACTGTTGTAAGATGCACAGAGCCAGAGAATATCTGCTGCATGAAGATAGAACAGTAGTTTAGTTTAATTAAGGTTATAACTTATGTTGTCATCTTGCTTTTATGACATGCTATTGCATTTGTGTTCGTACTGTATTGCAATAAATGTGAAAGACAGATGCGACAGCTTGAGCAGAGTCTCAAATGTGCCTGACTACAACAGCTCTTCCTCTTCTTAAAATGTTCCCGGGGGTGGGGTTTATGTAAATTTTAGGGTTAGTGATGTCACCAACCCGCGAATAACCTCGTTGTAGTCCCTACCAGCAGTTTGTTGTAGTCCTTAAAAAGCGATTTCTTTAAAAGTAAATATCTCCCTTTGCTTTGAACTTTGAGTGTCGTAACTTTGCAGATGTTGTTTATGCTCAAACCGCAACATTACACACTAACTAAAGTTAAAAAATTTAAATCATAATCAGCCACTCCTTTAATGTTTTGGGGGAAACCATGATACATTTTTTCAAGATTCTTTGATGAATAGAAAGTTCAAAAGAACAGAATTTATTTGAAATAGAAAGCTATTAGAACATTATAACTTTGTCACTTGTGATCAATTTAATTCTTCCTTGCTGAAAAAAAATCTTAATGACCCCAAAACACACGCACACACACATTGTGTTTTTATGTTTTATGGGGACATTCCATAGACATAATGATCTCCTAATGCTAAACCTACCCATCACAGAAAACTTTCTGCATTTTTACATTTTCAAAAAACATAATTTATGATTTATAAGCGGTTTTCCTCATGGGGACAAAAAAATGCCCCCACAAGGACAAGGATTTTGGATATTGCCATCTTTGTGGGAACATTCTGTCCCCAGAATGTAGGGTTTACCAGGACACACACACACACACACACACAGCTGAATTGTAAGAAAATAAATAGGGTCAATGAAGATTTAATGCAGACTTTAAATAACATCAATAATCTCACAAAAAAATGCAAAAAACTGCAAAGTCGCAGTACTCTCTTTATGGCTTTTATGCTGATATGAGCGCTGCCATTACGCTCCACAGTACTTTGCCAGGATTGGTGACCATCTGCTGTACAGAAATGAAAGAAACGTTTCCTCACCGCTAAACTCACATTAAGTCGAGACCAGGTGGAAGTAAATGTCAATCTATGAAATTACTTTAAAATCACTCTAAAATCTCTCTCTCCTCAAAGGTACGGCATGAAAACCATTTTATATGAAGAACAGGATGGCATTACTTTGGTGTGTATACACACACACACACACACTCACACACAATCTATATTGAAAGTGTAGTGATAAAACTGGTCTTATCCTGTGTTCATATCCACATTCTAGTGCAGCCAACTCCAGCATATTAACCTTAAATTAAAGTTTCGGGTTTGTCCCAAGATAACATCATTCTCCAGGCAGCCTACAAGATGAGTTGCCAGCACCAAACACACACACACACACACACACACTGAACTGAATGAGATAATTTCACAATCACAGCATGTTTATCAGGAAAACGGAGAAAATTCAGTCTGTAAAAGCAGATAAAGACCTCAAAAGGCCAAATGCCCCTGTTAAACAAGAAACGGCAACAGATCTCGACTCGACTCAGATAAGCTGTGTGTGGATTCAATTTATTACTTGTTTTTACAAGTACACATTCAAAGCTAACTCTTGGACCAAATGCATTTTATGCTATTGATTTGCCGTGAGGGGTTTTAAAGCACCTTTGATTGACTTAAGAAATTGTGGCAGGTTTAAAATTGCAGTAAATAAATCCAGGATGGGATACATACACACACTACATACACACTACAAGATTAAAGTCACCATTAATTCACAATTGACACTATTTACTATCTTTATGGACATTCCAGCTCTTATTGTGCACAATGACTGTCATTCTAAAGAAATGTTTGTAGTAATTTGCTCTGCATGTGCAATGACTTTCCATGGGTTGAGCTTGACCTCTGTGGATCTAATGGGAAGGGTTAGGGTGTGGTTGAAAAGATATAATGCATTATGATATACATTATGAATACCTTTATAATGCATTATAGATAAAGGCTTTAAATAAAGTGTTACCAAATATATATATATATATATATATATATATATATAGGTGCTGTCAATCGATTAAAAAAATAACTAATTAATTGCACATTATTGTGTAATTAATTGCGATTAATCGCTGCACCTAGGCATGCAGACGCTTCTACAAACATTTGTGAAAGAATGGGTCGCTCTCAGGAGCTCAGTGAATTCAAGCGTGGTACCATGATAGGTTGCCACCTGTGCAATAAGTCCATTCATGAAATTTCCTCACTACTAAATATTCCACGGTCAACTGTTAGTGGTATTATAACAAAGTGGAAGCAATTGGGGACAGCAGCAACTCAGCCACGAAGTGGTAGGCCACGTAAAAATCACAGAGCGGGGTCAGTACATGCTGACCAATAGTGAGTCAAATGAGTCAATAGCTACAGACCTCCAAACTTCGTGTGGCCTTCAGATTAGCTCAAGAAGTGTGCGTAGAGAGCTTCATGAAATGGGTTTCCATGGCCGAGCAGCCTTACATCACCAAGTGCAATGCAAAGCGTCGGATGCAGTGTAAAGCACACCTCCACTGGACTCCGATGACTTCGACATCCGATGGACGAGTCTGGGTTTGGCGGTTGCCAGGAGAACAGTACTTGCCTGACTGCATTGTGCAAGTGTAAAGTTTGGTGGAGGGGGGATTATGGTGTGGGGTTGTTTTTCAGGGGTTGGGCTTGGCCCCTTAGTTCCAGTGAAAGGAACTCTTAATGCTTCAGCATACCAAGACATTTTGGACAATTTCATGCTCCCAACTTTGTGGGAACAGTTTGGGGATGGCCCCTTCCTGTTCCAACATGACTGCTGTTACGACCCGGCTCAAAGTGACAACATAAAGAGGACACTTCACAAGATGGGTTTCAATAAAGAAAATATAAATTTGTTTAAAGTTAAACAAATAATGTCTAGGGTCAAAATATAAGATAATAATAGAAAATAGCAATACAACAACAAAATGGAAACAAAATGGGAACACAAAATCTCAAGAACCCACTCTTCAACCAAAGACACAAAACAGAAATGAGAGATAGTGAGACAAAATCCAGGAGCTTCTTAAATAGGTTGCCATAGGTGCAACTTGTTTTCATTAGAGCAGTCCCGCCCACCAAGGAGGAGTCTCTGTCCTAGAATTCTCACAAAAGAAACTGAAGTTAAAAAAAGGGGGCAGGGCTGTAACACTGCGCACCAGTGCACAAAACAAGGTCCATAAAGACATGGATGAGCGAGTTTGGTGTGGAGGAACTTGACTGGCCTGCACAGAGTCCTAACCTCAACCCGATAGAACACCTTTGGGATGAATTAGAGCGGAGACTGCGAGCCAGGCCTTCTCGTCCAACATCAGTGCCTGACCTCACAAATGCGCTTCTAGAAGAATGGTCAAAAATTCCCATAAACACACTCCTAAACCTTGTGGAAAGCCTTCCCAGAAGAGTTGAAGCTTTTATAGCTGCAAAGGGTGGGCCAACTCCATATTAAACCCTACGGCTTAAGAATGGAATACCATTAAAGTTCATGTGCATGTAAAGGCAGGCATCCCAAAACTTTTGGCAATATAGTGTGTGTATATATATATATATATATATATATATATATATATATAATGCAATTATATATATGTATACATGAAATCCTTTCAAAAATTAGACTTAAAGAACACGGAAATACTAGGAAATGGTGCATTTTTAGAAATATGTTCAATGAATTGTTCGGCAACATATAGAAAAGAGTTAGCAAAAGAGATCTGAAATCCAGAGTCTGATGAGGAACAAAATCACAATCCATCTTCAGGTATTTTTTGTGACAGGTGCAGATTCACCCAGAAACAGAGACTGACTCATCCCGAGTGACACCTGTGCTGTTTGCACAAATGCAGGAGAAAACAGCTATGAAATCCTAATCCTATTATGCAGTTTTATGGCTGGTACGATATATTTATGGCCAGTCATTTTTCTCAATTCACACCAGTGGCAGGAATAGCAGATTGCCTTCTAATCATAATAGCATTTTCAGTCTCTCTTGCATCGATTTAAGCCGTTTCATATCTTATGGCTAACCCCTTCTTAAATATTTTTTCATCAGTAGTTTTGCATAATTACTAGCCTACTGCAAATAGAATTCATGATACAGTGGGGAGAACAAGTATTTGATACACTGCCGATTTTGCAGGTTTGCCTACTTACAAAGCATGTAGAAGTCTGTAATTTTTATCACAGGTACTCTTCAACTGTGAGTGACGGAATAAGCCACTCCAGGACCTTGAGATGCTTCTTATGGAGCCACTCCTTAGTTGCCCTGGCTGTGTGTTTCGGGTCGTTGTCATGCTGGAAGACCAAGCCATGACCCATCTTCAATGCTCTTACTGAGCTAAGGAGGTTGTTGGCCAAGATCTCGCGATACATGGCCCCATCCATCCTCCCCTCAATACGGTGCAGTCGTCCTGTCCCCTTTGCAGAAAAGCATCCCCAAAGAATGATGTTTCCACCTCCATGCTTCACGGTTGGGATGGTGTTCTTGGGGTTGTATTCTTCCTTCTTCTTCCTCCAAACACGGCGAGTGGAGTTTAGACCAAAAAGCTCTATTTTTGTCTCATCAGACCACATGACATTCTCCCATTCCTCCTCTGGATCATCCAGATGGTCACTGGCAAATATCAGACGGGCCTGGACATGCGCTGGCTTGAGCAGGGGGACCTTGCGTGCGCTGCAGGATTTTAGTCCATGACGGCGTAGTGTGTTACTAATGGTTTTCTTTGAGACTGTGGTCCCAGCTCTCTTCAGGTCATTGACCAGGTCCTGCCGTGTAGTTCTGGACTGATCCCTCACCTTCCTCATGATCATTGATGCCCCACGAGGTGAGATCTTGCATGGTGCCCCAGACCGAGGGAGATTGACTGTCATCTTGAACTTCTTCCATTTTCTAATAATTGCGCCAACAGTTTGTCCTGTAGCCCATCCCAGCCTTGTGCAGGTCTACAATTTTATCCCTGATGTCCTTACACAGCTCTCTGGTCTTGGCCATTGTGGAGAGGTTGGAGTCTGTTTGATTGAGTGTGTGGACAGGTGTCTTTTATACAGGTAACGAGTTCAAACAGGTGCAGTTAATACAGGTAATGAGTGGAGAACAGGAGGGCTTCTTAAAGAAAAACAGGTCTGTGAGAGCCGGAATTCTTACTGGTTGGTAGGTGATCAAATACTTATGTCATGCAATAAAATGCAAATTAATTATTTAAAAATCATACAATGTGATTTTCTGGATTACTGTTTTAGATTCCGTCACTCACAGTTGAAGAGTACCTATGATAAAAATTACAGACTTCTACATGCTTTGTAAGTAGGAAAACCTGCAAAATCGGCAGTGTATCAAATACTTGTTCTCCCCACTGTATATCAAGCACCAATATGCTGTGCTCCTCTTGTAAATGAGGCTGTTATATGCTCATTTCTTTCTTTAGAAGCTTTATAGAAACACTCATATTGGTTTTTGTTGCAACAGAATGAAACCGTGAGGTACACACGGATCGCTTTTGTTTCATAAGCTGATGAATTTGTATATGAATTGATTTATTCAGGAACCCCTGTCTGAAGCTGAATCAATTGAGAAAATTAAACATGCACACTGTTCCAAAACCTAGTGAGCTGCCTTGCTGTTTACAGTCTACTTAGGCAGCATTCTAAGCGTTATGGACACTCATAAGTGAATGATTTGGAACGCTCTACATAGATGATGTGCATCATAATTAGTGCATCTCACACAAAAAGAGCAAAGGAGACTCGATGTATAATTGATTACAATAGAATTTGGAGTTGGTATGTTGCTGCTAACAGTGCAATATTCTAATCAGTGTTATTCATTTAAAAAAATTGTTAAGACTTTGTTAATAATTTTAATTAGATTTTATTTTTATATTTAGTGTTTTTATTTTCATTTTAGTTAATGTTTTAGTAATTTTGTTGTGTTTTTGTAAGTTTTATTGTTTATTTTAAATATGTCTATATCCTTTTTATTAAGTTTTATTAAGTTTTAGTATGAAAATGAGAAATGTAGCTGAAATAAAATACCTTTAATTTTTTTCATATTTTATTTAATTTTAGTATTTATTTTTTTAAATATGAAAAAGGTTTTTTATTATTGGTTTTAGTTTTAACTCTAAATAAGCATAAAAATACACTCACCGTCTAATTTAGGTACACTTAACTAGTACTGGGTTGGACCCCTTTTGCCTTAATTCTTCGTGGCACAGATTCAACAAGGTGCTGGAAACATTCCTCAGAGATTCTGGTCCATACTGACATGATAATATCACGCAGTTGCAGCAGATTAGTCGGCTGCACATCCATGAAGTGAATCTCCTGTTCCAGCACATCCCAAAGCTGCTCTATTGGGTTGAGATCTGGTGATGTGGAGGCTGTTTGAGTTTAGTGAACTCATTGTCATGTTCAAAAAACCAGTTTGAAATGATTTGAGCTTTGTGACATGGCGCATTATCCTGCTGGAAGTAGCCATCAGAAGATGGGTACACTGTGGTGATAAAGGGATGGACATGGTCAGCAACAATTGGTACTAAGTGGCCCAAAGTGTGCCAAGAAAATATCCCCACACCATTACACCACCATTAGCCTGAATCGCTGATACAAGACAGGATAGATCCATGCTTTCATGTTGTTTACACCAAATTCTGACCCGACCATCTGAATGTCACAGCAGAAATCCAGACTCATCAGACCAGACAATGTCTTTCCAGTCTTCTATTGTCCAATGTTGTAGCCCGTCTGCTTCAAGGTTGGACGTGTTGTTCGTTCAGAGAAGCTCTTCTGCAGACCTCAGTTGTAAACGAGTTCTTATTTGAGTTACTGTTGCCTTTCCGTCATCTTGAACCAGTCTGGTCATTCTCTTCTGAACTCTGGCATCAACAAGCATTTTCACACACAGAACTGCCGCTCACTGGATACAGTCTCTTTTTCAGACCATTCTCTGTAAACCCTAGAGATGGTTGTGTATGAAAATCCTAATAGATCAGCAGTTTCTGAAAGACTCAGACCAGCCCGTCTGACACCAACAATCATGCCACGGTCAAAGTCACTTAAATCAGATTTCTTCTCCATTCTGATGCACAGTTTGAACTTGAGCAGATCGTCTTGATCATGTTTACATGCCTTAATGCATTGAGTTGCTGTCATGTGATTAGATATATGCGTTAACAAGCAGTTAAACAGGTGCACCTAATAAAGTGGCCGGTGAGTGTACATAGTACATAGCATACTGAATGATTTATAATTTTCAATGCCTTATAGGATTGCCTTATACATGTGAATTTATCCAAAACAATGTATTTTATAAGGCAGCAAAGCTTGTGGAACACCCTTTGGCTGTGTTCGAAATCACCCCCTATACCCTCATTCACTATTCCCTACATTTCTCCACTAATATAGTCCACTTGAAGGAGTGAATGAAAACGAATGAGTGAATTCAGACACTGAGTACACCATAGTTTGTTCTTGATGTTTAATAATCATTTGAAACGTAGCAAACTGGGAGCTCTAGTAGTAATAAAAAAGTTTATCTTGAACTCTGTCATGAAAACTAGCATGTGTAAATCTTAATTAAACAATGTAATACTCAAGTAAATAGGAATTTATACCTGTATGATATTACGCTGTAGCCACATTGGACCAACGGTTTGGAAAATGGATGGATGGATGATTTAGCTGTGAGTGCCATCTTCTGATCAGACATGGGAATTCATTCGGCACGTGACTCTCACAGTGCATTATGGGTATTCTCTAGCTGTTGAGCGTACATCGGTTGTACACTCGTTATTGTGGTGCATTGTGGGAATGAATGAGTGCACTCGATAGTGTCCACTATGGTTTCGGACACCACTACAAATGGCAGTTCCCTCAAATAGTGCCCTATTTCAGGGTATAGAGGGTGATTTTGGACACAGCCTTTATGTCACCAATAAAGCCTTAAAAGGTTAGTTCACCCAAAAATGAAAATTACCCCATGATTTACTCACCCTCAAGCCATCCTTCTTTCAGACGAATACAATCAGAGTTATATGAAAAAAATGTCCTGGCTCTTCCAAGCTTTATAATGGCAATGAATGGCAGCCCAAAATTTGAAGCCCAAAAAAGTGCATCCATCCATTATAAAAGTAATCCACACAGCTCCAGGGGTTAATAAAGGCCTTCTGAAGTGAATCGACGGGTTTGTGTAAGAAAAATATCCATATTTAACACGTTATAAAGTAAAATATCTAGCTTCCGGCGGACCACCTAGGATGGCTTGAGGGTGAGTAAATTATGAGATAATTTTCATTTTTGGGTGAACTATCCCTTTAAGAGGCTAGCTGTGTAGGCAGCTCATGTTTTGGAACAGAGCCATTGTTTTAAATACCTTTTTAGTGTTACTGAATCTCTCTTGAGCACAACAGCCAAATGTAACAATTATGAGCATTGATGGAAAATAAATAAAGAAAAAAACTGCTTTATGTAATGCCAATTGATTCAACAGGTGCGCTCATTTGTGTGATTGACAGGAGATCACCATGGCAACAGAACAGTGGGATGACAGCCAGAGAGACTCACAGAATCCCACATAGTACTTAGAGCTTGTCAATCACACACACAAGTAGCGACACATCTGCCAAACACACGGCATTCCAAATGTTCACTAAATGATAGTAAAACGATTCTCTCAAATGACTGACTGTCTGTTTACATGCACACCAATAGTGTGTGATTATTGCCAAAAAGAGTAAGGAAATACTCAGACGAAGATGTTTAAATGATGTGAGCAAACCTTCAAATCTGTTTACATGCTACTTGTTGGTAGATTTGTCATTTTGTACCCCATACCACAACACATTTAAATGCAAAAGGCTTGTTTGTTGCTGCTGTTTGTATTTTCCAGCTTTGAATGCCAAATGTTTATTCTAGTTCTAGTTCTATGACCTTCCTCATTTTGCCCAAACACTCCGAAAAATGCCACCATTGGCAAGAATATACAGCAGATCGCCTTTTAATCATAATGGGATTTTCAATCTCTCTTGCATTGATTTAAGTCGGCTGGAACAATTTTCACTCAGAAATTACTTGTAAATTTCACAAATAATTACAAAGAAACAAGTAACACATTGAATGAAATGTGAAATTTTGAAGTAGAAAGACTTGAAATAGTTTTTTTTTGTAAAGTGTACACCAATATTCTTTATAACTTCAAAAAAATATTTTGTATTTCTGCAACTAAAGCCTTCCCTTATATGTTTTATCAATAGTTTTGCATGACTACAAGCCTATTGCTATAGAAGCTCATTTCCGCCACATAAGAAAAAATAATATGCTTTGATAAATCATAATAATGACATACTAGTCATAATTATGATATAAAACGTCTCGGTTACGTATGTAACCCTCGTTCCCTGAAGGAAGGGAACGGAGACGTTACGTCAGTTACTGACGAAATGGGGGTTTCGTTTAGAAGCCAAAACGAGCCAATTTGCATAACGCAACCCCGCCCCACCGCATGGGTATAAAGGGCGTTGCGTGGCAATCTCGCATTATGTTACCTGCTGAAGAGCCGAGGCATGAGCGTCCGGCCGTTCCAGCGGTACAGCGGAAGTGGCATGGGGACGTAACGTCTCCGTTCCCTTGCTTCAGGGAACGAGGGTTACATACGTAACTGAGACGTTCCCTTTCAGTCAGTACACTACGAGTTACGTCAGTTACTGACGAAATGGGGGTCCCAATACAATCTCGCCACGACGGCTGTCTTCCAGCGTCCTGCGCTGACCAGGGCTCCCTGCCGTGAGTCTTAGCACGAACGAGGGGCTAGGCTCAACGCTGATACTAAGGTACACTGGGAAGCATATCCCACGTGGAGAAATGCAACACAATGCCTGCCCGAAGGGAGGACTTAAGAATACACATATGACCCCCGTAGGGACTGCATATGGAGCACTCTGGGGTATCCAGCCGCAGGTGGAAAAATTTTTCAACCCCAGGTGTGGCAAGGGTGTCTTGCCAAGGGAAGACACGTGCTCAGAGAGACTTACCGTGGAAATACACATGTGGGGGTTGCCCAACGGGGGAACCATGCACACGGAGGCACCTAGCCGAACACGAGGGCTGACCAAGCGGGCATGCACTCTGGTGTTGACATCAGCAGTGCTGGAGGAGCTCAGGGATTACTGAGAAGCTCACCTGAGAGAAAATGCGCACGCATCCAGTCCGTGGAGTGGAATGGCGCAGCAAGCGAAGACACCTGAGCCTGTCCAGTTACTGGCCACTTGGGGCGAGTACACGAGCTGACACAGGCTCCACTCGGAGATTATAAAATCTTGCGAATGTGTTGGGTGTTGCCCAGCCTGCAGCTCTACAAATGTCTGTCAGCGAGGTGCCACGCGTTAAAGCCCAAGAGGAAGCAACACTCCTAGTGGAGTGTGCTCTAACCCCAAGGGGGCATGGCATGCCCTGAACCTGATATGCCAGGACAATGGCGTCCACTATCCAGTGAGACAACCTCTGCTTGGAGAGAGCCTTCCCTTTCTGCTGCCCTCCGTAACAGACAAAGAGCTGGTCTGAGGTCCTGAAACACTGCGTCTGGCCTACGTAAGCGCGAAGGGCGCGTACTGGACAGAGCAGTGCCAAGGCTGGGTCTGCCTCCTCCACAGGCAGCGCTTGCAGGTTCACCACCTGATCCCTGAAGGGAGTGGTGGGAACCTTGGGCACGTATCCAGGCCAGGGTCTCAGGATCACGTGAGAATTGGCCGGCCCGAATTCCAGGCACGTTTCGTCAACCGAAAATGCCTGCAGGTCCCCTACCCTCTTGATGGAAGCCAGAGCAATCAAGAGCGCCACTTTCATTGAAAGGAACTTCAGCTCCACAGACTGCAGGGGCTCAAAGGGAGCTTTCTACAGGGCAGATAAAACCACTGCAAGATCCCAAGAGGGTATTTGAGGAGGACGAGGAGGATTTAATCTCCTCGCTCCTCTAAGGAACCTGCTGACCAGGTCGTGCTGACCTACCGTTTTTGAATCCACCAGGTCATGATGAGCCGAAATAGCGGCCACATAGACCTTCAGGGTGGAGGGAGACAGCCTTCGCTCCAACCCTTCCTGGAGGAAGGAAAGCACGGACCCGATTGAGCATTTCGTGGGGTCTTCTCGGCAAGAAGAGCACCAGGTGACGAAGAGGTTCCACTTCAAAGCATAGGCCTGTCTCGTGGACAAGGCCCTAGCGGAAGTGATGGTAGCCGCCACCTGAGGTGGCAGGGTACTCAAACCTACCGCGTCCCGTCCAGGTCCCACATGTGTAGGTTCCAAAGGTCGGGACGTGGGGTCCGGCCGGGCCAATATGGGGCGACCAAAAGGACCTGCTTCCTGTCCTCCCTGATCTTGCACAGAACCTGTGCGAGAAGGCTCACTGGGGGAAACGCATACTTGCGTGGGCCCCGCGGCCAGCTGTGTGCTAGTGCATCCGTGCCGAGGGTCCCCTCGGTCAGGGAGTAATACCAGCGGCAATGGGAAGAGTCGTGGGAGGCAAACAGATCTATCTGTGTGTCGCCGAACTGTTCCCAAATCAGCTGAACCGTCTGGGGATGGAGTCTCCATTCCCCCGGAAGCGGCTGAAACCGTGACAGCTCGTCGGCTGCACGATTCAGTTCTCCCGGGATGTGAACGGCACGAAGCGACCTCAGATGCTTCTGACTCCATAGGAGGAGATGGCGGGCGAGTTGCGACATCTGGCGGGAGCGTAGACCACCTTGTCGGTTGATGTACGCTACTGTCGTCGTGCTGTCTGAACGGACCAGTACGTTTTTGTCCTTGAGCAGGGCTCGGAAGCGGTGCAGGGCAAGACGTACGGCCAGCAACTCGAGGCAATTGACATGCCATAGGCGCTGGGGTCCTCTCCAGGAGCCCGCGGCAGCATGTCCATTGCACATGGCGCCCCAGCCCGTGGCAGAGGCATCTATTGATACAACAACATGCCTGGAAACTCGTTCTAGGGGAACACCTTCCCGTAGAAAAGTGAGGTTCGTCCACGGGGTGAAGGTCTGACGGCAGGCCCGAGTAACTGGGACCCGGAGCGTGCCGTGTTGCCATGCCCATCTCGGGACTCGATCGTGAAGCCAGTGCTGAAGCGGTCTCATATGAAGCAAACCGAGCGGCGTTACCGTGGCTGCGGATGCCATATGCCCCAGGAGCCTCTGAAAATATTTTAGTGGAACCGCACTCTTACCCTCGAACTGGCGAAGACAAGTCAGCAGTGACTGCGCGTGCTCGCTCGTAAGCTGCGTGTACATGGCGACCGAGTCGATTTCCATACCGAGAAAAGAGATCCTCTGCACTGGGGAGAGTTTGCGACCTTCGTAAAGACGCGAGGGGACAGGGCTAGCCCGAATGGGAGAACCGTGTACTGATATGCCTGCCCCTCGAAGGCAAACCGTAGAAACGGTCTGTGTTGAGGAAGAATGGAGACATGAAAGTACGCGTCCTTCAGGCCGATTGCTGCAAACCAATCCAATGGACGAACGCATTCGAAAATGCGTTTGGCTGTCAACATCCTGAATGGAAGCCTGTGAAGGGTTCGGTTCAAGATGCGCAGGTCCAGGATTGGCCGTAACCCACCGGTTTTCTTGGGTACAATGAAGTAAGGGCTGTAGAAGCCGGACTCCATCTCGGCTGGAGGGACGATCTCGACCGCACCCTTCGCCAGTAGGGTGGCAACCTCCGCACGCATGACAGGGGCATTGCCACCCACCATGGTATAGCGGACTCCCCGAAACCGGGGAGGAGACCGTGCGAACTGAATCGCATAGCCGAACCTGATGGTGAGCCAGCTGGACAGATTGGGAAGCGCTAGCCAGGCTCCCAGAAACTGTACCAGCGGGGTCATGCGGACCACAGGCATACCCCCGATGGGGCAGCGAGGCGGAATGACCGGCCCAGACATGGGAGGCGTGGGAGTGTCCCGAGGTGGGTCGAATTCCGCGCCCTGACAGAGGAGACCAGGGAAGGACCAGCGTTCCACGGCGGTCTCGTCTGCCAGGGGGCTGGCGACAGAGGGGGCCGAGAGTGGCGAGGCTGCTTGGCATCGCACACTGCCAGCCGCGCCCTCTTGAGGCTCGGAGGTGAAAATGTCAGTTCTTTCTTTACAAGGATTCTTCCCCGGCCCTCCAGCGGGGGACTGCCGTTTAGCAGGCTGGGGGGCTGGGACGGGCGGGGCTGCCTTCCTGCGGCGTCCTCCACGCCTCGGCCTGGGTGAAGGCTGCTGCTGGGGCTGTGCGGGAGGGGCGGGAGCCGCAGGAGGGTGGCCTCGGCGGGGAGCAGACTGAGGCCTCTGAGCCGGCGGCTGGGTGGAGGCAGCAGCAGGCCGCCGGGGCAGAATATGTCGGTGGCCGCCCGCAGCTCCTGCATTAATGCGGGGTCAGCATTGCCCTCATGCATGTCTCTGAGCACCTTGGCCTGGTAGACCTGAAGGGTGGCCATCGCATGCAGGGCGGACGCGGCCTGGCCCGCAGCTCTGTAGGTCTTTGCCACCAAAGTAGACGTAAACCCACAGGCCTTGGACGGGTGCTTTGGGTCACCACGCCATGTCGCAGCGCTCTGTGGACACAGTTGCATCGCAACAGAGCGCTCAACAGGGGGAACCCCAGTGTACCCTTTCACCGCGCCGCCATCGAGGGCAGTGAAGGCGGAAGTGGCTGCCAAACGATCGTGAAAAGTCAAGGGAGACTTCCACAACTTTGACACCTCTTCATGCACTTCCGGGAAGAAGGGCACTGGGGGCTGACGGGTGCCTTCGGCACGGGCCGCCCCCAGATACCAATCATCTAGCCGAGAGCGCTCGGGACACGGCGGGGGGTTCCACACAAGCCCAAGAGCCTCGGCCGCCTGGGAAAGCATGGCTGTGAGCTCTGGATCAGACTCGGGCAATGCTGGAACTCCCGAAGGAGGCAACACAGCCGAATCGTCATCTCCGGAGGAATCCAGCCCACCTTGTGATGCGGCGATCGACATAGTATCCTCCGCCGGTGCACCAAATGAAACGCAGGGCCCAGGACGGGAAACACCTGCGTCCTCATCTGGCAACACCACAGGTTGCAGTGTGCTAGAAGGGGGTGTGGCCCGAGGAGGATTCGTCGGGTTGGCCCACACCGTCACCCTCAAGTCACCCTGACCACCAGCCAAAGTATTCCCTCTCGTGGAGGGAATAGATTGGGGTGTGGTAGAGGGGACCCTCCCTCCAGTACAGAGATCATGGAGTCTTGACCGCAACACTGCGATGGCCATGTTCCCGCAGTGGGAACATGACTCATCCATGAACGCACGCTCGGCGTGCACGAGGCCCAAGCACGCCAAACAGCGATCATGCCCGTCAAATGGAGGAACCAGCCGACCGCACCCAGAAACGGAGCACGGGCGAGACATCTTGAAAAAGACGTGCCGCGTGCAGCTCTTTTAGAAAGGAGTCTTTGCTCTGCAGAAATGCTGAAGCGCCTAGGGAGAACACACACGCTGTGCTAGATCACTGCACAGATCAGACAGGAATGCGGAACTCACTAGAACGCACTGTAACACCAACACTCTGGAGAGACACTCGTCTTGAAGAGAGAAAACGCTCAGGCAGTAACACTCGGCTCTGAAGCAGAAACATAATGCGAGATTGCCACGCAACGCCCTTTATACCCATGCGGTGGGGCGGGGTTGCGTTATGCAAATTCCGCAGACCCATGGCATCTTCATGCCATTGGCTCGTTTTGTAGAGCTCAAAGGTGATTGGCTTCTAAGCGAAACCCCCATTTCGTCAGTAACTGACGTAACTCGTAGTGTACTGACTGATAGGGAAAGACAATTATGACATACTAAATCGAAATTTATGAGATGAAATGTCGAAATTGTGACTTAAAAATTCAAAATTATGACAGTCGAAATTATGACTTAAATGAGTCAACATACTAAGACATAATAAGACTTTTTATGTCATAATTATGACAGAAAGTTGAAATGATGACATCCTAAGTCATAATTATGAGATAAAAAGTTGAAATTGACAATTCATAATGACATACTAAGTTATAATTATGATATAAAAAGACAGAATTTATGACATACTAAATCGAAATTATGAGATGAAAAGTAGAAATTATGACTTTAATAAGTCATGACATACTAAGACATAATTTTGACAGACATAATTATGACATAGACAGTTGAAATTATGAGATAAAGTTGAAATGATGACGTCATAATTATGAGATAAAAAGTTGAAATTGACATACCAATTCATAATTATGACATACTAAGTCATAATTATGATACAAAAAGAAGCAATTATGACATACTAAATTGAAAGTATGAGATGAAAAGTTGAAATTATGACTTACAAAGTTAAAATTACGACAAAGTTGAAATTATGACAAATAAGTCAACATACTAAGACATAATTTTGACTTTTTATATCATAGTTTTGACAGAACGTTAAAATTATGAGATAAAGTTGAAATGATGACATACTAAGTCATAATTATGAGATAAAAAGCCAAAATTGACATATCAATTCATAATTATGACATATTAAGTCATAATTATGATGTAAACACACAATTATGACATACTACGTTGGAATTATGAGATGAAAAGTCGAGATTATGACTTAAAAAGTCAAAATTGTGAGAAAGTTGAAATTATGACTTTACTAAGTCATGACATACTAAGACATAATTTTGACTCTTTATGCCATAATTATGATAGAATGTTGAAATTATGAGATAATGTCAGAAAACAGTCATGATTATGATAAAAAGTCAAAATTAACATACCAGTTCATAATTATGACATACTAAGTTATGAGCTAAAAAGTCAAAATTATGTCTTTTTTTTTTTTTATGTTGACTGTTTAATAGTTAGTTATGACTTAAGTCATAATTTAAATTTAGTATGTCATCATTTTCGACTTTTTACTGTCATAAATATGACTATTTTAGTCATAATTTCGACTAGTATGTCATAATTATGATTTACCAAATCATATGATTTTCTTATGTGGCGAAATGGGCTTCCATATATTGCAAATATAATTCATGATATATCACGCACCGATTATGCCAATAAAACTGTCTCCATTTCAGTGTTTCCTACCATCAATAACATGCACTCTTCAAAAGTGCAAAAACTTTTAACGTTTAACACTTTTTAGTGCAGTAGCATGTAGATGACCTCAAAGCTAACAGACTAAATTGTATTTTCATTATATTTCACTACATTTAACAAATTAACATTCATATTATGGATGACTATGGAAGAACACTTCCGGCATGCTGTCATTTTCGACATTTTCATGTCAGTATTCATTTATGTGAAGACAATGTGGTGAACATTTTGTTCTGCTGATGGGTATTAATTGTTTTTATTGTTTTAACTTGGTTTAGAAAAACATGTCTAATCAGTTGAGGGAATAAAAAATGACAGGCAATAATAGGCATAATTAGTCCAAATTAAAGATGTAAATATGTTTGACTAAACATTCCTCTGTTGCGTGATTGTTGAGTTTCAATTCTGTTCCTTTTTGTGTCATTCCATGGGTTATCGCCATGCTACCAGCGAAAATACTGCAATAAGGAATTGCAATACAGGCAGTGAGATAAATATCTCTGTAGTATGTTAATAAAAGATCAGCTTCTCCTACCAGCAATTTATACCACGTTAAAAAACTTGCTGAAACACATTTCAGCAGAATAAACAGCCGCACAGGAACTGCCATACCTGAAATCTAATGAGAGCTAATGCACTGAAACACTGGAAATATTGAAAAACAGCGTTTCCTCCAGTTTCTACAGGCAGGACTCAAGCTAGGCCTGAACTCATTCAAATTTGACTTGCATTGCCGAAAGCAGTCACCCCCGTCCCATTTGGCATGCATTGCAAATCATCCAGCAAAGCCATGTATATTCATGAAAGGGAAATACAAGTCATATCTTGAACCTCAGGGAGACATTACAAACCAGTGAAATAATTACACAAAACAACCAGAAGATACAACATATATGGTGATTTATGTTTCGGCGGGGGGGCAAATCCGTAGTAGACGAACAATGCGAAGACACCTATTCATCAAAGTGGTGGCATCCATTTCTTCTAGCCGCTAGGTTTAGCTTTCTGCAGTCTACTCAGTATAGAGAGCAATTATACTGTCCTCTATACACCAGACAGGAAAGGCTGTGATTTATAGTCCCACACTGATCTGAAATCAGGGTGCTCAAAGACCTATCCAATAAAGACATTTCTACTTTAACACATGACACTTTCAATTTACAAATCTGCATTTCTATAGAAACGCTGAAAATGGCACGAGTGCAGTATGACTCTCAGAAGACAGGTCATTAAATCTTTAATCTCACTATGGTCAGATGTAAATAATGTCTTTCGGACTTTACGTACAGTACAGCAGGACACATTTTCACATTAAAAGTGAGGCAAAGCGGAATAAAATAACACTTAAAATATGCTTGACTTGGACACAACTGGACATTTGACTATTTTTCTTTTGCACAATGACAAGAAAAAGAAAATGAACAGGATGGAAAGAGCTAAAGTTAGTTATTTCAGTAACACTTTACAATAAGGTTTCATTAGTTAACATTAGTTAATGTATTAACTAATATGAACTAACCATGACCAATACATTTGTTACTTTATTTGTTCATCTTTGTTAACGTTAGTTAATAAAAATGCAGCTGTTAATGGTTTGTTCATGTTAGTTCATGGTACATTAACTAATGTTAACAAGATTTTAATAAAGTATTAGTAAATGTTGAAATTAACATTAACAAAGATAAATAAATGTTTTATAAGTGCAGTTCATTATTAGTTCATGTTAACTAATGAACCTTATTGTAAAGTGTTACCGTTATTTCTAAAGGAGAGATTGACGGTTTTGTGAGGAAATCAGTGTTATTATTAACTAAAACTATTAAAAACTGGGTAACACTTTACAATAAGGTTTTATTAGTTAACATTAGTGAATGAATTAATTCAAAATGAATTAAGAATGAACAATAATTCTACATCTTTTATTAATCTAAATTAATGTTAATTTCAACATTTAGAGCTTGCATCTAGCTGTTTTTATTCATTTAGAGGAATACTGAATCTGTTTTTGTGCAAGTGAGATGAACAAATGCATGTTCACATTAAGTCTAGAACTACAATAACCATCATGTTTACACACACTCTGCACTTGCTCCTGATTTCTCTCAACATGGGGGCAGGAGAGCTGTCATAAATGGGAAAAAAAAGTAACTTGCATTACTCCGATATTTTGTTGTACATTTAAAGGGGACCTTTATTTATGCCCCTTTTTACAAAATGTAATATAAATCTCAGCTGTCCCCAGAATGTGTCTGTGAAGTTTCAGCTCAAAATACCCCACAGATCATTTATTATAGGATGTTTTAAAAGCCCCTATTTGGGTGGGAGCAAAAACACTCTCTTTTCGCAATGGTGCAAATGAACTGCTGCTCCCCGCCCCTTTCCAAAAGAGGGCGTAGCTTTTCCAGCTTGTGCATACTACGGCAACAACACAACTGGAGAACCTCACACATGTTAATTTCAACATTTACAAAGGGTGCGTCTCAATCAGTTCCCTAGCTCCCGAGCTTGTGAATCAGTATATCGTGTACACGAATTTGGGCACTGGTAAGGACAGTAAAGGACACTGGCTCACTACACATTGGGACTCTGATGACTCTATTTCCGGCAACGTGACAACGTCATTGTACAACATCATTACTGGTATTTATGAACAACAGCAGAGCTGATATCTGTCTGACATTACTTGTAATGTTATTTAAAGTACATTATGATAAATACTTTGCTTGTTACATATACGTGCAACATTTCAGACGTAAAAAAATTATAAATGTTAGCTAGATTGTGTTCATTTACCTGTCTAACGATGTATGTTTATCCTGAAATATAATAAAATAATGCTTTCTATTTTAAAAAACATTATGGCGTGTCGTTATTGGTCGTTGTGTGTAGTGAGTTGGTTCATGTGATTTAAGTTTCGCGCTTCAGAACTTCCGTTAAGGGAGCATAGTGAGCATCGATGCACCCTGGGTTTTGCAGTGCACTGTGGGACTTTTTAGGGAGCGAACGTTTCAGTGCACTGGAAGGATACTGCGATTGAGACAGCCCTTAAAATGGCCGACTCCCTGATCAGTGCCCTGACTACTGAACCAGGGAGCACCCTAATACATTATTAAAATCAAAAGTTGTGTTTGTTAACATTAGTTATGACATGAACAATGAATGACTGTATTTTTATTAACTAACATTAACAAAGATTAATAAATACGGTGACAAATGCTTTGTTCATTGTTAGTTCATGTTAGTTAATACATTAAATAATGTTAAATAATTTTAAAGTGTTACCAAAAGCTGCTTTCATTAATTGGAATAAAAGAAAATATAAATATTAGATGAAAAACTAACTGAAATCAATATGTCTAAATTACTAAAACTGAAATAAAATAAATTAGAGCTACACTCTAAAAAATCTTGGGTTATTTTTTCTACCCAAATCCTGGGTTGAGCCTTTTGGGTCATTTGTTTGGGTTATTTTTTCAGTATTTGGGTAGTTTTTGTGTTTCCACCGTAATGGCGCTGGATCTCGTGCCGGAGCTTGAATCATGTTCAGCAGGGGAACTTCTAACTAACGTTACAGACCGCCGCCCTGCGTTTCACTCCGAAATATGCTGTGACTGACTCCATAACCTGTACATAAACAATCTGTGTACAGCTCTGAGGACATATTTTAACATCCTAAGAATTTTTTATTCTGTGTCTTTTTTAATAAAATCATAGAATTTTATGCAAGGCAACAGGCGTTTCCATCACACGAAAAGACCGACGCGACACTCGTTTAGGTGACATATCACGTTCCTGTATGTAAAAAGCCCATGATAAATAACTCAACCCCTGTGTTCTTATGTCTGACCCAGGATCTGGGTAACACAAAGGGCCAGATTTACTAAACGGAAAATTAGCGTGAAAGCGCAATGCCAAAACAGCGCCGATGGGAGTGGAAAGTTCTGCGCATGATCTACTGACGACACACAAATTAAAGAACACAGATGCAGCCGGATCATTTCCATAATGACCAACACAATCTACCAGTTAGCGTCTGGTTTAAGACATGCTTTTTTAGGGCAGACAATAATGGTGCAAATACCAGTAAATTGACGAGCACAAACCTTAGTAAATCACCTTGCATGATTCATTTAAATACTCTCCTCCCATAAATACTGTGTCTGAAAGGGAAACTCCTACAAATGCATATGCGATAAGGTCAGCCACAAAAATAACCCTGTCCACGCCTTTTAGCGATAATTTTTCACTGATTGTCTTTAGTAAATCGTGACGGTCATTTTTTAACGCCAAAAGAGGGTTTGCACTGGAGCAAGCTGTTAGTAAATCTGGCCCAAAAACTACCTAAACACTGAAAAAATAAGCCCCAAAAAATGACACAAAAGGCTCAACCTAGGATTTGGGTAGAAAAAATAACCCAAGATATTTTTAGAGTGTAATAGCAAAAAAAAAAAAAAAAAAAAAAAAAAAAAAAAAAAAAAAAAATTCATAAATTCATTTTACAAAAGAGTAACAGGATGGAAAGTGATATTGAAAGGAAAAACTCTAAATGAATTGGTAATTAATATAGTATTCCCCCCCAAAAAACGTGTTTTGTTTGAAATGTTTGATTAGATAAGTAAAAAAAGGAACACCTGGAATATTTCTTAATAAATAACCTGCTTTTGATGTTAGAAGCTGTATTAGGTAAAGTTACTTCAAAAAGTAACTTTACAATATTGTGTTACTCCCTAAAAAGTAACTAATTGAGTTACTTAATTACTTTTTATGAAAAGTAATGTGTTATGTTACTTTTTCTCACTTGGGCTGGGCTTGCCAGTTTGTTTTTATAATTAAAAAAAAAAAAGTTAAATTTTTGGCAAATGTAAAAGCCCTTTCACACAAAACGTGAAATGAATAAGCCTCAGGCTGAAACAAACCTTTCAGCTGTGCTGCTGTTCTGGATTGCAGAAGAATAGGACGCAGGAGAAGAAAGTTCAACACTCTTACTTCAGCAATAAAAAAAACTAAAAAAATGAAACACAAATGTGATGTTTATCTAAAGTCATTTTTGCTTATCTGTATGGTTGAATTGGATCATCAAAAGTGGATCATCAAAGGTCAACAGCAAAGACATTGTTTAATAAAGTGAGATTAAATACATAAAGTATATTTGTGCAATTTAACATTTAATTATTGCAGGTTTGTGTAATATTCAGAGCTTGCATCTAGCTGTTTTTATTCATTTAGAGGAATACTGAATCTGTTTTTGTGCAAGTGAGATGAACAAATGCATGTTCACATTAAGTCTAGAACTACAATAACCATCATGTTTACACACACTCTGCACTTGCTCCTGATTTCTCTCAACATGGGGGCAGGAGAGCTGTCATAAATGGGAAAAAAAAGTAACTTGCATTACTCCGATATTTTGTTGTACATTTAAAGGGGACCTTTATTTATGCCCCTTTTTACAAAATGTAATATAAATCTCAGCTGTCCCCAGAATGTGTCTGTGAAGTTTCAGCTCAAAATACCCCACAGATCATTTATTATAGGATGTTTTAAAAGCCCCTATTTGGGTGGGAGCAAAAACACGCTCTTTTCGCAATGGTGCAAATGAACTGCTGCTCCCCGCCCCTTTCCAAAAGAGGGCGGAGCTTTTCCAGCTTGTGCATACTACGGCAACAACACAACTGGAGAACCTCACACAGCAAATAGAATTCTCAAAGTTCATGAGTAAACTTCATATTCAGAACACGCAAGTATCGCACTTTATATTTTGTGAATGTTCGCAAATCGCCTTTCTGCTTGTTAGCACGCTGTACAGCTAATGTGGCTAAAGTTACCATTGTCTCTGACTGTATTCACAGACACCAGAGTTATGTCGTTAGTTTTAATTTTAATATGTAAAAAGTTGCGTTTATGAATTATACAGACGGTGAGCAGACGTTTTTGGGTTAAAAATAAAACTAACTAGCTCTGGTCTCTGTGAATACAGTCAGAGACAACAAGCTAACAAGCACATTCAGAAAGGAGATTTGCAAATGTTCACAAAACAAAGTGCAATTCCTGGACATGAAGTTTGTTCACGAACAGTTGGTACTAATCCTCTTTGAGAATCAACTTTTTTTGCAAATCAAGCTTTGCAACTTTTGCTAACTTTTAATGACCTTTTTTTTACAAAGCTCTCTAGTGAGAAATGATTCACACAAACATGAATTTAGCTATTTTCTTGGACACATTCCCTTTATAAATTAAATGAATCCACTGCATTCTCAGTGGCTCAGATGCTGGGAGTTTATGGAGACTCTTATGTTCATTATTACAGCCAACAACAGAACAGTTATAATGTTTACGTAGCTGAGACATTTTATCACTAGCTGCTCTTGCGAGGATATAAACATGGCGAACAGTGTGCGGCTCACTCAGGGCAGGATCTATGCTAATAGGGCAGTGGGCGAGGCTTGTCCATACTGTGACAGCACAGTAGGGGGAAAACTGGAACAGTGTATTCTCGGACACTGCTTCTGATTTATGGGGATTGTGTAAAAAAAAAAAGAAAAAAAAAAGGAGTGGGTGGATTTTTACCATTATAGGATGGTTGGTTACACACACTGCGGACACACATTTGTGACCCTGGACCACAAAACCAGTCATAAGTCGCACGGGTATATTTGTGGCAATAGCCAACAATACATTGTATGGGTCAAAACTGTTGATTTTTCTTTTATGCCAAAAATCATTGGGATATTAAGTAAAGATCATGTTCCATGAAGATATTTTGTAAATTTCCTACCATAAATATATAAAAAATGTATTATTAGTAGTAATATGCATTGCTAAGGACTTCATTTGGACAACTTTAAAGGTGATTTTCTCAATATTTAGATTTTTTTAGACAAACCATACATCAATGGAAAGCTTATTTATTCAGCTTTCAGATGTTGTATAAATCTCAATTTCAAAAAATTGACCCTTATGACTGGTTTTGTGGTCCAGGGTCACATTTATGTTCAAACACCATGTAAAAATAAATTTTGCATAATAGGTCCCCTTTAAAAGTAATCCGTTACACAAGTAGAAAAAGTAATTTAATTATGTAACTCACGTTGCTTATAATGCATTACCCCTAACACTGATTAGAAGTCAGTGCAGCAACCGGAGACATGACAAAAATTAACATCCACTCAAACCAAAGTAGTGAAATAATTTAAAATTCAACCCTATGTTCACAGTAACTAATCCATCAAAATTATGAGTTTATTATGCTGTATATGCTGGGGACATAAAAATGCACTGCATAAGAGGGAGGCCTCTCCTATGATGTCCATCATGTTTACACAAACCAACAATTAGCGCAGACAGAATGCATGGATGCATCCCACATGAATGGCCCCTCAGGATGTTACGTTTGAAGATGCACAGAAAAACACATATTAAGAAAAGCATACAGTGAGAGATTATTAAATAATGCACAAAACCAGAACGGCGCATCAAACACGCACACAAACACATACACGCATCCTGTGCTTTCCCATTTGGCTCGGATCATCATCTCCATTCCATTTGAAAGGCTCAGTTTATCGTGGCTGCCATTTAATGATGCATGAAGGTCTCGGAAAAGGATGTCTTCTCCCCTCTTGAGGATGTCCCTCTCCCACCAGATTTCTAATTAAAGCTGGCCTTGATAAGACCTCTCTGCGTGACGCCAGACTTTGTGTTTTCAAATGATAACACATAATTGAATGATTACTGGTAGGCAACTCAGACAAACACTTTTTTCTGGAATCACACAGATGCAAACTGAAGGAGATAAAGGCACAGTGTGATGCCCAGGCTTCAGGCAGTCTTAATGTACTTCTCTCCGGAAAAAAAATTACAAGTTTAAAGCATATCACAAAGCTCAGAGCTCTTCCTACTGTCAAAACCACAATTAAATGTGAAGAAAGAGGGAAATAAACTGTTTTCCCAAGTCTACAATGTTAGCAGCATGTAAGTAGCTCTTAATCTCTAAGCCACGTTTCCCAAAAGCACAGCTATCTAACAATCAGACCACTCACAAGTCCATTACGTGCAACTTTAATGCATCTTTTCACTTGCTTTCAGTTTATTAAAAGGCACTAAATAGGTGAGATTAATGCATTTTGATTACTATATTCGAGAATGAACATTTTTACGTCAGAAATGAATTATTGAACCAGTATATAGTTCAAAAAACATGTTCTAGCAGGTCACGATGGTAAGTTTACAATAATGGTTTATATTTCATCATTATTGAAGGGTTGTAGATCAGGGTTATTAACCATAAAAAAAAATATATATATATTTTTTTGCTTGAAATAAAACCCCCCCCCAAAAAACGTTAACTGAAATAAAATAATATATTATTTCAGCTAGTTGCAAACACTTCTCATTTTCATTTAGATTACCTTGATGTACTAAAATAACTAAAACTGAAATGAAAATGAATAAAAACTATATAGATATATATATATATAAAAAAACACTTAGAAAAATGACAAAAATGTTTAAAAATGATCTTTAATGTGACCTGTTATAAGGTGGTTGAACACAGATGTGTGTCCACAATGTGTGTAAACAACAAAAATCCACCACTCCTTTTTTATAATGCCCATAAATCATAAACAGTCTCTCCAAACGAGCGGTTCTAGATTTCCCCCTACTCTTATGTAAGCCCCGCCCATAATTGGTGACAATCTGCCTAATTAGCATAGATCCGCTCTGAGTGAAACGCAGCAGTCCGCCATTTCTGTTTCCTCGCTGTAGCAGCTGGAGACAGACAATGTCTGCGCCAACAAATGTTCTGTTATTGGATGTACCAACGAACATAAGAGTCTCTGTTGACTCTGTTGAGCCACTGAGGGCACTGTGGTTGAATTTAATTTATGAAGGAAATGTGCCGAATGAAGGAATGAAGAAAGTCGTTAGTGTTATATATTTGCGCAAATAATTTTATGCCGGACTGCTTCACAAACAAGGGTCAGTTTAATGCTGGATTTGCATAAAAGTTGTTTCTGAAAGATTTTTAAATTAACATGACATGCTAGTCGATGAGTTGACACAACTTAACTCTACAACAACTACATAAATTTATCCACTAACCATTCAGAAACATCCAGTTGCTTTCTAAAAGTTGTAACTTCTTCCTGAGTCCCTCCATCTGTGTCCGACTCCGGTTCGAACATGTAAGGCTGTACAATTTCTGACATTTTGGCTGCGTGACATTTTCCAGTTTTGTTGTTGCCCGAGTATCCAAAGCATGTGCTGTGCTAAATGTGCTAAAGGCTCCGCCCTCTTATGGAAAGGGGGCGGAGAGCAGCAGTTCTTTTGCATTTAAAGTGACACACAAAAACTTTTGCTGACACCCAAATATAGGGGCAAATTTGACAAGATAAATGATCTGTACTTTGAGCTGAAATTTCACAGACACATTCTAGGGATACCAGAGGCTTATATTACATTGTAAAAAGGGGCATAATATGTCCCCTTTAACTAAAATTATAATGAAAATGAATTAAATTAATTAAAATATTAATAAAAACTCTAATAGTGTCTCAATTTATACTAAAATAACGCTGTTGTAGATTTCAAGCTTTAGTCCACTGCAGCATCTAAAAATATTTCACATCATGTAAAATCATAGTTGCACACGGACTGATTCATGTGAAGTTGATCATAATAATTCTAAAACCATGTTTTACTGCACTTACATTTACATTTATTCATTTATGCAAACCATATTCAGTAGGAGCTAAATGTTTTAGCTTTCAGCATGCAGAGAAGATAAAGTGAATTTCCCATCGGGCAGTTCTTTTTGGAGGGAAACTATTGAAGATATTGGCAAATGTTTTGTCCTTTTTTGGGCCTGACATCTCCCATAATGCTGCACTTCAGCTCTACTTAACAGGCGATCCACGTGCTGCTTTGGGAAACAAGTGCAGGCAGCATCACAAAATAATGCTACTTGATCTTAAGATCTTGAGAGCGTGTTTGTAATGTTATCAGGAAACCTGGCCATAGACTAAAAAAAATATGAAAGAACAGCGTAGGAGTGAAGCCTGTCACCAGCCCTTCCCATGGTAGTCATTATTGGTAATGGGTGGCATTATTTCTCAGGCAGAACCCGACCTGTCTGAACCAGGAGCGGAACGCACTTCATCTCAAAGTCATAAAAGTCACCGTCTCTATGTGCTGTAAAATTTCTGATGACATGAGGCCTTTTCCTCGTGAAGTGCAGGATCTGTCATGCGTAACAGAGAAATCAGGCATTTAAAATTGTCAGGTCAATAAATGAGTGAGAGAACCAACAACTGAAATCAAAATGGGCCATATTAATTTTCTTAATACAATATCGTTCAAAAGCTTGTGGTCAGTGAGATGTTTTAATGTTTTTGAAAGTCTCTTATGGTCACCAAAGCTGCATTTATTTTATCAATGTAGTAAAAACTGAAATATTGTGAAATATGCATTTTTATGTGAATATATTTTAAAATGTACAAACCCGATTCCAAAAAAGTTGGGACACTGTACAAATTGTGAATAAAAACAGAATGCAATGATGTGGAAGTTTCAAATTTCAATATTTTATTCAGAATACAACATAGATGACATATCAAATGTTTAAACTGAGAAAATGTATCATTTTAAGGGAAAAATAAGTTGATTTTAAATTTCATGGCATCAACACATCTCAAAAAAGTTGGGACAAGGCCATGTTTACCACTGTGTGGCATCCCCTCTTCTTTTTATAACAGTCTGCAAACGTCTGGGGACTGAGGAGACAAGTTGCTCAAGTTTAGGAATAGGAATGTTGTCCCATTCTTGTCTAATACAGGCTTCTAGTTGCTCAACTGTCCTAGGTCTTCTTTGTCACATCTTCCTCTTTATGATGCGCCAAATGTTTTCTATGGGTGAAAGATCTGGACTGCAGGCTGGCCATTTCAGTACCCGGATCCTTCTTCTACGCAGCCATGATGTTGTAATTGATGCAGTATGTGGTCTGGCATTGTCATGTTGGAAAATGCAAGGTCTTCCCTGAAAGAGACGACGTCTGGATGGGAGAATATGTTGTTCTAGAACCTGGATATACCTTTCAGCATTGATGGTGCCTTTCCAGATGTGTAAGCTGCCCATGCCACACGCACTCATGCAACCCCATACCATCAGAGATGCAGGCTTCTGAACTGAGCGCTGATAACAACTTGGGTTGTCCTTGTCCTCTTTAGTCCGGATGACATGGCGTCCCAGTTTTCCAAAAAGAACTTCAAATTTTGATTCATCTGACCACAGAACAGTTTTCCACTTTGCCACAGTCCATTTTAAATGAGCCTTGGCCCAGAGAAAACGCCTGCGCTTCTGGATCATGTTTAGATATGGCTTCTTTTTTGACCTATAGAGTTTTAGCTGGCAGCGGCGAATGGCACGGTGGATTGTGTTCACCGACAATGTTTTCTGGAAGTATTCCTGAGCCCATGTTGTGATTTCCATTACAGTAGCATTCCTGTATGTGATGCAGTGCCGTCTAAGGGCCCGAAGATCACGGGCATCCAGTATGGTTTTCCGGCCTTGACCCTTACGCACAGAGATTGTTCCAGATTCTCTGAATCTTTGGATGATATTATGCACTGTAGATGATGATAACTTCAAACTCTTTGCAATTTTTCTCTGAGAAACTCCTTTCTGATATTGCTCCACTATTTTTCGCCGCAGCATTGGGGGAATTGGTGATCTTCTGCCCATCTTGACTTCTGAGAGACACTGCCACTCCGAGAGGCTCTTTTTATACCCAATCATGTTGCCAATTGACCTAATAAGTTGCAAATTGGTCCTCCAGCTGTTCCTTATATGTACATTTAACTTTTCCGGCCTCTTATTGCTACCTGTCCTAACTTTTTTGGAATGTGTAGCTCTCATGAAATCCAAAATGAGCCAATATTTGGCATGACATTTCAAAATGTCTCACTTTCAACATTTGATATGTTATCTATATTCTATTGTGAATACAATATAAGTTTATGAGATTTGTAAATTATTGCATTCCTTTTTTATTCACAATTTGTACAGTGTCCCAACTTTTTTGGAATCGGGTTTGTAATTTATTCCTGTGATCAAAGCTGAATTTTCAGCATCATTACTCCAGTCTTCAGTGTCACATGATCCTTCAGAAATCATTCTAATATGATGATTTGATGCTCAAGAAACATTTATTATTATCATCAATGTTGAAAACAGTTGCGCTGCTTCCTATGTTTTTCTTTACTGTCACTTTTGAGCAATTTAATGTATCCTTTTATGTATCCATGGCTTTGTAAATACACTTTAAAAAAAAAAAAAAAAAACCTTAAAATTGATTTTTTTGGCATTTATTTTGGTATCTCAAACAATCAAGTAAATTATATTCATTTTTGATGATCTAATTAAATGATCTTTCATTAATCAATTATTCAATGGAAATATGTAGGGATTATTCAGTTCAATTTGATGGAATTTTACTATTAATTAAAATGTGTAAATCTTAAAAAAAAGGCTTTTTTTTGTTGAGAGTATCACAATACAAATTAGGTTTATATTAAAATTTTAACCCAAAGCTTGGGTTTATCCATATTTGACCCAAATTTGGGTTAAACCAACCCACCATTTTTTAGAGTGTATTAACTTAAAAGATGAATATCATTTACTTGATTGTTTGAGATACCAAAATAAATGCCTAAAAATCCTTTTAGTTTTTTTTCACTAAAAGAAATTTGACTAACAAATTAGTTTTTTAAAATATACTTAATTTGTTTAACTTTATTCAGGTATATCTAAAAAAAAAAATTTACTCAATATTTTAAGTGTAAAAATCAATTTTCATCAATAAAATTGAGTAGGCTAAATCATAGTTAAAGTTCCTGTTTCACTCTAAAATGTGACATTGCAGAATCAAAATGTTTTAAATATTAGCATAACATTTAATTGCAAGTATAGTGTTTTGAGGCTTACTGTGTTATTTTGTTTCAAGCTATCAAACAGAATTAGCTGCATGTTTCGTGTAAATCAGAGATCCTGTCCGTGCGGCTCAATGTCTGATCTGTCCTCACGGCTCAAACGGTTATCTTTATTTCAGAAAGTTATCCAAGCAGATCAGCAAATGTGTTCCTAACTGCAGTAATCTTCTCCTGTGCCCTTACTTCTCTCAGCTTCACAGATTCTGAGCATGAATCATTTTGGATTGTATTTTTATTAAAACTAGAGAACGGAGATCACAACCTTGATTTGACTTCCTCTTCCTATCTCTATGTAAAACATCATGCCTCATCTGAACCAAAACAGCAATTTTTCTAAAGCACGTCGAGAGCGGTAAACACGGGGTGTAGCCTTGAGCACTGGCTCACAGTCATATCTTATTATATTCAAATCTGCCTTCCAAAATATTTCCTGCTCAAATACATCTGTTCAGCACAAACTCCCCTGTTATTGATGAACAAACAGAAGACCAAATCATGAATTTAAAAAGTGAAATTCCTCATTCTTTCCCCACTTTTTGACTAATTAACTTCCATTATATTTTGATAAATTCATTCATTCTTGTCATTACTGGATAAGGATTTTAAATGGAGTTAATCTTGCCAATCACAACGCTAGAGAAGGCACATATAAACTGCGCTATTGACTTTAGAGCAGGTTTTTGTTGGTCAATGGCGCAGTCGTTTTCAGTTCCTCAAAATAGCAACGCGCCAAATCACACCTGGTTTTCAGACCAGCACGCCCATGGGTGAACAGATGGGCGCGAGTGCATTTGCTATTTAAACAACGTGGCGCTGGACGTGAAAATGATAACTGCGTCGGGCTGAAACTAGCAAAAAACACTTGCGTCGCGTCTGGCGTCACATTGCGCCGGGTGTATGATAGGGCTCTTTGTGTTCACCTGCCATCGGCTTAGAATGATTTTCTTCCTGACCCGACTGATCCCGCTAAATCCCACTAATCTCACATTTAAATTTTCCCTAAAGAAAGAGAGAGTGATTGGGGATAACAAATAAAATGTTGGCTATACAAGAATTTATTTGTTTATTATTTTTGTCTTATGATACTGTCAACACAGTAAAGGGTTCAGTAGGCTAAATTAAATACGACCTCTGTCAAATTATAAACCAGAAATATGAATAAACAAAAACTGTTGGCTTACTTAAATGAAATCTTTAAAACATGCAAGAACAGAATGTCACTGACTGACGACAGTTTCAGTAGCCTACATTTCTCCTCCAAAATCCGAGCATAAAGGCTGAATGTTCTCTCTGAAGGTGCCCTCGTGGCACTCAGGGCAGGGAACTGGGAACTGTGTGAACGCCACCACTGCAGAAAATTTTGTTCATGCGCTGTTGTAAAAGATGTCAGCAGCAGCCGGGCCTTTGTCAGACCGCCTGCTTCTGTCCAAAGTACACAAAAGGGTACCAACCGCTACGTCTTTCATTGGGAAATTTAATCCCGCGCCGCAAGAAATCAGATTGTGTCCTGCGGTTCCTACGGGAGAGCCGTGGGAATGCAGACCTCTAGTCTAAACTAATTTTAATTACTAGCAGGCAAATATGAGAATATCATACTGAGACATGATGCATAAGCTACTTACTTACAAATGTTGAAACAAAATGGCCTGGTTTCAAAGATAGGGCTTAGATTAAGCCAGGATTAGGCTTTAGCTCAATTAAGACATTTAAGTACGTGCCTTGGGAAAAAACATTACTGGTGTGCATCTTGAGACAAAAACAATGTCACTGACATATTTTAAGATCTGTCAGTGCAAGTTGCTTTCAGTTAAAACAGCTCAAACATGCATTTTAGTCTGGGACTAGTTTAAGCCTTGTCTGTGAAACCAGAGGAATGTGTTCCCCTCTCAAAAAAAAAAAAAAAAAAAAATTGCAAAGAAATTAATTTAAGTGGCATGAAAAAGGACATATGAAATGCTACTACCAACAGATCGATACAGCAGTGCCCTTGTGTGCCATCATCTTTCAACATTTGAGTGTAATACATAGTTTTCCATTCATTCTTGCAGCCTGGAGGAGCATCTCAGAGCCCCGGTGCCCTTCAGAATGCTAACGAGCCCAGCAATGTGCCCAGATAAAATAAAATGGCATCAGCAATCTTACCTAAAACAAAGGCCAACAACTTGTGCTTTATGTGCAACAGTCTGATTGACACAGTAACATTAGCACACGCTCATAATTTACATATTCCAGCTTCAGGGATTGAACTAAATTGGGCTTTGTGAGCACCAGGCAAGAGAAAAAAAAAAAAAAAAAAAAAAAAAAAAAAAAAAAAAAAAATCAATCAGACGATTAAATGAGTGCAGCTACATTAAGCTGAATGAAACGTTTTGATAGATTGCAGCAAAGCGGGGAAGCCAAATAAGATCATAAAATGTGCATTAATGTTACATTATTCCATACACTGGGGCTTTGTTATGGAGGCAGTGTTCATTTTATGAGCTTCCTAATTAACATTAACATACTTTTAACACATGCCTTTTCGATTATTTCATGAAATGTTATTTTTAAAGCAGCACTATGATTTTATATACAATAAAAAACGTATTATTGTTAAAATACAGTATAAATCAGTATCTAGTATAAATATCTAAACATCCTGAAAAGATTACCTGAAAAGCAAAATCACTTAAGATATTAAGAGAGAATATATATTAATACGAATAAAATTAAGTTCTTACCCCATTGGCAAATACACTGCCCGGCCAAATGTTCGGATTTAAATAGGCAAATGCTTAAAAGTTTATGATTGGATCATTATTGCAGTGATTATTATGTCTCTAGCATGTTATATGTTTGCCAACAGTTCTTCTAACTCTAATTGATGGAGTGTGTAGCTCCATGTGTATTACAACATTTATTTTCATCAAGAGGTGCATCAGTTTTTGGTCCAGATCTTGTCTTGGCAATGCAAGAGTCCAGCACTCTGTAAAGTCTCCTCCAGCACATCCCAAAGACTTTCAATGAATTTAAGGTCTGGACTCAGAGGTGCCAATTCATGTGTAAAAATGATTCTTCATGCTCCCTCCTAGGGCTGCACGATTAATCGAAAGTAAACCGATTTTTAATTCAATAAATATATGCACTGCGTGTCAGTGAAGCACGGCTCTGTGGTCTGTGGTCAGCTCCGTCTGAAAGCACTGCGAGTTTGAGTCGCTTATAATGTGCGTTTGAAAAAGTAACACGCGTCAAACATCTTCACAAACTTGTAATGCGAAGCGTTCATAAACCTGTTGTCCAACAAAAGACAACGTTTAATAACATGTCACTTCATATCGTCAGTCAAGTGTTTAAAATTTCCTTTTGTGAGCTTATCACAGAATGAGGCAGGCAATATATTATTTTATAGAGTATTCTATAGAGTGATAAAGGCTATGTTGAATAGCATTGCATTATAAATATACTTATAAAAAAAACTTGAAAATATCTGAGAAGGCTTGAAGAACTCAAATACACCAAATATTGTCGTGGTCGTGTGTTTATTGTCTTCATGTTTAATCAGTCAAAGCGTTTCTCTCTTCTTTTTATTCAGCTACAGCGATAGCTTCACATTAGGGATTTCCTGGAAATGTCATTATATTACTTCTGAGGCATACGTGGAGTTTCTGCTCAAGGGCGCCCTCCGGATTCCAGTATGAATGAAACAGAAGTGTTTAGCGCTCAGAAATGCTTCCTATTTTGGGTTTTGTGATAGATTCTATTTACACTAAGTGAAAATTTTCTTAGTGACAGACGATATTTACACTAAGTGCAAATAGCTGTAGATGATATTTACTAAGTGAAATAGCATACTAAGTGAAAATAGTGATATATTCTATTTACACCATGTAAGAGTAGCAGTTCTTTTCAATATGTGTAGATAGTAATTAGATGCTATTTATACTTTATTTTGACAGATACATACTATTTGCACCTCAGTATTGTTGTACATTAACAGGATGCAATAATAACAGAGTGTAAATGATTATATTTATTAAAATTATTAAATGGATGCAGACTTAATGGGACAATAAAAGCCCTCCCTACACCTACCCCTAACCCTACCCAATAAATACTTTTATTATTATTAAACATTTCGTAAGGCACTTTATTTCCACTTTTAGAACATTTTCATATTTTTTATTGAAAGTAAATGCCTTTCCGATATGTGATGGGAAAAGGGAGAAGAGCGAGCTCGGCAAAAGGCGGATTCAAACCCAGGTCGATCACGTCAGAACCTTGTTCCACGAGCCTTGCGCTGTACTGACTACACCACTGAAGATGTTTAAATATGCATGTCTTTTTTTATCTTGTTTGGCCCAACCAGGCATTGTTAGGCGGAGCTAGTGCGAATAGCACTTGCCAACAAGGCACACTATTTGCACTTGGTGTAAACAGACACTCCGTAATAGGAATCATATACTAATATGACTAATAATAATTATTATAAGCACAAAATGTTGGGCCAAATTGTGCAGCCCTACAAACAAGCACAACAAACCAGGTGTTATGTGTGTAATAGATATATATATATATATATATATCTCTATCTATCTATCTATCTATCTATCTATCTATCTCACACATACATATACATTATATATGGATCTTGGCTTAGTCATCCTGGAATATGGCCATAATGTGTCTTCCTACATGGTTGTTTAAGAAATGAAAAGCTACACACTCCATCAATTAGGTTTAGAAGAATATAACATGCTAGAAACTACACTCACCTAAAGGATTATTAGGAACACCATACTAATACTGTGTTTGACCCCCTTTCGCCTTCAGAACTGCCTTAATTCTATGTGGCATTGATTCAACAAGGTGCTGAAAGCATTCTTTAGAAATGTTGGCCCATATTGATAGGATAGCATCTTGCAGTTGATGGAGATTTGTGGGATGCACATCCAGGGCACGAAGCTCCCGTTCCACCACATCCCAAAGATGCTCTATTGGGTTGAGATCTGGTGACTGTGGGGGCCATTTTAGTACAGTGAACTCATTGTCATGTTCAAGAAACAAATTTGAAATGATTCGAGCTTTGTGACATGGTGCATTATCCTGCTGGAAGTAGCCATCAGAGGATGGGTACATAGTGGTCATAAAGGGATGGACATGGTCAGAAACAATGCTCAGGTAGGCCGTGGCATTTAAACGATGCCCAATTGGCACTAAGGGGCCTAAAGTGTGCCAAGAAAACATCCCCCACACCATTACACCACCACCACCAGCCTGCACAGTGGTAACAAGGCATGATGGATCCATGTTCTCATTCTGTTTACGCCAAATTCTGACTCTACCATCTGAATGTCTCAACAGAAATCGAGACTCATCAGACCAGGCAACATTTTTCCAGTCTTCAGCTGTCCAATTTTGGTGAGCTCGTGCAAATTGTAGCCTCTTTTTCCTATTTGTAGTGGAGATGAGTGGTACCCGGTGGGGTCTTCTGCTGTTGTAGCCCATCCGCCTCAAGGTTGTGCGTGTTGTGGCTTCACAAATGCTTTGCTGCATACCTCGGTTGTAACGAGTGGTTATTTCAGTCAAAGTTGCTCTTCTATCAGCTTGAATCAGTCGGCCCATTCTCCTCTGACCTCTAGCATCAACAAGGCATTTTCGCCCACAGGACTGCCGCATACTGGATGTTTTTCCCTTTTCACACCATTCTTTGTAAACTCTAGAAATGGTTGTGCGTGAAAATCCCAGTAACTGAGCAGATTGTGAAATACTCAGACCGGCCTGTCTGGCACCAACAACCATGCCACGCTCAAAATTGCTTAAATCACCTTTCTTTCCCATTCTGACATTCAGTTTGGAGTTCAGGAGATTGTCTTGACCAGGACCACACCCCTAAATGCATTGAAGCAACTGCCATGTGATTGGTTGATTAGATAATTGCATTAATGAGAAATTGAACAGGTGTTCCTAATAATCCTTTAGGTGAGTGTATAATCACTGCAATAATGATCCAATCATTGACTTTAAGTATTTGCCTACTTAAATCCAAACAGCAACTTTTTTTTTCTTTGGCTTTTAAGCTTTTTCTTTTTTTTAAGCATAATCTAACAAAATGTATTATTGAGATATAGGTGGAGCGCATTGCCTATACTAAAGATTTCTTGCAAAGAAGAAATCCAACCAATTGCTGAAGATATAAATTAGTCAGGTACGCAGGACAATCCAAACACAAATAGGACCATATGTTGACCTAAGGGTTCTGTCACACAGCACCAATTACTTTTGAGCACCTGGCAACCCATATCATTCCTGAGCAGGTCATATGAGGGTGAGCTGTATCATCTGAGCCTCTTCACAGCAGAGTCACTATATGGAACGAAACATAAACTGATGCGAAGTCACGGATGCTTGCTGCTGCTGCTGTTTATTGCTGGGCGATTTTATTGAGTTTGTTTCCACTGGCTGCCACAAATACTTAATTTGTATATACACACACACACACTCTACTGATATTTTTTAATAAGAAATCAATCAATGGAAAAGAATCAATACAGTATGTAGCAATAGGAATACTGTAATCATAAATGTTGTACAACCGTCTTAAAGACATCAAGATTCATTGTTACGGCCACAATGGCACATAGCTGTCTGACTGTTACTACAAATTTATGAATAAAGTCCAAATCACAGCACAACACATCAGGACTTCTGAGATCTGCCCCAAATCACACGCAGGGCTCTGTGTAGGTGCACATATTGGATTTTACATGAAGAGAACTGACAATTGTGAAGCAAAATGGATCAGCATGATGCAAAACTGTGCCTAAAGCATGCCAGAAAAGCAGCAATAACACTATTGTTATTGCAAACAGCGGAATGGCCTCATCTTTTTCTGAACACACAAAGGGGTGAATTCTATGGAAGCTTGCTTCTGCCACTGAATAAAAAAATAAAGGTTAAATTGTGTGTTAAGTCAGAATTCTGAGATATAAACTCGCAATTCTGTCCTTTTCTAGCAATTGTTTCTTGCAATTCTGACTTTTTTTCCTCAGACTTGTGAGATAAACTCACAATTGCGATTTATAAAGTTCCATTCTAAGTAAAAACAACAAAAAAAACAAGTGTATTTCTCACAATTCTGACTTTATAACTCACAATTATAGATATAAACTCGCAACTTATAAGTTGGTTCTTTTTTACTGAATCTAAAAGGCTAATTCTTTTAGTGAACTAAAAACACAATTTTCAACTAAATGTGAGACTTCAGTGTAGTTACTAATTGTTCATATGAGATTTGTCAGTGGTATTTTATTAAAAATGAATATGTTTATCATTTTTTTAGTTGATGTTTAAGGTCAAAGGTCTTTGAAAACACTTTTTGCAAGAGTTGTTTTACATTTATTTTACATTAATATCATCTCCTCATTTGGCTATGGAATTGCATGTTTTTTTCCCCCTCATCAATTTTTCCCCATGTCAATACCGTATTTTTCACATAAAACTGCAATACAGCTGGATGTCAAATATTGACATCTGGCTTTCAATTTCTTCATTATCGTTGCTTGCGAACTCTTGTTTTTCATATAGAGAAAAAAATAAATAAATAAATAAAATTTGCACCAGAACCTGTGGAAATGATCAATTCCTTAAAAGTTTAAAAAGAATCAGATCCGAAATCATTAAATTCCTTTTTCCCATCCCCACTGTCTTATTCACAAAACTCAAACACTTATGCATTTATGTACATTTTCATGGACGCAGTACTTTCTCTTATGATGATCACATGGTGCAGAGATAAAACACAACCTGATCTGGGATGGATCTGAATTCATTCAGATAACTCCCTTTTCATTACATTTCCCCATTCACCTCATCACAAACCCTCTCATGTTCAGCTAGGCAAACGCTTGCAGTCGCCCCAGCCTGTCTTCCGCGCCGTGGGACTAATACACTACAGACAACGAATACATTAAATTCAAACAGGAGCTTCCGTCCATTCGGCTGAACTGCACTGAATGTAAATGTGCCTGAAGCCTCAGCCATGCGCAGAGCTTTCCAGGACATATTGCTGCTGCACGCTAGGTGTGAGAGCTGCGTGCACAGCTGAAGCAGTGAATAAATCAATAAACACGTCTAAAACAATGACAGTCATCTTCTAGGAAAGGCAGAGGGAGGAAACGCAGCAGTAGGTACAGTATGGCATAGTGTGCATGTCGTGTGCACGTAACTTCAGTGAGTCCCAGCCACTTTAAGCCTATGGCGAGGGCCGCTCCAGTACCATTAAAGTGCTGTAGACAAAGAGCACCTGAAAGCCTCAGAAATTGTGCAAGCTGAGCTCCAGACAATTGATCAGTGTTTCCTTCAGTGCTGTTTACTGCTGCTGGATCTACAGGCAAAAGAAATGACATTTTTACCAGAGGGAGTTTGTAGTGTGTTTATGAAAAGTTATGAGACATGTCTTTCTACAAATACACCACAAAAGATGCCAGTCAGGATGCTTAAACAAAAAAGTTTTGATAGACTTTAAAGAGGACGAGTTCCCACATAAGGCTATTCCAATTATTGGTGGACAGATTTTTAACGATCGATTCTAGATTGAATATAAATATGAATATATTAATACTAGTGCTATCAAATCGATTAAATCACATCCAAATTAAAAGTTCATGTTTACATAATATGTGTGTGTACTGCGTATAACTATGTATGTATATATAAATACACACGTATATATTTAATAATTGATATACATGAATGTGTGTGCGTATTTATATATACATAATTATACACAGTAAACACATATTACGTAAACACACTCGTATATATACACATATATACACACACATATATACATATACATAAAAATGTATCTGTTCATGCATTCTCTGGGAAATAAACCCATGACCTTAGCAGTAGTACCACATGAGATACAGGAATACAATACATGAAACCAGAGAAGACTTGTAATTACTTTGTTACAATTACTTTGTACTTTAAAAAAAAATGTTTAAACCAGGCTAATTAGTTTGCAGATCTGTGCAGATAAGTGCCCAAAACTTCTCTAAAACCAGCCAACCTGAACTGCCTGACTAGGCTTGGAGACTAGCTTCAATCAGCAAACCAATTTGGCTTCTTTTCCACCACCTCTACAGCTGGTGACGGGACTCTGGCAGAAATCATGAATGAGCTGATGTATTAAAGATTTATTAGTGTTACTGTAGTATGAAGCAGGGTGGGAACGGAACAAGGCCTCTGGGGCGATTGCTAATGCGAGACAAGCGCGACACACGGCTCGAGAGCAGTGGAGCTTTTATTATGCCACAGTCGCAGCTTCCGCTTCTTCCGCTCATGTGTATGTGGGGTAACGCAGCGCTGTTTTAACATATTAGATATATTTCAGTGTGTTGAAAAGTTATGTTATAATGCTACTCTGTGCATTCGCTCTGTGGCTGCTATGAGACACTTGTTGCACACTGTAGTGAGCTAGATCGATATTAGACATGGTGAAACATGGTACTTATGGTAAATCAAGAAAATCAGATTTAAACATTAAGACTAACTGTGTTGAGCTATATAACAATGATTAGTTTTCTGTTGATGAATGTACCCAAACAGTTGCTCACCTGTCTAATAAAACACATAATATATTAAAGCATCTTTGGTGTTTCCATGGTTTCTACAAAATAAAACCAGAAATCGAGGGTAACGCTGGTATGATGTCATTGATAGGCGACGCACGGTTAAAAAGGTGTCCTGGGTTAAATTGCTTATTTCTCTGGATTTAAACATTCGGGATAATAGAAGTACACAAGTCAACAAAATATATAACATTGAGAACAAGTATTTGATACACTGCCGATTTTGCAGGTTTTCCTACTTACAAAGCATGTAGAAGTTTGTAATTTTTATCATAGGTACACTTCAACTGTGAGAGACGGAATCTAAAACAAAAATCCAGAAAATCACATTGTATGATTTTTAAATAATGAATTTGCATTTTATTGCATGACATAAGTATTTGACCACCTACCAACCAGTAAGAATTCCGGCTCTCACAGACCTGTTAGTTTTTCTTTAAGAAGCCCTCCTGTTCTCCACTCATTACCTGTATTAACTGCACCTGTTTGAACTCGTTACCTGTATAAAAGACACCTGTCCACACACTCAATCAAACAGACTTCAACCTCTCCACAATGGCCAAGACCAGAGAGCTGTGTAAGGACATCAGGGATAAAATTGTAGACCTGCACAAGGCTGGGATGGGCTACAGGACAATAGGCAAGCAGCTTGGTGAGAAGGCAACAACTGTTGGCGCAATTATTAGAAAATGGAAGAAGTTCAAGATGACGGTCAATCTCCCTCGGTCTGGGGCACCATGCAAGATCTCACCTCGTGGGGCATCAATGATCATGAGGAAGGTGAGGGATCAGCCCAGAACTACACGGCAGGACCTGGTCAATGACCTGAAGAGAGCTGGGACCACAGTCTCAAAGAAAACCATTAGTAACACACTACGCCGTCATGGATTAAAATCCTGCAGCGCACGCAAGGTCCCCCTGCTCAAGCCAGCGCATGTCCAGGCCCGTCTGAAGTTTGCCAATGACCATCTGGATTATCCAGAGGAGGAATGGGAGAAGGTCATGTGGTCTGATGAGACAAAAATAGAGCTTTTTGGTCTAAACTCCACTCGCCGTGTTTGGAGGAAGAAGGATGAGTACAACCCCAAGAACACCATCCCAACCGTGAAGCATGGAGGTGGAAACATCATTCTTTGGGGATGCTTTTCTGCAAAGGGTACAGGACGACTGCACCGTATTGAGGGGAGGATGGATGGGGCCATGTATCGCGAGATCTTGGCCAACAACCTCCTTCCCTCAGTAAGAGCATTGAAGATGGGTCGTGGCTGGGTCTTCCAGCATGACAACGACCCGAAACACACAGCCAGGGCAACTAAGGAGTGGCTCCGTAAGAAGCATCTCAAGGTCCTGGAGTGGCCTAGCCAGTCTCCAGACCTGAACCCAATAGAAAATCTTTGGAGGGAGCTGAAAGTCCATATTTGTCCAGCAACAGCCCCGAAACCTGAAGGATCTGGAGAAGGTCTGTATGGAGGAGTGGGCCAAAATCCCTGCTGCAGTGTGTGCAAACCTGGTCAAGAACTACAGGAAACGTATGATCTCTGTAATTGCAAACAAAGGTTTCTGTACCAAATATTAAGTTCTGCTTTTCTGATGTATCAAATACTTATGTCATGCAATAAAATGCAAATTAATTATTTAAAAATCATACAATGTGATTTTCTGGATTTTTGTTTTAGATTCCGTCACTCACAGTTGAAGAGTACCTATGCTAGCTGCCAAAGCAACAGTTCTCATTTTCATTTAGTTTAACTTGATGTACTAAAATAACTAAAACTGAAATAATATTAAAAACATTATAGGGACATATTAAAACAAACTACTAAAAATGATAAAAACACTCAACAAAATGACTTAAAGTTTAACTAAAAATAAAAGGAAAACATAAATAATAAATATATGAATAAAAACTAAATTCAAAATATTAATAAAAACTATGATAGTATCAGTCACATTTGGTTTTGGTTAATGTTTACATGTCTTTTATTAACAAAATTTGAACAAATACAAAAACAAACAGTTGACTTGACACAAACCAATGAACTGAACTTGAACCTGAATATAAACTTACCAAACAGCAGCAACACGAAACACAGCTAGACATGAGACACTCACACATGAGGTCTTTTTATCCACAAAGACTGATGACTAACAAGAAACACCTGTGAACAGACACTGAACCAATGAGAAAACAGAACTGATGAAACAAGAACCAATCAGAACATTACACATAAGACTAGGGAATCACATGACAAACAGGAACTACAAAATAAAAGACATGAAAACATACACGTGAACCTAAACCCAAAGCCGAACGTGACAGTATCTCTATGATACTAAAATAAACCTCTTACCTTACCAGGATCTGGAAATGATACAAACCAAATCCGAACCTTCGTCCCCGTGAACACACACTGTATATCCACCGCACCGCACCGCAGATTTGACACTTACTAAGGATAATTTATCAAACTCAAGAATTTAGTTTATCTTTTATTATTTTTTTGCAAGGTATGGAAAAGTGTACATGCTGACACGAACAACCAGAGAATCACAAATCAAACTCACACGGTCTCTAATTAAAACACAATAGTGACAGATGGAGCTTCCCTAAAAAATAAGTTTGCAGTTGCAAGTTATTGTCTAATCAAGTGTGCCACTCTTCCTCTACATCAAAATGCAAATAAGCAAACACATATGGTGAATCATAGCAAGCTTTTTATAAAATATGCAAGGGAGTAAACTAAAGCAAACTATCAAAAAGTTGAACAACAATTACTAAATACAGCCTGGTTGATAGCAAGCCATCATGATTGCAGCTACCCTTGCAAAAAAGAAGTTTATTCAAGTGTTCTATTAGTATACTTCTTTTAAACTAAAAATAAGAAAGTATACCTTCAGTCTACTTTTTATGTACTTCTCAGAAATACACTTAAAATTGCACTTAAGTATACTTAACTTGTACTGACAGAAAAGTGAGTATGTTTAGCCTATACTTGTACTCAGTTTTTGATCAAGATACTTAAAAGTATAATTAAGTATTCTAAGTGTACTTGGCTTGTAGTTGTGTTTACTCTTTTGATTGAGTAGCCTATTAAATACTTTTTTCCACATAGTTTTACATACTGTCTTGATTTGTAATGAAAAAAGATATGTTCCTAATTCTGAGTATCTGAATTTTTGTGTAGGCTAGTCCACTGGTAGTGTAGATAAGAATTTACTTCAAATCTACTTTACTAGAATTTCTGGCTATCCATGTTTTCACTGTTATATGGTAGGGGGCGCTGTTACACATCTTTTAGTACAGAATCTCCTGATCTAAACACAGGTGAAGAAGAAACAAACAAGCAATAAAAGATTGCTAACGCAAATGTAAAATAACGCGATCATTGACATTAAACAGCATAAATCAAAACGGCCAAATGTTACTGAATGAAATGTCGACCCAGGACGAGCTATAGGTGTGTGAAGCTTTGGGTGTGTTGATGGACTCCATCTACTCCATCTGTGTTTTGATCATCATTCTGAATCCCATCTGGATGTAGTCTTTGACAAAAATGCACAAAATGGCGACTTCACTGTAAGGGGACCCGTGGTGTATGCAGATAGAAATGGCTCATTCTAAGGTAATAAAAACATAACGGTACATTATGTAAGGTCTTTATACACCACTGAAAACATATTTATGTATATTATATTACATTTCTGTCAGTAGATCCTCATAAATATCACACACTGCACCTTTAAAGAACACTTACAAGTATACTTGCAGTATAAAAGTACTAAACTAGTAGTTTTACTGAGAGTACATTTCAAATTGTACTTTCATAAGCTAAAAAATGTACTACAAGTATTCAAATAGTAAACTACTAGTATACTTATAAGTTCACTTGTAGTACAGATGCATTACAAATGAGAAACGTAGTTGTGAACTAGTTATAGTACACTTACTTTATAGTACACTTAAACAGATACTAAAGTGGGCCAATTTAGTCCCAAGCAGTGTTGAAATAGTACACTTACAAGTATACTACTAGTACACTGATATTAGTATACATACTAAATAAAGTATACTTAAAAATATACTTGAACATTACTTAAGTATACTTAATAAAATTTACTTATATAAGGGTATAGCTGGGATGCACACACACACACACACACACACACACACACACACACACACACACACACACACCTGTTGTGTTTTCATGTTTTATGGGGACTCTCCATAGACGTAATGTTTTTTTTTTATACTGTACAAACTGTATATTCTATCCCCTTACACTAACCCTACACCTACCAATCACACAAAACCTTCTGCATTATTACATTTTCAAAAAACACCACTTTATGATTTATAAGCTGTTTTCCTCATGGGGACCAAAAAATGTCAAGGATATCGGATATTGCCACCTTTGTGGGGACATACTGTCCTCATGACGTAGGGTTTACCTCGACCACACACACACACACACACACACACACACACACACACACACACACACACACACACACACACACACACACACACACACACACACACACACACACACACACACACACAGAGACAGACAGACAGTACCAATCACACACTTTGCAATAGTCTGATGAGAATGCTGCATTATGACAATTTTTCCCCCCTAAGATTGCACAGGATTCTGAAAGGCTGATAATATATGAGCTATATGTATGCTGAAAGTGGCATATTAATTACAGCTCAACAGAAAAAACACTTCCACTTCTCTGCAGAAAGATCAGTCAGCATGCACCTGCATCCAAAAAAACATCTCACCTCTGCTTTTTAATTTATCACTCACTTCAGTGGCGAAGGCATGAGCAAAGGAAAGCGAGAGAGAGATTTAGGTGATCTCAAGATAAGAGGAACCTTATCCGTCGGGATGTAGTGCCGACAGTTTAAACAAAGGAAATCAAAAACGCTTATACACACAGGCAGATTACAACAAATCAATGTTGCTGCTCTATTTCGGGCGCCTTAATGCCGCGTAAGCCAGTTTTAATGAACAACAAGGAGAGCCAACCTTTTGCAAATGAAAACACAGCTGCATCCATATCCAATATCACAGGTGTTATTTGTAGATTGATTACTGACTGAATCCTCTCTATAAACATTAGCTCACTCGAGGCCTGCCTTCTGCTTTCCTTCCAGCTAGGTCTGAGATTTGTCATCATAATAGCAATTCCTACAATAAAGGAATAGATCAATTTCAAATAAGGAGACTGTGTCTTCTCAAAGTACGCCCGAGAGCTCTCACGCAGTCTCTTTAGAGTTTTTCCAAATGTGATTATTCTTTGGGAGTCCAGATCGCCTGTGGAAGACCGAGGTGAGAGCAATTCCTTTCCATACCATTTAAAAATTTAAAATCGTCACAATGAAGCTACAAAACTCCATCTAAGTATTTTAATAAGTCAAAGCTCTGTGGAGAATGAAGCATGGCAGGAACTGATTGGGCCAATGTCTGGGACATGCTGTGATAAGAATATATATGTACGCAGCGTCACTGCAGAATGCAGATGACTCTACAAGACAAACAATCGCATCTCAAACAGAGAGAAACGTGAGATTTGTGAGGGGACAGAAGTGAGCAGATGTTGTGGAAAATGAGTGTCGTCCGTTCTTCTTCGATATGTAATTGCCCTAAGAGACGTAAGCCATATGGAGACTGTCTGGTTCTTTTCATCTCAGATGTAGTTGTAATGGTCACACAGACAACGGCTCACTCTCTGGACATCAGGATGCAGGAGAGAAAGAGAGGGCAAGTGTGGAGGAATGTGGATACTGATCGTCCACCTCTGTGGTCTAATCACAGAACTGCAATGCTTTACAGGTTGATGGAAGTGCAGTCGTGCTGTGAAACTACATCTCTGCTGGACGCAAGTGGCGCTTCAAAACTAAACTGCTCCGAATCAACAACATTTATACTGGAAATGGCCATGTCTTTAGTGTACAGACGCCACATTTCTATTGTGACATTCTGGACAGGGTTTTAATTACCAGTATCAATGTGTTTAAATTAAAGGCTATTAATTTGTTTTAATTAGATATTTTACATTAATATATTTATACAATACTTTATATACTGTATTTAATATATTGTTGTATAATGAATTGTATTTTATTTATTTTATATTTAATTGTACTTTTTTAGGGTAAAAATATTGATGACTCATCTTACATTCCCTATTGCCTACTGACTAATAAATAAATAAATAAATAAATAAAATTAACTAAAGCCTATAGCTTTAATAAATAAATAAATAAATAAATAAATAAATAAATAAATAAATAAATAAATAAATAAATAAATAATGTGATGACAACTAAAGTATACTGACAAATAAAATAAATAATGTGGTCAACTAAAGTTGAAATAAATAAATAAATAAATAATGTGACTAACTAAAGCCAACTGACTTTAATGAATAAATAAATATAAATAAATAATGTGATGTCAACTAGTCTATTGACTAAAATATATAAATAAATAAATGTAATGTCATCTAAAGCCTACAGACTATTAAAATAAATAAGTAAATAAATAAATAAAAAGATTTCAACTAAAGCCTACTGACTATTAATTAAATACTGTAAATAAATAAATAATTTGACTAACTAAAGCCTACTAACTTTAATGAATAAATAAATATAAATAAATAATATGTCACCTAAAGCTTACTGACTAATAAATAAATAAATAATGTGATGTCAACTATAAAGTAAAATAAATAAATAAATGTGATGTCATCTAAAGTCTACTGAATATTAAATAAATAAATAAATACATTTGATCAAATCAAATCAAATCACCTTTATTTATATAGCGCTTTTACAATGCCGATTGTTTCAAAGCAGCTTCACAGTGGTAACAGGAAAATAATGCAACAGAATTTGATTCGGCTGTACAGCCGCTCTGGTGAAAACAGTGATGTCATCCAGCTCATTTCAATTATCATATAGTGTCAATGCGGGCAGATCAGTAATATAGTTGAAATTTAAGTGTCCCCAACTGAGCATGCCAAAAGCCAAAGGCGACGGTGGCAAGGAACCAAAACTCCTTCAGGGCCAGAATGGAGAAAAAACCTTGGGAGAAACCAGGCTCAGTCGGGGTGCCAGTTCTCCTCTGGCCGACGAACAAATAGTGTATGATTATGATTCTGGCAACATTACAGGTCAGAAGTCATATTAGATCAATAGATTATTTGAAAGATTGGAGTCGTCACGCCGGGGGCGGGTTTAATGAGGATGTCGTGTCGATGCGGCATTTACAGGGGAGAGTTTAATTGACACGGTCTCTACAGACACTTCAGGGATATGGTCGTCATGTCCAGGCTAAGGTCCACCATCTGGTCTGGATACGGCCCAGATCCGGCCGACTGCAGTAAACCTCGGGATAAACAGAGAGACTAACATTAGCGTAGATGCCATTCTTCTTATGATGTAACGAGTACATCAGGTGTTATGGGAAGTGTTCCCGGTTCCGGCTGACCTAGTTAATGCAGCCTAACAATCATTTAACTAATTTGAATAGTATAAATTAAAAATGTTTTATGTGTATGCCATAGTAAAGAGATGTGTTTTTAGTCTAGATTTAAACTGACAGAGTGTGTCTGCTTCCCGAACAATGCTAGGAAAACTGTTCCAGAGTTTAGGTGCTAAATAGGAAAAGGATCGACCGCCTGCAGTTGATTTTGATATTCTAGGTATTATCAACTGGCCAGAATTTTGAGACCGCAATAGACGTGATGGAGTATAATGTGTTAAGTGTTCGCTCAAGTACTGGGGAGCTAAACCATTTAGTGCTTTGTAAGTAATCAGCAAGATTTTAAAATGTATACGATGTTTAATAGGGAGCCAATGCAGTGTTGACAGAACCGGGCTAATATGGTCATTCTTCCTGGTTCTAGTAAGAACTCGAGCTGCTGCGTTTTGGACCAGCTGCAGTTTATTTATTAAGCGAGCAGGGCAACCACCCAATAGAGCATTACAATAATCTAGCCTTGAGGTCATGAACGCATGAACTAACTGTTCAGCATTTTGCATTGAAAGCATGTGCCGTAATTTAGATATATTTTAAGATGGTAGGTTGATGTCAACTATGCTTACTATTTAATAAATAAATAATGTGATGTCAACTAAAGTCTACTGACTAATACATACATACATACAGTGGTGGTCAGAATTATTGGCACCCCTGGTAAATATGATCAAATATGGCATGTAAAAAATAAATCTGCATTGTTTATCCTTTGATCTTTTATTCAAGAAATTCACAAAAATCTAACCTTTTATTGAAGTAAAAGAATTGAAAGTGGGGGGTAAATCACATTATGAAATAAATGCTTTTCTCCAAAACACGTTGGCCACAATTATTGGCACCCCTAGAATTTTTTATGAGTAAAATATCTCTGAAGTATATTCCCATTAATATTTACATTTTTTAGCACACCAGGGTGACTAGGAACATGAAATTGTCCAGCTATGATGTCTTGTTCCACAAGAGTGTAAATATGAGGAAACACAAAGGCCAAATTCCCTTAATCATTCATCACAATGAGTAAAGCCAAAGAATATAGTTCTGATGTGCAGCAAAAGATTGTTGAGCTTCACAAAATAGAAAGTGGCTGTAGGAAAATAGCTAAAGCATTGAAAATTCCCATTTCCACCATCAGGGCAATAATTAAGAAGTTCCAATCAACTAAAGATGTTACGAAAAAGAGGACGTGTGTCTATATTGTCTTAATGCACGTCGAGGAGGAAAGTTTGAGTGGCCAAAGACTCTCCAAGGAGTCTTGGGGTCAGAAAGCCTACAAAAAAAAAAAAAAAAAAAATCACCTCATGTTGTTTGGGAGGGATTCAAGAAAAATCCTTCTTGCTCATCCAGAAACAAACTCCAGCATATTCAGTTGTCAGACACGACTGGAAATTCAAAAGGGACCTGGTTCTATGATCAGATGAAACTATAAAAAGAGCTTTTTGGCAGCAAATCCACCAGATGGGTTTGGTGCAAACAGGGATAAAAAGTACCCCATGCCCACAGTTAAACACCGCTGGATCTTTAATGTTGTGGGCCTATTTTGCTGGAGGTCCTGGACATCTTGTTCAGATACATGATATAATGGATTCTAGCAAATACCAACAGATAAAAAAATCAAAACCTGACGGCCTCTGATAGAAATCTTATAATGGGCCGTGGTTGGATCTTCCATCAGGACACGATCCAAAACAAACATCAAAATCAACACACAAATGTGTCACTGAACACAAAATGAAGCTTCTGCCATGACCATCCCAGTCCCCTGACCTGAACCCTATAGAAAATGAGTGGGGTGAACTGAAGAGAAGAGCTGGGAATCTGAAGGATCTGGAGAGATTCTGTATGGAGGAATGGTCTCTGATCTCTTGTCAGGTGTTCTCCAAACTCATCAGGCGTTATAGAAGAAGACTCAGAGCTGTTATCTTGGCAAAAGGAGGCTGCAAAAAGTATTTAATAAAAAGGTGCCAATAATTGTGGCCAACGTGTTTTGGAGAAAAGCATTTATTTCATAATGTGATTTACCCCCCACTTTCAATTCTTTTACTTCAATGAAAGGTTAGATTTTTGTGAATTTTTTGAATAAAAGATCAAAAGGATAAACAATGCAGATTTATTTTTTACAGCCATATTTGATCATATTTACCAGGGGTGCCAATAATTCTGACCACCACTGTACATGCATGCATAAACCAGACAAGTGCTTCAAAATGTCAACACAAACTTCCTGATTCATTATGAAAACATGTCAACACATAAAACACGGTCTTTAAATAATTTCTGACCACTACATGATGATGAGCAGCTTGTGATGACACAGGTCTCTGACTTACTAATGTAAATCATCTTTTGTTCTAGTTGTATACAGTTGCTGTGGGCTGTGGCAATACTATCATTATTTGTGAAATTGATTAGCTATTTTTCAATAACAATATTTTTATGCAGGAAATAAACATTTCTCCCATTTCACTGCTGCTGAAGTATGTGCTGAAGTACATAGCTGAAAGTCTGAGGTGAAACTGAAACGACGTGCAGCTTTGACACTTTCAGTCAAGATTGTCCAAAACAAGACCCAGAGGAAGAGCAAAACATAACCCCGCGACCCAAACCTGTTGAGTCAAGAACCAGGCTATTCATTTTAATGATCTGACACGGAAAAAGGTGAATTTATCGCACAAATCAAGTTTAGATTTGTTTTGAGTATCAACCTGAATACACTGACTTTTTGTTTTTTCAGAAATTGCTAGTAAATTTCACAAATAATTTCAAAGAAACACAATGAATTAAACATGACATTTTGAAGTAGTGAAACAGTATTTTCTTGTAAAACATACTCCAAAAATCTAATTTACATCTTCAAATATATATATATATATATATTTTTTTTTTTTTTTTTTTACAATGTAGTGGTTGAGATAATTACCACCCGTCGAATATGATCAAAAATGTCTGACCCCATAAGCTAGTTGTTGTAAACATATTTTTTTCAGTCAGTGTATTAAATCACATAAACATGCCTCAGAACACTGTAAAACATTTTTAATTACAAAAAAGAATTTTTTAAAAAGAAATTAATACTTTTATTCAGCAAAGATGCATTGTATTGCTCAATTTCAGTAAAGACTATTTTTACTTTTATAAAGACTATTAACTTTATAATGTTACCACAGATTTTTCGAACTTTCTATTTGTCAAATAATCCAGAAAAATGTATTACGGTCTCCACAAAATATGAAGCAGCACAACTGTTTTCAACATTGATGATAATCATAAATGTTTCTTGAGCAGCAAATCATCATAATAGAATGATTTCTGAAGGATCATGTGACACTGAAGACTGGAGTAATGATGCTGAAAATTCAGCTTTGATCACAGGAATAAATTACATTTTAAAATATATTGAAACAGAAAACAGTTATTTTGAATGGTAATAATATTTCACAATATTACAGTATTTTTGATCAAATAAATGCAGCCTTGGTGAGCATAAAATACCTCTTTCAAAAACATTTTTAAAAATGAATTATTCCAAATTTTTGACCGGTAGTGTATGAAAAGCAAAGGAAAAAAAGAAAAGAGAGAGAGAGTTTAAATTCCAGGAACAAACCAAATCAACCCACAAATTCATGATGGTGTGGTTCTGATCGATTACAGTCTCATGAGCAAGCGGAACAGCTGCAGTCTTTACCTAATGCACCAGAACCAGTACAATTCCCATCGGCAGCCATTGTTTTGAAGAGGGTGAAATGACTTCTCTTGAGTAACAAACGAAAATCCACTCAAAATATCGTGATAGAAATGTGATGCAATAAGACATGACCACAGCCGTCTCCTCTGAATAATGTATCACTACAGTGAGCACATCCTCATCATCTCCCAGGAAATGTCAGAGCCAAAATCAGATTCCAAATGTCAAGTAAACATGAATCTCCTTTGAAAGAGACTGCATTCCAGGCTCAGGAATATTGCTTTATTTCCTCGGTCTGGATTGATAAAACTGTTGGTCAGGATTGGCTCGACTGCATATTCTCCCACATTGTGGTGATGAGATCTTCAAGTGAACTCTAAATAAAGACGAGTGTGCTGGCCTGTGTCAAGACATACTGAATTCTCCAGGCCGAGGACGGTGTCCCTCGAGGGACATCTCACACATTCATTTACACAAGCTGCTCCAGTCAAACAGATGACTAAAGCCCTAAAGGCCAAATCTTTCCTCTCTCAACCATTTCAGGAAGTGGCTCATATTGTACAGTAGGCACTGGTGTTGTATGGAACACACAACGGCTACACATCTGCTACAGCTCCTCCCGAAGCGGCGGCATCCGCTACAGAAAGTTAGGCCACGGAAGGCCATTTACAAAATTTCTGTGCCCCATGTCATGGTCACGGAAGCAGTTCACACTTGCTCTGTCACAGCCAGGAAAGGCTTCCATGATTCTGCTCCAGCATGGCCTCCTTACTCCCAGGGTTCTTTTGCTCTGCTGGTGCCATGTTCCGCCAGCTCCGTCTTGGTAATCCACATCTCCACCACATCCACCTGATCCTCCAGGGTTTAGTCCACTGCTACTTTGTCCACAGTCTTCGCCTCTGCTCCATGGTCCAGGCCCTCCACCATGGATGGATGGATGGATGGATGGATATACACACACATATACAGTATATATATATACTATATTGCCAAAAGTTTTGGGACGCCTGCCTTTACATGCACATGAACTTTAATGACATCCCATTCTTAATCCGTAGGGTTTAATATGGAGTTGCAGCTATTACAGCTACACCAAACCCGCTCATCCACGTCTTTATGGACCTTGCTTTGTGCACTGGTGCGCAGTCATGTTGGAACAGGAAGGGGCCATCCCCAAACTGTTCCCACAAAGTTGGGAGCATGAAATTGTCCAAAATGTCTTGGTATGCTGAAGCATTTAGAGTTCCTTTCACTGGAACTAAGGGACCAAGCCCCACCCCTGAAAAACAACCCCACACCATAATGTTACACCACCAAATGTTACACTTGCACAATACAGTCAGGCAAGTACCGTTCTCCTGGCAACCGCCAAACCCAGACTTGTCCATCGGATTGCCAGACAGAGAATCGCGATTCGTCACTATATATATATATATATTACAGCGAGTTACACACAAACTGCGAGTGCGAGCGAGACGGCGAGTTACACACAAACCCGCCTCCCCTCACTCACTCGTTTCATTTGCTCTGGATGAATATTGTTGCTGTTACAGGGCTTGAATTTCGGTGTGGGATTGCACGTATTGCACATAATTTTACTCATTCCAGTCATAGTTCTTGGTATCGTACCGTAGGATGTGATTAAGGTGTTGTGACACCCTAGAAGGCACAACTGAAGATTGTTAGAAAATATCAACATCTGGGCCTGTGTGTGGTATCAGCAGTATCAGCGTGTATCATTAGTGTTTTTCAATGCTTCATTATCTGTGTGCGTGCTAGACAGTTGTGACGTCTGTTCTGTGTCTGTGAACAAGCAGCAGACTGACGCTTTAGGCTCGAAGCCACACGCAGTCTGTGTCTTTCTGTTTATGTTGTGATAATGGCCGGGTGACTGTACATTATCCTGCTCATTACACGGGTACTAAATAAATACATGGACATAAATTATTGACTTGACATATCCCTTTTAAATTCTTTCATGTAAGAAGAAAGAGATCCCTGTGATTTCAAAGGCAACAGACAAAGGGAAAATTATGAAGGGCCAGCTTCAAAATTAAATCATTAAATAAACATTGAAATATTGAAGTAAAATATTAAATACATGAAATTGTTAATAAAACATCATTCAATTAATTATTAAATCAACAATTTAATAAATGTACCTTTTTCTTTAATTTAGCATTTGTTTGCACTCATTTTTCCTTTTTTGCATTATTTTTGGATTGCTTTTTTATTTAAGCATGAGCTTGTGTCATTTTATTTTTATGCTAAAAATGAAAAATGAAAAATGAGCGCAAACAAATGCTAAAATGAAATAAAAGGAAGCAATTTGTCTGGTGATTTAATAATTTAATAATTTTTATGTTTTATTAACAATTTAATTATTACTTAATAATTGATTTAAATATTTCAACATTTATTTTTAATTTAGTTTAGTTTAATTTTGAGTAATTTGGCCCTCCATAAAAATAGCCTCCAAAAAATGTAAATAGGTGCAAGAACAACATCTTCTAAAAACTAATATCTGATAAATTTATGTTGCTTTCATGAATGAATGAATGACTTCAGTTGCCTGAAAAACATGGAGCCATACATTTTATTAAACTTAATTTATAGAGGTTATTTCAATCTGAAAAAGGAGAAAAAAAAGAATAATTTGTGACATCAGCCAAAAAGGAAAATTTCAGAGCAAGGTATTACATTTTGATAAGATTATGAAAACAAACAAAATTGGAACAATGTGCACAACAAGACCAGGAATGTGCATTAAGTAAATAGGGCCAATTTGATTTTATGTTTGTTCTAAAGCATAAACTATTCCTCTGAGCCGCATAATCTCACATTTGGATGATGAGTTGATCTAATCCTCTCTTCTTGTATTCATTCTGTATCTCCTTTGTCCCTCTTCTCCTTTCCCAGGTCCACTTTTGCTGTATTTTACTTCCTCCATCTGTCTCTCTCTGTCATTTCGGTCTCTCTCTCTCCTCCGTCGCAGGTAGTCATTAAACCCGCAGCAGATGGTGCAGCTGTTGTCTAGTATCTGAGAGTCTCTTCACTCACCACGGCTCTGCGGCTATGGACACAACACACTCAGACTGCTGCTGTGGAGAAATGATTGACTAGCTCACACATTCGCCATCAAAGAGCCAGGCTGAAATCAGCAGGAAATAGAGCTGTATACACTCAGATTAATCTGTTCCAGACATACTTAATATAACTAAGAGTGTAACTGGAAATATACTTGTTCTTATTCTTGTGTCGGTAGCACTTTATTTTATATTCCTGTTTCCCACGTAACTACTATGTACTTATTATTGTTGTTACTACCTCTAAACCTAACCTTAACCCATGTAGTTACTTTATATTATCCAGTACTTTCTTAGGTAAGTACACTGTAAGTACTGAGTTACAGTGGGTTATTTTTTTACCCAAATGCTGGGTTCAGCCTGTTGGGTCATTTTATTGGGTTATTTTTTATTATTTTTACCCATGTGCTTGGTCACTCTGAAAAAAAAAAGGGTTATTTTTTAAACCCAAATGCTGGGTTCACATGGTTGGGTTATTTTATTGGGTTATTTTTAGTGCTGGGCAATCGATTAATCGCGATTAAGAAAAATATGTTATATTTTTATATAAAATATTTATATTTATATATAAGATAAATTATATAAATATATACACTCACCTAAAGGATTATTAGGAACACCTGTTCAATTTCTCATTAATGCAATTATCTAATCAACCAATCACATGGCAGTTGCTTCAATGCATTTAGGGGTGTGGTCCTGGTCAAGACAATCTCCTGAACTCCAAACTGAATGTCAGAATGGGAAAGAAAGGTGATTTAAGCAATTTTGAGCGTGGCATGGTTGTTGGTGCCAGATGGGCCGGTCTGAATATTTCACAATCTGCTCAGTTACTGGGATTTTCACGCACAACCATTTCTAAAGTTTACAAAGAATGGTGTGACTTTAGGCCCCTTAGTGCCAATTGGGCATCGTTTAAATGCCACGGCCTACCTGAGCATTGTTTCTGACCATGTCCATCCCTTTATGACCACCATGTACCCATCCTCTGATGGCTACTTCCAGCAGGATAATGCACCATGTCACAAAGCTCGAATCATTTCAAATTGGTTTCTTGAACATGACAATGAGTTCACTGTACTAAAATGGCCCCCACAGTCACCAGATCTCAACCCAATAGAGCATCTTTGGGATGTGGTGGAACGGGAGTTTCGTGCCCTGGATGTGCATCCCACAAATCTCCATCAACTGCAAGATGCTATCCTATCAATATGGGCCAACATTTCTAAAGAATGCTTTCAGCACCTTGTTGAATCAATGCCACGTAGAATTAAGGCAGTTCTGAAGGCGAAAGGGGGTCAAACACAGTATTAGTATGGTGTTCCTAATAATCCTTTAGGTGAGTGTATACAGTATATACATGCAAATATTTCTTAAATATATACATGAAGGAGTGTGTATTTATATATACATAATAATTATACACAGTGCACACACATATATAAATGTAAACACAAACTTTTATTTTGGATGTGATTAATTGCCCAGCGTTATTTCTAATACTTTTACCCAATTTCTGGGTAGATCTTCTGTAACTCAACTGTTGGGTAATTTTTACTGTCAATACAAATGAAGAACCCCCTCACATACCTAGCCAGCGCTTTGTCAATGTAACTATGTGTAGACTCTAAAAATACTGGGTTAAAAACAACCATTTCTGGGTTATTGTTGGTCAATGGCGCAGTCGTTTTCAGTTCCTCAAAATAGCAACACGCCAACAATGAGCCTGAACACACCTCGTTTTCAGACCAGCACGCCCATGGGTGAACAGATGGGCGCGAGTGCATTTGCTATTTAAACAACGTGGCGCTGGACGTGAAAATGATAACTACGTCAGGCTGAAACTGGCAAAAAACACTTGCGTTGCGCCTGGCGTCGCATTGCGCCGGGTGTATGATAGGGCCCAAAGTCTGTCAATCATTATTAAAGCACCACCCTCAGACTGAATAACGCAAGGACATTAGAATTCTGCCAAAAGTGTGTCTGATGTGTTCAGCGATTAGGATATAAAGCTTACAAAAAAATAAACTAGCGTTAAGACCCAGAATCTGCCCTACCTACATTTATAGCCAAGAGCCATATGCTAGTTTGATAAACAGACTGATGCAAACCTCTGTTGTCACTCTCAAATCCAAAATAGCACCTTTAGATGCATTGTAGCAGATTTTAAATGTCATTGGATTCTCATGACGTTCTTAGTTCACTTAGAATATTCTTGAAATTCTATGCTTTTGTGATGCACAAAATAAAGAAAGTCACAGGTTTGGAACGACATGAGAGTGAGTAAATGATGAATTTTTTGGGTGAACTATTCCTTTAACACATCTCACACACTTTCACACTGTTTAACCACCTTTAGAGTTAGAGTAACTCATTTCATTATGATGCCTCTTTCATGGCGGTAGACTTATTATTGTTCAAATGATGCTCGTTTTCAATATGTGCACTTGAACACTAAAAGAATCGATCTCGTCTTACAAATCAACGCTTGTTTTATTCAGCCATTCACTGGAATTGTAAGAGCGTATAACAAACGCATTACAAGATTTCTACAGGATTAGACCTAGACATCATGGTATAAGAGATCTATTAGTGAGATTAATGATTAGAATCAGTGTGGAAACAAAATGCAAAGGCTATATTTCTATGCATTGGCTGAGAGACATTAATGAGATATGGCAGAAAAAGTGTGAGGAGGAGGAGGAGGAGACACAATTCTCCATATGGCTTCATGCATGAAAATGAGTAAATAAATGACAGAATTTATATTTTTGAAGAATTATTCCTTTAAAGAGACTTTCAAGGCAGCCATCAAACAGATTGGGAGCAAATATAATGCATTTCTGAACAAACAGAACAGCACAGCCGTGAAGGATGGAGAGATCTCTCGCAAACATGTTACAATCACACAAATTTGTTTTAATAAGCTTCAAACCACAAACTAGTTTACTATAATCCTCTGTTACAATAATGTCAGGAATTGAACTTGTAATTTAGCAAAGTGTGACTGCCTCGTGTCAAAACAACAGTGCAGATCCGAGCCAATAAAACTAGGTCTTCATGAGAGATTAACTGATATTTCGTGCTAAAATTAAATGCGGAAATAACGGCTAGTTTTCAAGCCTGGAATTCAACGGGGGAAACAAAGTAATAAACCATTATCTGCTACAAAACAACCGCTGCCTCAGTTACGACCAAATAAACCAAAAAATTACCACTGAATTTCCCTGATTGCTAAACTCAAAGACATTTTTCATTGCACAAGCTCCTCTTAGGGATGCTGAAATCCAGTTTGAGATCACATTTTGTGGTTCTTGCAAATGCATTCATCATGATTACTATCCCTCAAACTATATTAGTGATTTGAACAAACCCTAAGAATCAAATGTCAGCGTGTAATTCGTCCTACACTGTTTGTGAACAATACAGGATATCAAGCCGCTTATAAAGGAGAAGTGTAATGCTACTTTTCTAAGACTTAGATTTTCACCTGGCAGACCTTAAAGGGGTCCTATTATGCTTTTTCACTTTTTCAACTTTAGTTAGTGTGTAATGCTGCTGTTTGAGCATAAAAAAGATCTGCAAGGTTACAAAGCTCAAAGTCCACTCCAAAGGGAGATATTTTATTTAACAGAATCCCATTTCCAAGAACTTAGAGCGGTTAGAATTGATTTTAAACATCATATAATTCTGAACATTATAACCCCAACGTTTATCTGTGTGCTGCACATTTTATGGAAAACAGCTTCCAGAACCTAAGAGAGCACAATGCAGGCTAGGCACAAAAGCTTCTCCTGAAATGAAGCCGTTCCTACTTTGTCAGGACAGTCTGTTGTTTGTGGATCACAACTTTAAAGTATGTCTTATTATTTGTAGTTGTGTTTTCTATTAACAGTTCCAATTATAGGTTTTATGTTGTTGCTTTGATGTGAACAAAGGGCAAAGCTCTTTGTAAGATGGTTCACCGCCTCTTAGGAAAATTAACCATGGTTTTGTGATCGATTCAGGGTCGGCGCCAGGACATACGGAACGAGGGGGCCTCGATGTGTCACTGGGGGGGGCCTACCTCTCCCACTCTCAATAATAATAATAATAATAATAATAATAATAATACCCATTTTTAATAAAAAAACAACAACCATCATGCCATCATATACCCGACGCGACAATACAGAGTAACGCTACAGCATTCTCATAAATAATAAGGACCAGCATTGGCTATATAATCAATCATATTAGTAACAAAGACAAAAAAAGCAAAAACACATCCTATCTTTAGAAAAGACAAAGTGTTTTAGACAAAAATCAGCTTTGCAACTTTGCATTTGCACTCGTGACAGGCGATTAACTAAATTACGTCACTGGTAGCAGCTTGTATGTAATTGGCTGATTATGACTGTACGTCATGACATAAAGTATTTTTTTCAGTCAACTTCTACTCTTTATTCATAATCTGTATTCATCATGGTAAAACTAAATTAATTTACAAAATAGTTTTTTTTTTTAAATATATATATTTAGTTAATTATAATATGTCAGGAATAGAGAATGAGAAGGTGATGTAACGATGTTCACTCCGCGTTGCATTTCGGGAAGGCTCCGCCATATTAGGAGGATACGCCATCCGTTGCCATGGTTACTTCGACAGTGAGACCGAGAGAGCAGCTTGAGATTTGTTTGAATTTTTGCGGTGCGGCGCAGTTTCTTGGGAAGAAATGGAGAAGGGGGAAAGGTGAGGGGGCACAGCGACCTAGGTGGCCGGGCCAGGCCCCCTGGGGCCCCCTCGTGGCGCCGACCCTGGATCGATTACTATTTGTATTACCATAGTTTTCCGACAAGTATCATGTTTAAATGGTGTGTAATATCGTATCTAAAATGTATAAGAAAATTACAAAAAAAAAACACCACACTGAAACGTCCTGTGAAATCTGTGCTTGCAAAGTCCATGCATGAAATCCGTTTGTTAACATTCTTAAGTCTGAATCAGGCTTGAATTGGTTTGAAATTGACACCATCCTTAATATTTACACCTGAGCAGTTGAACACGTGCTGAGCGGTGCCAATCACAACACACTGGGCCAGCTAACCAATCACATCACATTTTGTATTTCAAAAGGAGGGGCTTCATCAAAACAGGAACTAACGATGCATTTGAGCCACACTGGGGAGAGAGGTGCTGTAATAATGTAAAATGCGAAAAATGTGTTTTTTGAACAATCAAGCATGAAAGCATATTCTAGTACACCCCAAAAACAAAATCAAGACTTCACAAAAGGGCATAATAGGACCCCTTAAAAATGTGGGGAAAAATCCCATATCTAGAGATCTAGTTTTACTTTCTCTGAAGAGTCTGTTATGGCGCTCTACACTCATACACCCGGCGTAATGTGACGCCAGACGCAACAAGTGTTTTTTGCTAGTTTCAGTCCGACGCAGTTATCATTTTCACGTCCAGCGTCACGTTGTTTAAATAGCAAATGCACTCGTGCCCATCTGTTCACCCATGGGTGTGCTGGTCTGAAAACGAGGTGATTTCAGGCGCATTGTTGGTGCGTTGCTATTTTAAGGCAACTGAAAACACAGTATTTTGTGTGTTATTGCGTCTATAGGCAGGTGCACAACGCGCATACACTCTGCTTATTACACACAGGGACAAGCAGCAGCACACAAACATTTTTAAATATTAAAAATAAAAGGATTCCTCTCTGGAGAAGCGTTCAGTCTTTCCGCTTGCAAATTCCGCCATGTAAATAGCGAATCCACCATGGTGCGAGCGCAACTAGCCTTTAAAGGGAATGGGAGATGAGACTCTGATTGGTTTATTACACGTTACGCCCAAAACACAACCATGACTCAGTAAGAGACTAGGTACAACCCTTTTGGACCATGCGCCGGGCGCGCCAACCGTTTTTTTCCGTTGTTAAACTAGCAAAAGTGGATTCAGACACGGCCTAAGTGCACCTGCGCCATGCGCTTCAGACCATGCGCTCAGATCGTTAAAACAGGGCCCACAGTCTGTTAAGTAAAAAAAAAGTAAATGCATTATGTGATTTGCACAGTAAAAAGAAAGTCAATCCGCAAGGCACAATCGCAATCACCTTCATTCAATCTAGACCTGATCACAGATATTGTCTTACTGTAATTGGCCTGCGCTGTTACAGGCCTACGGTAATGAGTTCTGGTTACAGTGATAATAACGTAATGCACGTACATGCAAAATGTATATGTCTCAAATGTGCATTGTTCTCTAAACTATCCCATCAGGATGGACACTTCCCAGAATGCCTGAAATCTGTTGGCGGCAGATGATGGCTATAATCAGCTATGCGATTAGAATAAGGCTTTGATTGTATCCGCCAGGTTTCTCTCTCTAACCTGTGCGAGGAGAGATTCTCTGGAGAGAGCTAATAGGATCTAAAGACCACGGTGAAAATTTGTGAGTCTGAACTGCGTTCCCTCATTTTCGGGCTACGCTTGCATGGAGAATGTTAAGCAGGCTGCTCCACACCATAGGGTGGTACGACGCACAGTAACATGATCAAAGAGAATATTTCAGACTGCAGAGCACAATGAACCTGGAGACATCAGTTGTCATTATGATTATTAAGATACTTTGGAGTTCAAGAAGATTTATATCATCAAGGATGGATGGTGAATTTCTGCTCAGTTGCAATTCCACTGGCAGATGGTCGTGGCCATTCAGAACTGAAATGAGAATGACTTCTGAATTTCCAATTCAGTTTTTGAATTTTAATTGAGGTAGCAAACAGGCAAACTTTAAATGCAAGATGCACGGATGATAGATGGATGGATAAATGGATGGATGGATGGAAGGATGGATAGACCGACAGACGGACGGATGATGGATGGATGAATGGATGGATGGACAGACGGATGATAGATGGATGGACGGACGGACAGACGGATGGATGGACGGATGGATGATGGATGGACGGAAGGACGATAGATGGATGGATGGATGGATGATATATGGATGAATGGATGGATGGATGGATAGACCGTCAGACGGACGGATGATAGATGGATGGATAAATGGATGGACCGACAGACGGACAGATGATATATGGATGAATGGATGGATGGATGGATGGATGGATGGATGGATGGATGGATAGACCGTCAGACGGACGGATGATAGATGGATGGATAAATGGATGGACCGACAGACAGACAGATGATATATGGATGAATGGATAGATGGATGGATAACTGGATGGACGGACGGATGATTGATGGATGGATGGATGGATGGACGGACAGATGGACAGACAGGCAGACGGACGGATGATGGATGGATGGACAGACAGACGATAGATAGATAGATAGATATTCATTTATTTATATGTTAATACAAAACTATTAATACTATTCTAAATATTTTTTGTCTTATTTACTGAGGCTACACTTAAGGTTTTTCCCCACTTCGTGTGCCTATTATACTGATTTCTTATGTTAACTACAAGAGCGGTTTCACAGACTTGCTGTAATCCTCAGATGAGTAAGTTTATTTGTTTTATGAATTCCCCAATTATTAATGTCTAGTGGTTAAATTGAATACACAGATTGTCTGGGCCTTTTAATGTGACCTTTTGTAATCTTGATGTTTAGTCAAGATGAATAGACAATGCTTAATAATATTGGAAGGGAACAAAAAAACAGACAACAAAGTCTGCACATACTTGTAATATTTATACACCCTTTCACTGCTACAACAATATTTGAATAAACAACCAATTGTTTGAGTGGGGGCTGTTATTGTGGTAGTATTGATTTCATAATTAGCATTGATAATGTATAAGTGGGTGTTTTTTGGCAAAACATTAGCTGCAGCGCTGCATGCTGAGACTCTGGCTTTTGAAACTCTTATAGCAAAAACATGTCTTATGGAATCAAGTTCTCATTCTGCTCTCAATTGAACTTCAGCCCATGTTTCCAGGATTCAGCTCTCCAGAGTGCAGGACCCAACAGAATTTGCCGTAGTCAGTCATGAATGTATTATTCTGGGAGATATCATTAGGAAGCATGGCGTTAGTTTTCATTGTTATGCTGACGATACTCAGCTCTATATTTCTTCACGCCCTGACGAAACGTACCAATTCATTAAAAAGATTAATGGAATGCATAGCTGATATAAAAAATTGGATGACTAGTAATTTCCTGCAACTTAATTCAGAAAAAACTGAATTTTTAATTATTGGACAAAAAAACTCCACAAGTAGTAACCTAGAATACTGTCTAACACTTGATGGCTGCTCTGTCAAGTCCTCGTCGTCAGTTAGGAACCTGGGTGTGCTCTTTGATACCAATCTTTCATTTGAAAGCCACATTTCTAGCATCTGTAAAACTGCATTCTACCATCTTAAAAATATATCTAAATTACGGCACATGCTTTCAATGCAAAATGCTGAACAGTTAGTTCATGCGTTCATGACCTCAAGGCTAGATTATTGTAATGCTCTACTGGGTGGTTGCCCTACTCGCTTAATAAATAAACTGCAGCTGGTCCAAAACGCAGCAGCTCGAGTTCTTACTAGAACCAGGAAGTATGACCATATTAGCCCGGTTCTGTCAACGCTGCACTGGCTCCCTATTAAACATCGCATACATTTTAAAATCTTGCTGATTACTTACAAAGCACTAAATGGTTTAGCTCCCCAGTACTTGACCGAGCTCTTAACACATTATACTCCATCACGTCTATTGCGGTCTAATACCTAGAATATCAAAATCAACTGTAGGCGGTCGATCCTTTTCTTATTTAGCACCTAAACTCTAGAACAGTCTTCCTAGCATTGTTCGGGAAGCAGACACATTAAAAACACATCTCTTTACTATGGCATACACATAAAACATTTTTAATTTATACTATTCAAATCAGTTAAATGATTTTTAGGCTGCATTAACTAGGTCAGCCGGAACCGGGAACACTTCCCATAACACCTGATGTACTCGTTACATCATAAAAAGAATGGCATCTACGCTAATGTTAGTCTCTCTGTTTATCCCGAGGTTTACTGCAGTCAGCCGGATCCGGGCCGTATCCAGATCAGACGGTGGACCTGCGTCCAGACATGACCAACGCATCCCTGAAGTGTCTGGAGAGACCTTGTCAATTAGACTCCCCCTGAAATTGCCTCATCGACACGGCATCCTCAATAAACCCATCTCCGGAGTGATGACTCCGATCTTTCGAATATACCTATCCAATAATTGCCTCACCGAAACAGCATCCTCAATAAACCCGTCTCCGGCTTGATGACTCCAATCTTTCGAATATTCCTATCTAATAATTGCCTCATCTGGATAACATCAACGTTTTCTCCAGAGCGGCTGTACAGCTGAATCAAATTCTGTTGCATTATTTTCCTGTTTAACACTGTGAAGCTGCTTTGAAACAATCAGCATTGTAAAAAGCGCTATATAAATAAAGGTGACTTGACTTGACTATTCATGGTCAGTGCAAATTCCTCAACATGAGTTGAAAATGCTGGGTGAAAATTTGCTTTTTGGGCACCAGCATCCAGCTCAGTCTAACATCTGTGAACTTTATAACAGTAGTGTTCTTCTCTGCGTAGTAATTTTGGAAATTGCAACTTTTTTTAATTTATTTTTTTGAAAAGTGGCCAAGCATGGAGCATTGAGGATCACAGCCTTTGATCTCATATTCATATTGACACATATTCTAAACATAATGGACTCGATGATGGTGAGATCAGATCATACCGGCTGTTGTCAGAACAAAAATCTCACTGGATTATTACAATTAATGGCAAAACGAATTTTTGGAAATGTAAACTGATATTTCCTACTGATACACTACAGCAAAATCGTCTCGGTTACATATGTAACCCTCGTTCCCTGAGGAGGGAACGAAGACGTTACGTCAGTGACTGACGAATGGGGGTTTCGCTTAGAAGCCTATCATCTTTGAGTTCTAGAAAACGAGCCAATGGCAATGAAATGCCATGGGTCTGCGGAATTTGCATAGCGTTACTCCGCCCCACCTCGTGGGTATATAAGGAAGGATGCTGGCAATCTCGCATTATGTTACCTGCTGAGGAGCCGAGACTGAACTCCCAGCCGTTCCAGCGGTACAGCGGAAGTGGCAGAGGGACGTAACGTCTCCGTTCCCTCCTCAGGGAACGAGGGTTACATACATAACCGAGTCCTTCGGAGTGACTGAACAAAAGGGAACATTCCCTTTTGTTCAGTCACTTCGAGTTACGTCAGTGACTGACGAATGGGGGTCCAATCTAATCACGCCACTCGGCTGTCTTCCAGTGCCCTGTGCAAGTGTGAGCTCCCTGTTGTGAGACTAGCACGGACAAAGGACTCCACTTAACACAGGAATACCAAGGTACACTGGGAAGCATATTCCACGTGGAAACATGCAACACCATGCCTGCCTGCAGGGAGGACTTAAGAATACACATATGACCCACGTATGGGCTGCATATAGAGCACTCTGGGGTATCCAGCCGAAGGTGGAATATTTCAACCCCAGGGGTGGCAAGGGGCTTGCCAAGGGAAAGACACATACTCAGAGAGGCTTACAGTGGAAATACACATGTGGGGGTTGCCCAGAGGGGGAACCATGCACATGGATGCACCTAGCACGAGGGCTGACCGAGCGGGCATGCACTCTGGTGTCGGCATCAACAGTGCTGGAGGAACTCAGGGCTTCAAGGAGGAAACTCACCTGAGGAAATATCGCATGTATCCAGTCCGTGGAGTGGAATGGCGAGCAAGTGATGACACCGAGCAGGTCCTAGTTACTGGCTACTGGAAGCGAGTACATGGGAGGACATTGGCTCCACTCAGAGATTATAGAATCTCGTGAATGTGTTGGGTGTCGCCCAGCCTGCAGCTCTGCAGATGTCTGTTAGCGAGGCACCATGCGCTAGAGCCCAGGAGGAGGCCACACCCCTAGGGGGCATGAACGACCCTGCGTCTGGTAAGCCAAGACAATGGCGTCCACTATCCAGTGCGACAACCTTTGCTTGGAGAGAGCCATTCCCTTCAGCTTCCCACCATAACAGACAAAGAGCTGGTCTGAGGTCCTGAAACACTGCGTTCTGTCTACGTAAGCACGGAGGGCGTGTACTGGACAGAGCAGTGCCAAGGCTGGGTCTGCCTCCTCCAAAGGCAGCGCTTGCAGGTTCACCACCTGATCCCTGAAAGGAGTGGTGGGAACCTTGGGCATGTATCCAGGCCGGGGTCTCAGGATCATGTGAGAATTAGCCGGCCCGAATTCCAGGCACGCTTTGTCAACCGAAAATGCCTGCAGGTCCCCTACCCTCTTGATGGAGGCCAAAGCAACCAGAAGCGCTGTCTACATAGACAGGAACTTAACCCTCTTGACCCTAAGGATATTTTGTGGCCCTGAAGAAGTTTGACATGCTCTGACATTTGTGTTTTTTTCAGTTGCTTTAAAGCATATTAATGGCTAAAGTCTGATTACACTGTATTCAGCACAAACAGGGCTACAGTAATATGTGAGCAACATGTGCATACAAGTTTGTAGTTTTGAGAAAATAATGTTTATGCGTAGTTTTTGAAAAAACTAAAATGTTAAATCACTGAAATAAGGCCATATAACACACAGTAAACATTTGTTCACAAGGCTTTTCAGAACTGGATGTTGTTGCCTAGAGTTTTTTCTTCAAAACAATGTGAAAACCATTTTGATCACTCATTCATACAAAACAATATAGTCATTTAACTTTTGTAAGACACTTATTGTCGGAATGGCTGTATGCGGGGAGGGTGTGGACCATCATGAATAATGCTGTGATTCACACCTGAGGCGTCAACGACTCCTCCCCTAAATATCAATGAGGAATGTGACAGAGGAAACTATAGAGAATGCATGTGAGGAGACTTAATGATTGAATGTATTGTTTGTAGCTTATTCACAAAATCACGTTTAATTTAAAAGAAGTAATCTGACTATACATTTTCTTTACATAAAGACTTTAGACCTACAGTACCGTTCAAAAGTTTTAGATCTGTATGTTTTTTTTTTTTTTTTTTAAATAAGTCTCTTCTGCTCACCAAGGCTGGATTTATTTGATCCAAAATAGTAAAAACTGTAATATTGTGAAATATTTTTACAATTTAAAATAACTGTTTTCTATTTGAATATATTTTAAAATGTAATTTATTCCTGTGATGTCAAAGCTGAATTTTCAGCATCATTACTCCAGTCTTCAGTGTCACATGATCCTTCAGAAATCATTATAATATGATTATTTGCTCAACAAACATTTCTTATTATTATGAATGTTGAAAACAGTTGTGTATTTTTTTTCAGGATTCTTTGATAAATCAAAGATTTAGTTCCCTCTGGGTTCAAAAGAATAACATTTATCTGAAATAAAAAGATTTTGTTAGAATATAAAAAGAAATAAAAAGAACATTATAAATGTCTTTACTGTGTTTTTTGTATCAATATAAGGCATCTTTGTGAATAAAAGTATTAATTTCTTTCAAAAAACAAAAAACAAAACAGCAACAAAAAAACTAAACTCTTACTCAGAATGATAGTGTATAATGTTACAATAGATTTCTATTTCAGGTCTTGCACAGTGTCTGTGCAAGAAGGCTCACTGGGGGAAACGCATACTTGCGGAGGCCCTGCGGCCAGCTGTGCACTAGTGCATCTGTGCCGAGGGTCCCCTCGGTCAGGGAGTAAAACCTGTGTGTCGCCGAACTGTTCCCAAATCAGCTGAACCGTCTGGGTATGGAGTCTCCATTCTCCCGGAAGTGGCTGAACCCGTGAGAGCTCGTCGGCTGCACGGTTCAGGTCTCCCGGGATGTGAATGGCACGAAGCGACCTCAGATGCTTCTGACTCCACATGAGGAGATGGCGGGCGAGTTGCGACATACGGCGGGAGCGTAGACCACCTTGTCGGTTGATGTACGCTACTGTGGCCATGTTGTCTGTCCGGACTAGTACGTGTTGGCCCTTGAGCAACGCCCGGAAGCAGTGCAGAGCGAACCGTACTGCCAGCAACTGGAGGCAATTGACATGCAGGAGACATGCCCATTGCACATGGCACCCCAGCCCGTGGCAGAGGCATCTGTTGATACAACAACATGCCTGGAAACTCGTTCTAAGGGCACTCCGGCCCGTAGAAAGGAGAGGTTCGATCACGGGGTGAAGGTCTGACGGCAGGCCCGAGTCACTGGTACCCAGAGCGTGCCTGGTTGCCATGCCCATCTCGGGACTCGATCGCAAAGCCAGTGCTGAAGCGGTCTCATATGAAGCAGTCCGAGCGGCGTGACCGCGACTGCGGATGCCATATGCCCCAGGAGCCTCTGAAATAGTTTCAGTGGAACCGCAATCTTGCCCTTGATTTGTCTCAGGCAAGTCAGCAGTGACTGCGCGCGGTCACTCGTAAGCTGATCTCGAGAGTGACTTAGAATCAGCCAGTCGTCGAGATAGTTCAGGATGCGAACCCCGTGTTGCCTGAGCCGCACAAGGGCTGCCTCGACGACTTTCATGAAGACCCAAGGAGACAGGGCTAACCCGAATGGGAGAACCGTGTACTGGTATGCCTGTCCCTCGAAAGCAAACCGTAGAAACGGTCTGTGTCGAGGAAGAATGGAGACATGAAAGTACGCGTCCTTCAGGTCGATCACTGCAAACCAATCCAACGGACGAACACATTCGAAAATGCGTTTGGCTGTCAACATCTTAAATGGAAGCCTGTGAAGGGTTCGGTTCAAGACACGCAGGTCCAGGATTGGTTGTAACCCACCGGTTTTCTTGGGTACAATGAAGTAAGGGCTGTAGAAGCCGGACTTTATTTCGGCTGGAGGGACAGTCTCGATCGCACCCTTCGCCAGCAAGGTAGCGACCTTGATTTTGAGTTCTTCACAAAAATGAGTTCATTAAGCCCTCGTCTAGCAATCCCAATGATCAAAATAGCAATTAAACATCTAAAAATATCTTTATTTGTATGTTTTCTGAGAGGAGTACCTTTCCCTTGTCCATGAAAAATGCCGTTTTTCTCTGCTCGCTTCTTGGTAAATCATGGTAAAGCAAAGCAATCCAACTTTATGAATATTCATAGCGAATTCTCGATGGCATGAGTCTCAACCATCGAAATATGATTTTTAAACTCATGCTGATGTACAAACCCGATTCCAAAAAAGTTGGGACACTGTATAAATTGTGAATAAAAACAGAATGCAATGATGTGGAAGTTTCAGATTTCAATATTTTATTCAGAATACAACATAGATGACATATCAAATGTTTAAACTGAGAAAATGTATCATTTTAAGGGAAAAATAAGTTGATTTTAAATTTCATGGCATCAACACATCTCAAAAAAGTTGGGACAAGGCCATGTTTACCACTGTGTGGCATCCCCTCTTCTTTTTATAACAGTCTGCAAACGTCTGGGGACTGAGGAGACAAGTTGCTCAAGTTTAGGAATAGGAATGTTGTCCCATTCTTGTCTAATACAGGCTTCTAGTTGCTCAACTGTCTTAGGTCTTCTTTGTCGCATCTTCCTCTTTATGATGCGCCAAATGTTTTCTATGGGTGAAAGATCTGGACTGCAGGCTGGCCATTTCAGTACCCGGATCCTTTTTCTACGCAGCCATGATGTTGTAATTGATGCAGTATGTGGTCTGGCATTGTCATGTTGGAAAATGCAAGGTCTTCCCTGAAAGAGACGACATCTGGATGGGAGCATATGTTGTTCTAGAACTTGGATATACCTTTCAGCATTGATGGTGCCTTTCCAGATGTGTAAGCTGCCCATGCCACACGCACTCATGCAACCCCATACCATCAGAGATGCAGGCTTCTGAACTGAGCGCTGATAACAATTTGGGTTGTCCTTGTCCTCTTTAGTCTGGATGACATGGCGTCCCAGTTTTCCAAAAAGAACTTCAAATTTTGATTCGTCTGACCACAGAACAGTTTTCTACTTTGCCACAGTCCATTTTAAATGAGCCTTGGCCCAGAGAAAACGCCTGCGCTTCTGGATCATGTTTAGATATGGCTTCTTTTTTGACCTATAGAGTTTTAGCCGGCAACAGCGAATGGCACGGTGGATTGTGTTCACCGACAATGTTTTCTGGAAGTATTCCTGAGCCCATGTTGTGATTTCCATTACAGTAGCATTCCTGTATGTGATGCAGTGCCGTCTAAGGGCCCGAAGATCACGGGCATCCAGTATGGTTTTCCGGCCTTGACCCTTACGCACAGAGATTGTTCCAGATTCTCTGAATCTTTGGATGATATTATGCACTGTAGATGATGATAACTTCAAACTCTTTGCAGTTTTTCTCTGAGAAACTCCTTTCTGATATTGCTACACTATTTTTATTATTTTTATAATAAAAAATTATTTTTTTTATAATTGGTGATCCTCTGTCCATCTTGACTTCTGAGAGACACTGCCACTCTGAGAGGCTCTTTTTATACCCAATCATGTTGCCAATTGACCTAATAAGTTGCAAATTGGTCCTCCAGCTGTTCCTTATATGTACATTTAACTTTTCCGGCCTCTTATTGCTACCTGTCCCAAATTTTTTGGAATGTGTAGCTCTCATGAAATTCAAAATGAGCCAATATTTGGCATGACATTTCAAAATGTCTCACTTTCAACATTTGATATGTTATCTATATTCTATTGTGAATAAAATATAAGTTTATGAGATTTTTAAATTATTGCATTCCTTTTTTATTCACAATTTGTACAGTGTCCCAACTTTTTTGGAATTGGGTTTGTAAACAAAACGATCTCACTCGCACTGATTCACACATCCGAAGCAGCATGCGATCCCGATATACACATATACACAGAATTACAGTATTTCAAAATATCTGTCTTGGCGAGTATTCACGCAAACATTATCTGTTATGTCTTAAATTAACATTTGGTTAACTGTTGGGGAAAAACATCTGGTGTGTAACATTATATTAGATCTGTGCAGTACAGTAGGTCTTAATATATATACTATCTGTTTCATTAATGTTAATCAAACAATTGTGGTAACATGGAAAAAAAGTTGAATATACATTTTTCCTGTAGATATTTGACTTGGGGTATTACCAGGGATTTTAAGGTATGGTTGCTAGGTGATTTTGTTTTGGAACCTTCAGAAAACTTTAAAGGGACAGTTCACCCAAAAATGAAAATTAGCCCATTATTTACTCACCCTCAAGGTGTATATGACATTCTTCTTTCAGACGAGTACAATCGGAGTTATATTAAAAAATGTCCTGGCTAATCCAAGCTTTATAATGGGAGTGAATGGCTGTTTCTGTTTTGAAGTCCATAAAAGTGCATCTATCCATCATAAACATACTCCACACGCCTCCGTTAATAAAGGCCTTCTGAAACGAATCGATGCGTTTGTGTAAGAAAAATATCCATATTTAAAACTTTACAAACTGTAATCTCTAACTTTTAAATTTAAGTGAATTTAACTCTTTCCCTGCCAGCGTTTTTTTAAAAAGTTGCCAGCCACCGCCAGCGTTTTGATAATTTTCACAAAATTTTGATGGCCCCCAGAATATTTTGTTGTATGAATATCTAAACATGCAATATGTCAAAAGAAAGAACAGAAGCCCTGCTTTTAAACAAAAAACATGTTATTCTAGCATCATGCATTATTTTTTTAATCACCACTTGAATGTGGGTATAAGTTTCATAAAAAAAGCAACATTTTAAACAAAAAGCTGTGAAAATCACGTTTTTGTCAAAGACTACATCCAGATCGGATTCAGATCGATGATCAAAACACAGATGCAGTAGATGGAGTCCATCAACACCCTCAAAGCTTCACAGTTCTATAGCTCTTCCTGGGTTGACATCTGATTCAGTAACATTAGGCAGTTTTGATTTATGCTGTTTAATGTTCATGATCGCGTACTTTTAAATATGCATATGATTACATATGATATCGCTTGTTTTCTGCTTCTTCTTCGTACGTATTTTGATCATTCTGTAATCTTTCAGTAGATGTGTAATAGCGCCCCCTAGCGTATAACAGTGAAAACACAGAAAGCCGGAAAATTACGTCAATACCGGGGAAAGAGTTAAAACAATCTTCACATAAACCCACTGTAATAAATGTAACATTTAGCTGTGTATACAGAAATTGCACAGTCCACAGAAGTGCACAGTGCACAAAATACAATCAAACAATGCACAGTCTTCATTGTATAAATGATAAATTGAATATAGATTAATCCTTATTAAAGCTACAAAAGTTATTCAGTCAAGAGCATGATAGCGTGATCATATACTGTAGCGCAGCCAAAGAATGACAGAAAAATTATTTTTTAACGCGTTATACTGAAAAAAATTAACTTGTTCATTTTGACAGCCCTAATATGTTTATATATTTAAATATATAACTCTGAATTACATTGGCTGATATTCAATTAACTAAAAACATTGCTGATCACATAAAACCATCATTTTTAATTAGTATCAATTATTAATCAAGATGATAGGTTTTATGATTCAGTCTTTTCAGATTGTTCATACGGCCCTGTAAAAATAATTTTTTGTATCATTATTAGATGGCTAATGAAAGAACTCCAGATAACAGCAGAAGCAGGAATGTACACATGCAAAGAAATTTGGTGGTGCAGACGGTTGCATATTGTTCAGAAGAAGCGTGCGCTTCTCAAACAATGGGTCCCTGACGTTGTTTATCCACAGGTGAGGCCGTGGCGGCGTGCAGAGCACTCTAATTCAAAGTGCTGATAGCGCGCAGCTCCAGAGAACGAGAGAGAAGGAAGCAAGATAAGGGAGGATGTAATTAAGGTTTCATTGCCTTCTGTTCCCCAGGCCTGCACTCCACACACAAGATCTAACACACAAGTTGGCGATACGCAGAGCGCGTTCACTCAGGGTAAACAGCTGGGCACAGCTGAGTCATAGCACAAATGGTAAAGGTTACCAGGATGACGCTGATCTGAGACCAGTCCTGTGGTGTCTATTTGAGGTTGGAAAAAGCGATGCTAATTAATATTAGCATTACTTTCATCTCCTCTGCAGAGTGTAGATCAGAATTTAATAAAGGAGATGTGTGTCATTTTAAGGTCATTCGTACACAGCACTCTTACGGGACGATTACTCCTCTGCTTCAGAGCCACAGCAAAGAAACACAGATGAAATAAAACCCACAAGCCAAGAGGTTTACAAGATTCACTGTGTACGACAGCGATACTCAAATTACATGATCAATCAAAAGTTTGGACACACCTGCTTTTTATTATTACACTAACACTACTAATTTTCCACGTTTTAGATTGATAGCAAACTCATTAAAACTATGAAATAACACACTGTATATGGGTATTATGCAGTGACCAAAACAAGTGACATAATAAATCTGAACTCTCTGAGTTCTTTTGCAACACACACACACACGCACGCACGCACGCACACAGGTTTACTATCTTTGTGGGGACTATCCATAGACATAATGATTTTTATGTACAAACTGTATATTCTATCCCCTTACACTAAACCTACCCATCACACAAAACGTTCTGCATTTTTACATTTTCATAAAACATCACTTGATTTATAAGCTGTTTTCCTCATGGGGACCAAAAAATGTCCCAACAAGGTCAAGGATTTCAGATATTGGCATCTTTGTGGGGACGTTTTGTTCTCATAATGTAGGGTTTATCTGGACCGCACGCACGCACGGACACACACACAGACACACACAGAGAGAGAGAGAGAGAGAGAGAGAGAGAGAGAGAGAGAGAGAGAGAGAGAGAGAGAGAGAGAGAGAGAGAGAGAGAGAGAGAGAGAGAGAGAGAGAGAGATAGAGAGATAGAGAGATAGAGAGATAGAGAGATAGAGATAGAGATAGAGATAGAGATAGATAGAGATAGAGATAGAGATAGAGATAGATAGATAGATAGAGATACGGACAGACAGACATAGTAGTGGCCAAAAGTAATGTCTGGCCTAGGAAAATTTCACCCTGTATTCAAATATTATTGAAAATTGGTTAAAGACTTTGTAAGCATATAGTTGTACTTTGTTTTTGTTTTTGTGTGAAAACACAATGAAACACCCCAAATTGTGCAGACATCATTTTTTGCCAGGCTGTCATACAAAGAAATATTAATAACTGATTATGTTCTAGTCAATGTATGCCTTTTCCTGTATGCTTTTTGTTTTTCTATGTTTTTCTTCTTTCTTTTTTTCTTGCATAATAAAATAAAACCTGTAGCTGTAGTTTGCCTTTTTTTGCCATAAATACCTTAACTAAGTTTAGGGTTTTGTTCCCTCAATTTAAAATATTTACAGTTTTTTAAAATTGCTTACAATTTCTGAAACTATGGCTCCATTTCTTGAAACTCTACACACACAACATGCAAAACGTCACACGTCTCTTGCAAAATCAAACACTTCATTCAAATTATTTTAACTCTTCCAAAAATTGTGTTTTTGCGTAGTAACTCTACACACAAACATCAAATGATTAGCCACATACACAAACTATCTTTTGTCTTTTGCTTGTTCAGTGTAGTGGAGTGTACAGGAGTTTGTCACACGTACATGTATGTGCACAGCACAAATACACTGTATATACAGTATGTATGCACAATTGGTGTATTTTACAGTTATTGAACTGAACTGAATCAACACTGAACTCACTTTAGCTGAATAATGACACTTTTGACTTGTTAGAGCTGCTTTTCAGGAGAATTTAAATTTGTATTGTGAAGCTGCTTTGAAACACTCTGTATTGTATAAAGCACTAAAAGGTGACGACTTACCGGTATATGTATATTCATGTATATTCACATGATCGTTGGGTGTAGGTAATCGCGAAATTATTGTGCCATTTAAATGGCAGTGTTTTCTAAATGAAACACAAGAGCTGTTAGTTTTGAATGATGTGTCTAATGTAGAGAATTTTTTTCAATTGCAAACTGAGTGTAAAGCATATAATGTGCTTGAAGTTTTGCAGACTTGGTCTGAAGATTAGGTATATGTGTGAATGGTTTTGCTAAGTGAGCCTCAAGTTTCACTTTTAGTGTGTAAGCAATTTGAAAAACTGTAAAAATATAAAATATTTTCCTCATATTTTGATGGTTTAATCGAACTTGTAGGGTCATTAAAACAAATATCCCCCTCGGACATCACTTTTGGCCACTACTGTATATAGTTTTCCCTCAAATTGAACAACTAAATAATCTATAAAGCCTTTAAAAAAAAACACATGTAAAATCAAATAAAGCTTTACAGTGTTTATGTAACATATCAAGTAAGAACTCCAATAACTCCTGCACAACCAGTATTGTTTGAAAAATGCAGTGCCATAAATGCAATATCATATACTACAGCATTATATACTAAAATGAAAATCGAAAGCTTGAAGTGGAAACTCATTATTGCCAGTCATTTAGATGCCATCCTGATTGTGTATAATGGATTTCTGGTGTGAAACGTCAGCCCTGCTGTTTACGCCTGCCTCTCATTTTTCCTAAAGGGAGGGAGAATGAGATTTTTGTTGCCTCAAGCCTCATCTGTCCTTTTTCTAAAGCATCCACCACCCTCCACCCCATTACATAAATTCATTTTCATCATGCTGTGACAACTACAAGCACTACAATATGACGTAAATGGGTCATGCAGCACATTTTTATGTCCTCATCATATTAGATAAAATATTAAACTTGCTATTTTTAAAGATGGAAATAATATTAGATTTATTTTTCTTTCACTCCAATATCACAATTAAGCAAAAATTGGTGTTGATATATATATATATATACATACACTATATTGCCAAACGTTTTGGGATGCCTGCCTTTACACGCATATGAACTTTAATGACATCCCATTTTTAATCCGTAGGGTTTAATATTCTATAACAGCTTCAACTCTTCTGGGAAGGCTTTCCACAAGGTTTAGGAGTGTGTTTATGGGAATTTTTGACCATTCTTCTAGAAGCGCATTTGTGAGGTCAGGCACTGATGTTGGACAAGAAGGCCTGGCTCGCAGTCTCCGCTCTAATTCATCCCAAAGATGTTCTATTGGGTTGAGGTCAGGACTCTGTGCAGGCTAGTCAAGTTCCTCCACACCAAACTCACTCATCCATGTCTTTATGGACCTTGCTTTGTGCACTGGTGCACAGTCATGTTGGAACAGGAAGGGGCCATCCCCAAACTGTTCCCACAAAGTTGGGAGCATAATATTGTCCAAAATGTCATGATATGCTGAAGCATTAAGAGTTCCTTTCACTGGAACTAAGGGGCCAAGCCCAACCCCTGAAAAACAACCCCACAACAGCCCAGCGACAGCCCCGAAACCTGAAGGATCTGGAGAAGGTCTGTATGGAGGAGTGGGCCAAAATCCCTGCTGCAGTGTGTGCAAACCTGGTCAAGAACTACAGGAAACGTATGATCTCTGTAATTGCAAACAAAGGTTTCTGTACCAAATATTAACTTCTGCTTTTCTGATGTATCAAATACTTATGTCATGCAATAAAATGCAAATTAATCATACAATGTGATTTTCTGGATTTTTGTTTTAGATTCCGTCACTCACAGTTGAAGAGTACCTATGATAAAAATTACAGACCTCTACATGCTTTGTAAGTAGGAAAACCTGCAAAATCGGCAGTGTATCAAATACTTGTTCTCCCCACTGTATATATATATATATATATATATATATATTTATTTATTTATTTGATATACCCAATATGCCTATAATATAATTTATATTATTATTTTGACTGGTTGTTTATTCCAGAAAAATATTCCATGTGTTAAATTTTTCATTTAATCAAAATGTTAATACATATTGTTTTAAATGTGAATAAATGTACAGGTTTTTCCTCAATATCATCCTGTTAGTCTTTTGTAAATCTTTTAACTAACAACAGCCAGTCCCTTAATGACATCATCCTCCAGGAAGTGACATCATTTTGGTGAGAAACCAACAGCACAAACATCAGTAAGTATCAGCAATGGATTTGATGAATTCTTTAAATCTTTAAAATCCGCATAATAAAATCAAATAATTGTTCATTTCACATTGGAAATTCACATTTTAAATCACACATCACATTTCTGAAAGCCTGGTGTTCAATCTACACAAATACTACCTTAAATTACAACAAAGTAACCTTTAGTGCTTTATACAATACTTGCAACAAAAGCCTATTCATTTTCAAAAAAGTTCAAAATGTACTGCAGCACAGGAATGACCCAAATAAAGTTTTCAAATGACAAAAATTATGCACATTTAACGCATTTACTCTCTGCCTTCAGGCTACAATATTATTAAAAACCCAAGCCCATTGACGAAGGCCTCGGTCAGTGGGAATATTCTGTGGTTGATTCACAGTAAAGAATACAATAATTGTGCTTTCTTTCTGCCTTTGGCCTCAGCTCTGGCAATTCGCCTGAGACGGTGAAGTAAACAGCAACCTCTCTTGCCTGTGAAATGCAAATAGCTCCGTTCTGTCCAGTGCCAGGGAGGGAGCAGAGACATTTTTGAACGATTAAAAGCCAGGCAATTTCAATGCTGATCAAATTTTCATTTCATCAGCAACTCTCAGACAATTCAAGGACATTAATGCCAACATCCTGTGGTGAGCATGAGAATCTTTTTTGTGTTTTCCTCACAATGGAAAATTGGCGTATTCAAAAACCTAAATAGCAGGACAATTGCAACAATTAAGAAGTAGTTCTAGAAGAAAAATTCTAGAACCTTTATAAAGTCGGTTCTAAAAGCACTCTCCTTATAAGCGATGTTAGTGCAAAGTGTGTAAAAAAAAAAATGGCACATTATAAACAAACCACACAGCTAATGCTTCACATACAAGCCAAAATTGTTGCAAATCAACCTGAAACTAATCATATTTCACCCAGTGATTGGCTAAGGAATGTTTTTGCACTGTTTATGATGTGTAACATGATTTCACCAAGTGCAACATGTTCCTGGATCAACATCTTTGTTGATCCTGGAACAATATTCCAATCAACCAATCAGATTTGAGGGACATGTTTACAGTTTACATCAAGTTTAGGCTTACAACCAGAGTTAGGTGCTTCTACATCAGTGCATCATTTCCCTCTGATTTTAGGGATAACTTACAGGTAGGGGTATAGTTAGCATGACATTTTATGGATGTGAATGTTGTTCTAGTCAAAATATGCTAACCCAGGAACGCATCTAACTCAGCAAAAACAGGATGTGCGTTCAGGATGATGCAAAACAGCATTGTTTCTCACCAGCAGCGTCATCTCAATTGTGTTAGACAAACTCTCCAGCCAGCTGTAAATGCCTCAGATACTTATTTGAACATTTAGGGCCAGATTTACTAATAGCTTGCGCCAACACAAACCATCTTGTGGCGTTAAAAAACGTCTCGGTTATGTAACCCTCGTTCCCTGAAGGAGGGAACGGAGACGTACGTCGGAACTGACCGACGAATTGGGGATCATTTTCAGAGACCAATCTACTTCGAGTGTATAAAAACGAGCCAACAACGTTGGCATGCGGACCACGCACCGCCCCGCAGCACGAGTATAAATACGGAAGTGGAATACCGCAATCTCGCTTTTCCAACTGAGGAGCCGAAAAAGTGACTCGGCCCTTCAGCGGGAGCACAGCACCTGGCGACGGGACGTACGTCTCCGTTCCCTCCTTCAGGGAACGAGGGTTACATACGTAACCGAGACGTTCCCTTTCAGCCGGTCACGTTCGACGTACGTCGAAACTGACCGACAAATTGGGGATCCCTACCAACACGCCAGGGAGGCTGGCCCTTCCAGCACCCTGCTTGAGCTCCTAGGTTGGAGCAGGAGTCAGGGCTCCAAGCAGGGAAGGTCCGTCACTGCTGTTTCTGCAAGACCCACTCAGTGTGACTACTGAATAACGCTGGGAAAGCGTGCCTGTCTCAGGGAGATGGAATGCTGCGGAGCCACGTCCTCCAGGGGGAGGAGAGGTGGAATACTCATAAGGACTAACCTAGCAGGGTAGTGCAACATATGGCAGTCTCTGGGGCGGATCCAACCTGGTCCCAGGGGGGAAAGAACACCACCAGAGACAACAGAGCGAGCTCTGTCAAGGGAAAGACACGGGGCTAGCCGAGTAGGGTAGTGGGTACCGTGGAGAATACACATATGGGGTCGCAGCGTCTGACACCACAGGGGTGACGGAGGAACTTGACAGGGTTAGCAATTTCTGGGGAACATAACTGGAGACAATAGACGCACGTATCCGGCCCAGCAGGCGGGAGTGGCGTTGCAAGCTGACACAAGAACGGGCACTTCGCGCCTACCGGCCACTGGGGGCGAGTACACGGGAAGAAACCGGCTCTACACGGAGGCTATAAAATCTAGCGAACGTGTTAAGTGTTGCCCAGCCCGCAGCTCTACATATATCTGTCCGTGAGGCGCCTTGAGCCAGCACCCAGGAGGAAGCCACACTCCTGGTTGAGTGTGCTCGCAACCCGAACGGCCAAGGCACGTCTTGCGATTAGTACGCTAAGACGATAGCATCCACTATTCAGTGGGCTAACCTCTGCTTGGAGACAGCCTTTCCCTTCTGCTGGCCTCCGTAACAGACGAAGAGCTGCTCTGAGGTCCTAAAGCTTTGAGTCCGGTCATCGTAAGCGCGAAGAGCGTGGACGGGACATAACAAAGCAAGGGCTGGGTCTGCCTCCTCCGAGGGCAGCGCTTGCAGGTTCACCACCTGGTCCCGAAAGGGAGTGGTGGGAACCTTGGGCACGTATCCCGAACTCTAGGCACGATTCGTTGACCGAAAGTGCGTGCAGGTCCCCTACCCTCTTGATGGAGGCCAATGCAGTCAGGAGTACTGTCTTTATGGACAGAATTTTTAACTCTACAGACTGCAAAGGCTCAAAGGGAGGGCTCTGAAGTGCTCTGAGCACCAGAGTTAAATCCCAAGAGGGTATCGAGTGTGGACGAGGAGGATTTAGCCTCCTCGCACCTCTGAGGAACCTGACGATTAGGTCGTGCTTCCCTAAGGACTTACCTTCAACTGCGTCGTGATACGCCGCTATTGCTGCGACGTACACTTTGAGGGTGGAGGGAGACAGCCTTCGCTTCAGCCCATCTTGCAGGAAAGAAAGCACGACACTAACCGAACACCTTCGGGGGTCTTCCCGGCGGGAAGAGCACCACTCAACAAACAGGTTCCACTTCAGGGCATAGAGGCGCCTCGTAAAGGTGTTGTTGCTCTTTGAGGAAGGAAAAAATGCTCTTTTTAGAGCATTTTTAGCACACTTTTTAGAGTGCTGAGGCACTCAGGGAGATGGCCGCGGCTCACAGCGGTCCGATAGTGCAAGCCCGCGTGTGAGCACTCAACAAAGGGAACACCCAGCCAACCAACACAGGAACAGTGTACGTTGCAGCGGCCACTCGCTGAATCGTACCGTCACGCCAGCACCGGTAAGAGAGCGATCTTCCTCAAAAGGCTCGTCTTCACAAACACTCTTCATAGAAACAGTTACAGGCTGACTGTAAACCGTTCAGCTCCGAAGTTGAAAGCAAGGATGCGGTATTCCACTTCCGTATTTATACCCGCGCTGCGGGGCGGTGCGTGGTCCGCATGCCAATGTTGTTGGCTCGTTTTTATACACTCGAAGTAGATTGGTCTCTGAAAATGATCCCCAATTCGTCAGTCAGTTCCGACATACGTCGAACGTGACCGACTGAAAGGGACCTACTGTCAGGATTTACTAAAGACACACAGTGAAAAATTTGCACTGAAAAGGCATGGACAGGGTTATTTTTGTGGCTGACCTTATTGCATATGCATTTGTAGGAGTTTCCCTTTCAGACGCAGTATTTATGGAGGAGAGTATTTATATGAATCACGCAAGGTGATTTACTAAGGTTTGCGCTCGTAAATTTTTTGGTGTTTGCGCCATTATTTATCGCCTAAAAAAGCATGTCTTAACCGAGACGATAATTTGTGCTGCTCTTGGTAGATTGTGTTGGTCATTATGGAAATGATCTGGCTGCGTCTGTGTTCACCCTCAGCCTTCCCTTGCACTTTGTAACAAATCCTTCCATCGCGGGTCAAAATGACCCGAAGCCCTAAAATTATACTTACACTTTTTTTGTCCACAAAGCTTATATAATTTAATTTTGATAATGTCTTTTTCTATTTTTAACGCAATTTTTTAGGATTTTTTTTTTTTTTTTTTTTTTTTACCTTTAAATTACTAGATTTTAATCAATAAATAATAAATAAATAAATAATAATTTAAGCACATTCTTTACATTAAAATAACACAATTTCATGCATAACCCTTTTAATTCAGCTCAAAATATCTTACATTGGGTGTCTTTGCCGATCTCTTGTGGAAAAAAGATAATATAACATGATATTTTATGACTCTTGCCACTAGATGGCCTTTTAGCTCTATATGGGGCAAATGAGCTGTTCTGCTGGGTCCTAAAGACAGTTTCTCTTCAGTATGCATTCAAATACATATGTAGACATTATAAAATCATTTTTTGCTAAAGTTTTAGTATTTTTAGTTTGAATTTTGAGCATTTTTAGGTTTTTCTATGTGTAGTGAAGCATTCCTTGCATTCCATTCATTCCTACGGGGGTCTATTCTTTTAAAAAATGACTTTCGGGTCAAAATGACCCAAGGGAAGGACGAGGGTTAATTTGCGTGTCGTCAGTAGGTCACGCGCAGAACTTTCCATTCCCATCAGCGTTTTTTGGAATTGCCCTCTCACGCTAATTTGCCCTGTTTAGTAAATCTGGCCACTAGTCAGCTAGTGAAGGTTAATAGTTGTGCAAGCTCTATTATGTACTTTAAAATACAGTTTTGGTAAGGAGCTTCACAAAAGAGCGAAGGACTTGAAAACCTGAAGGACTAACTTGTGTCGTGCCATTTCAGCTGTGGTTGAACTGGAAACGCTCGGCTCTCATTCTCAAGGTGAAAGTGTCCTGTTGGGGAGGAAAGAAGACTTGATTGGTTCAATATCAGGTTTCACAGTCATATAGACATGTGGTGTGTGCAGACATTCTGTTAAGCAGTGATTTTGCTTCAGGAAAACTGGTTTTGATTGTCAGTGGCAACCTAAAACAGTACCAAAATTGTTTATCGTACAAAGTAAACAAATATGTCCTTAAAAAATTATAATATTAAATTATAATTAATAAATTATCATTTATTAAACCAGAACCACTGCTTTATAAATTCTTGTAATGAGGGTCGAGCAACACTACCATTCAAAAGTTTGGGGTCGGTAAGATTTTTTAATTTTTCTCTCCTATGCAGTAAAAAAAAGACTATTATCAATTTAAAATAACAGATTCTATTCAAATATATTTTTAAAAGCTATTTATTTCTGTGAATTAATCACTCAAGAAACATTGGTTATTATTACCAATGTTGAAAACCTTAATATTTTAATTGCTGATTAATATATTTTTCAGGACACTTTGATGAATAGAAAATTGAAAAGAACAGCATTTATTATTTTGTAACACTGTAAATGTCTTTACTGTCACTTTTGATCAATTTAATGCATCCTTGCTGAATAAAAGTATTAATTTCTTTAAAAAAAAAAAAAAAGGTACAAACTTTTGAATGGTAGTGTATTCATTCCTGTATTTCAAATACTTCATCTAGAAAGGCTTTGACAACAGGCAACAATATCACAGCAAAAACAAACGACACACATTATAAAACATTTGCATTTCATAATCTCATTATGCTTACTGATAATAATGAAATTTACTAAAGTAGAAACTTCTCCAGCAATCTTTCAAAATTCAACCGAAACTATTTTGAAAACACCTTCAGCTTTGTTTCTTTAATTTAACGCAGCTCTACAATGTACATAATTGACTCTTTGAATGCAATATTGAACTCAAAGCTTTGGCCCTCTGTGGCTGCGCAAAAAAACAAGACTAGAGCATTTTGATGATTATAATCATGTACTCGCACTCCCTACAGATTCCGCTATGAGCCAATGAGTATACAAGTGAATAACAGCTCTCATAACTCAAGATATTACAAAAACAAATTAAGCTTTTCATTGCTTCCTGCGAGACCGTGCTAATGTTTTAACACAAAAGTCTGAATACACAGATGCTGTTGAAACATAACTTATCTGACATTGTACAGCTGCCAATCTAACAGTGTGTGCTAACCAGGCAACAATCAATGCAGCAATTCATCTGAGATGCTGAAATAAACTGCAACTGCTCCGGCCTATGAAATGCAAATATCTCAGTCAGTGCCAGGATGAGAGCAGACACTTTAGAGGATTTTTGAGCGATTAAAACGAGGCAGTTTTAATGCTGATCAAATTTTCACCAACCTTGTCAACTCTCAGACTTTAAGGAGCAGTGTTGTTATCATTATAGCTAAAATTAAAACTATTAAAAACATTTTTGTGAAATAATGTAAAGCATAAGCACTTAAATTAAATGAAAATTAAAAATGTTCCCTTGGCAACTAACTAAAATAAGTTGAAGTTTAAGAGGTACTAAAATTACTAATTGAAATAAAACTAAACTAAACCGGTCATAAAATTAAATTACATATTGTAATACAATATTTTAAAAAGAGTAATAAAATGACAAACGTACAAAACTACTAAAAATTAAAATTAAGATTGAAAAAATTAAAAATAAAATAAAAACTGAATATCAAAAAACACTAAAATAACTGACAAGGCCATTCACGCCTTATAACCGTCACAGGTGGTTGCAGGAAGGCAGAAAAAGACGAAAGATTATAGTTCCAACACGAGTTTAATATCAATGATCCACAAAACAGGCAGGAGCAACACACACTAAACGTCACCGTGAGCAGACAGAGAATGAACGTGAGAGTACAACTGAAATAGGAACTCAAACAAGATGATTAATAGAACACAACTGAACCAAACTAACTCATAATGATGGTGACCATGGTAACAAATGAGTGGCGGGAAAATCAAAAGGAACACATGAGAATGAATGAAAACAAACTAAAGGTCCATGATAACTATGGCCCCGTCCACACGGAGACGCGCTTAGCTGTATACGTAAAAATTTTGTATCGTATAAGCGTTTCGTCCAGACTGATCCGGCGTTTTAGGAGCCTGAAACCGGTATTTTTTTAAACCGGGTCCCAGAGTGGATAAATCTGAAACCGACACCCTTGCGTTTTGTGTGTAGAGCCAATCCGTATATTTTGTGAAACGGTGATGTCATCATCACACCACGTCCCGCACGATAAAGACTAGAGGGATACAGCTACAGCCACTGGGCATGCGCACATCAATATTGCGTCATTTAATTACTGTATTTGCATTATTGTAAGGGTAGGTTTAGGGTTGGGGTAGGTGTAGGTGTAGGCGTTAATAAAACACAATCTGGTAAGTAGCAAATTTATTTATTGTTACTTCCGACCGTTGCTGTACCCCTTCTAGCCACAACTTTTCTTCTCCATTTTTAGTGTATTTCTGTGGCAGATTTACAGCGCCACATACTAGTCTGGCATGTATACTACATCGTTTTGAGTCGGTTTCAGTGGTTTCGTGTGTACGCAGAGATTTCTTGAGATGAGGGGAAAAAAAAGATTGGATAGGGAAAGCTCTGGCTTCGTGTGGATGTGGCCTAAGACAAACTGAATATAACTGTGACAATAACAGGTTTGATGCAACAATCAATTTGTTGTGATGTAACAAAATCAGAGCCTATGGACTAGTTGCATGAGTTGGCGTTTTTCTATTTCCGCTTTCTTGAGTGTACGCTTGTACGCTTCCGGTTCCGAGATATGACGAGAGGGGAGATATGAATGATGGCATTCTTCTACACAAGATGCCTCCAAGACCTACCAAAGGTTACAATCAGCGATGTACACCGGCTAGTATCCCCCAGCAGTCACTACAAAGTCTCCCGACTGAAAAAGCCTGCTACACACACGAGTGATTTTCGTAGGGCTGAAGCTGTCCCTACGGATCTTGATTAGTCACTGAGCCCGTACCGTAGTATCTACGGGAAACGAGTGAAAACTTATCTTTGAGTTATAGCGTGACGAATTACTACAAAGAGGTACACAACAATGTAATGCCGACTTTTTCATCCGTTGGAAGGTCAATCGCCTTTCTTTAATCCTGAATCCACTCATTTTACTTACTTGCTTGATCTTAGTGACGATGTCAAAACTCTTGTTATTAACAGTGCGGGAAAGCTTAAAGCGGAAGTACTGATGCGCACACTCAAATCCCGGAAGTTAATAGACGCCATCTTGTGCACCTAGTCCATACAGTGCAACAGTCAGGTTCCGGAAGTAAAAAACTCCATTCATTTTCTCCACAGGGAAATTGATTTTGAATGATAACTTATATACTTTTAAAGACAGCATTACTTTGAGCTACGAGGTTGTTAATAGATGGGATTTGCTTCTGTTGAAGACGTCAGTCCTCATTATTTCAGCCTATTTTTAAAATAATCATGTTTAAAAGTGGAATTCCTGGTGAAAAACTACATTACCCATGATGCTATGCAGAAAATTACACCAATCAGTTTTAAAAAACGCAACATGGCAAACAGCTCTTTAGCTCCGCCCACTCCCATGAAGCACTGCAAATGACATAAACGAGTCGATCTCTCTACGTTCTCAAAATACTTGAATGTTTGTCTATATATGCATATTTTGCAATAAACTATATTGTTTATATATATATATATATATATATATATAAAATCAACATTTTTATTTATATTTCTCCATCGTTTTTAATTTGATTATGCTGTTTGCAGTGCTTCATGGGATTGTAGTTCTTTCCCTTAGCCGTACACAGTCTGGTATCTTTGTCTTTTTGTCTAATTTTCAAAAACGTTTTGCTTCAAATCAAAGTTTGCAGTGTTGTGTTTCACCTCGTAGCTGACTGGCTTGGTTCATGGCTTATAACACTTTAACAAAGACTTTTATTAAATCCCTATGTAAAAAATTAATTTAAAAGATACTTCTGTAACCAGCGCTGCTGAAAAAGGGGGAGGGCACTGTTGCATTCTATTAGGAACATATCTGATGTTTAATGTACAGTAATGCAGATCCTGATTTTAGACCAATGATATTTCACTGTGGGCGGAGCTACCTACAGCAACAGCATAAAAACTGACACCAGTTTTTACTGCTGTCAAGGACATTCATGCCTCATAACAGGTTTGATGGAACAATAAATTTGTCCTGATGTCACAAAATCAGAGCCAATTAGAACATATCTGATGCTTAATATACACTTATGCAGATCCTGATTTTAGACCAATGAGATTTCACTGTGGGCGGAGCTACCTAGAGCAACAGCATAAAAACAGTGACACCAGGCCACTGACAAAATGTCCTGTTGCTCGTCACATCTGGTTAGGACAAAAATCCTATTAGTTAATTAGGGATGGATGGGAGGGATGGTCAACTAGTCATCCAGCATCCCTCCCGTCAATTAAATGAGTTCAAAAATCAATCTAGATTTTTATATCTTTTATATGTTTTTTTGTAAAAACTTTGTGGCTGACTTTACTGTGCCATGCATAAGTTTACCAGTACTGTAAAACCCTCCCTGAAAAGTCTCATCTCTAAATTCATTCTCTTCGACCACCACTACAGCCTTCAATAATACATTTCAAAACAATTACTGTCAGTGTTCAAATCACCTGCTGTTTTCCCATTATTGTGCATTGTCTGTAAGTCATATATTTGTCAATATATTTGTTTTGTGAGGATAGTTTTGTGCAATAAAATGTTATAGATATTCACCTGTTTATAAGCTGAACATAACTTCCTTTGGAAGTTTGTTAGGGCCCCCCAGTGGGCCCCGGACCCCTGGTTGAGAAGCACTGGTATAAATAATTTTTTACACACGCAGACGTGAGCCTTTCACTGTTGTGTTGCATCTTGCTATTTGTCTCAGCCATGCAACTTCTTAAAAACATGAAGCATGTTGTACTCCTTTCAGCTGTTTTAAACAACAATGCATCCTATGTCAACACAAAAAGTGCCTTTAGGCCCCTAATTATACAGGGCTTCCATAAGACAGACTACATACAATATTGATTACATGATGTTTTGAATATTCAGGCATAATATGAGCATGAAACTCTCATCAGTAAATCAGGTTCAGCGTTGTATGTAACAGAGTAACACTAAAACAATCAGGTAACACTTTATTTTAGTGTTCGTTACATGTTACATGTACTTACCATAGTAATAACAGTAAATTATGGATAACTGCATGCAACTAACCCTCAACCAAACCCTAATCCTACCCTAACCCTAAGTGCATGTTGTTAATTAATATTACTCAGTAATTAAATACATAATTACACTGTAACAATGGTACCTTAAAATAAAGTAACCAAACAATCCATTGAAAATTCAGACCTTCATATTCATAAGCCGTTTGGGACTTGAGAACGTAGCAGGTTGTGTCTGAGTTCTGTAAGTATTTGTGTGCTTCAACAGAGTAAGTAAACAAGTAACATGCGAGAGACTAATATATACAGTTCACCAGAGCGGCGTCTATACAAATCTCCCTCTATATTTAATAAATCTTGACATCTGCTTATGTTCCTGTGGCTCGTTTGCCTCCATCTCTGCGGTGAGATTAAAATGATGGGGGACTCCTTAGAGACGACTGCTGGCAACTGCCTGGATCAGCATCCGTGCTGAGAATACCACCGCAGAGACAAAGATGCCCGCCGCACACGAGGAAAGACAGAACGACTGCTGAGAGATCCAGCCGCGCTCAAGTTCTGCTGTAAAGTTCTGTCATGTCTCCTGCCTTCACTTTGTCATCCATGAACACTCGATTTGCACAGACTTGTGCTTGTTAAAGTGGAAACGAGAGCTCACCTGTTCATATCTACTTGGACATGCACTGATGAGGCTGCAGAGGTTCTTTTGCCTTTGACAGCTGAGCCTTCACAGACACAACTGATTCATTCTACTGGGATTTATTGTCTGGTGAGGCAACCAGATTTTGATAGCAGAGATAGATGCGACCCAGAAGGAACATTTTATTGCTTGCCCATAGCTCATGAGACTTTCAAGTCATGTTTCATTTTAGTATAAACTATCTTTGATGTTTCACCTCAAACTTCTTTTGAGAAATAAAAATAGACACAGATGAGTCAATTGCTGACTTAAAATTAACATTAACAATTAACATATAATATCGATGAGTCCATGAGGATGAGATGCATTGTAGTAGCAGTTGATGGCCAAACCAGATACTGACTGATACTTTTGATATTGACTGTATCAGTTCGAGCCTGAGTCGGATTCCGGATACACTAGCAACTGACGCTAGCAGCTGCATCCTTGTTAGCGTGCATGCCTCCCACGCCGGAGACCCAGGTTCGAATCCTGCTTGGAGCGGGTTGAGTAGGACCAGTTACATTTGGTGCCGTGACCCGGATGGGAGTGAGGTTTAGGGGGGTAGTCTAACAGACGTAGGCCAGTAAGAGCTGTGCGTGTAAACCTCACTCCCTTGGCCACAAGGGGCACACTAGTGGCTGTGGTCTTTAGCATCCTTGTTAGTGCCCACCTCCCACACCAGAGATCCTGGTTCAAATCCCGCTCCGAGCGGGTCAAGTAGGACCTGTTACATTTGGTGCCGTGACCTGGATGGGAGTGAGGTTTAGGGGGGTAGTGTAACGGACGTAGGCCAGTAACAGCTGTGCGTGTAAACCTCACTCCCTTGGCCACAAGAGGCGCACTAGCGACTGATGCTAACGGCTACATCCTTGTTAGAGCGCCCACCTCCCACAACGGACCCTGGTTCGAATCCCGCTCGAAGCGGGGAGAGTAGGACCAATTACATTTGGTGCCGTGACCCAGATGGGAGTGAGGTTTAGGGGGTGAGTGTAATAGACGTAGGCCAGTAAGAGCTGTGCGTGTAAACCTCACTCCCCTGGCCTTAAGAGGCACCCTAGCGACTGACGCTAGTGGCTGCATCCTTGTTACCTTGTTAGCGCGCACGCCTCCCACGTCGGAGACCCTGGTTTGAATCCTGCACGGATCGGGTCGAGTAGGACCGGTTACACCTGTTATATATAAATACCTAATATTTTACATTGTGACATGGACGTTTGAGGAAGTAATATCTGAACTTTGATCAAGGCGTTTTAGGCAGGTCTGGATCAGTGTTCTCTATTAGATAAAAACGCTTTGTGGGAGACTATGAGCTTTGTAACTTTGCAGATCGTATACATGCACAAACAGACCCCTTTAATAAAAATTATTTTGTGTATAATTATATATATATATATACTGTGAATCATAAAGGATTAATAACATTCATAAAAGCAGCTTCAAAAAATGCTATCATGAGCTTATGCAATATGCTTAAATAGGAGAATTTTCAGACCAGAAATTATGGTTCTCCATATATATTTGGAGTGCTCTCCAAATACTACTGTAATCACACAAGCTCCAGAGGTTTCTTGTAACAATGACTTTTGGTCTGAATGCCGTGAAATGTAAAGCCCCAGGAGGCCTTGAGCTCTGGCTTTTATCAGGAGTGTTTTCTGTCAATGAAGAGAAGATCCTTGTTCTCCAGTGACCTTGCTGTAGACCTCTACTATCTGGTATTGTGATGGAGGATGTATTTACACTCACCTTCACTGTACGAACACCGCAGCACAAAAGCCCAGAGGAATTCACTGGCGCTCTGCCATCAAAAAAACGTGGTAAATCTTGCATGATTCCCCTCTGCCTATTTTATGCATACTGCCTTCCTTTCATAAATCATTATGTAGGGCAGGACTGGTGGGCAGGAACAATTAGTGACTCATTTTGTCAAGTCCTGGCCCATAGGAAAGAAAAAAGCACATATGAGGTCTCTATAATAACTTGACTGGTTCTCTACTTATCACTGAGGTTAAATGGACTTCTGCTTACGTCTCCTTCTTTCAGATGTTTCTCCTAAGAAAAATTCCCCATATATGTCTCCCCTAAATATTTTTTTTTTTAAAAATCAGAAAAATCAATGTTTCAAACTGGGCTCAGCATAACAAGACATTAATGTCTGCAATAAAAACTCAAGGAACTCAAACATTTCTCATTAAATTTTTACAACTGATTTAAGCCAGGAATTTCCAGCCTGAGGATTTAATCATGAAAATGCAAGATTAAAATAAATAAACTCTAAATAAAACACTTGCTAAAATATTTTTTTAAAATATTTTGTTCGCTTACCTGCATGTCATGTGGCTATTAACCGACTTCAGAGAACCGTGAACATGCAAATGTGTTGTTAAATTATTGAACTATTCACTTAAAATCTCAGGCGGGTGAAGTTCAAGTAAATATTTTAGGTCAAAGTGTCACATCCGCCATCTGAAGTGCCCATGATCTCCACCAGAGGGCACTCCTTCTGACTCCTGGGCTATCTCATCATGAACTTCAATTCCCATAACCCCTTGCCTGGACTCATTATGTTGTGATTAGGCTATATGTCATTAGCTTGTTAAGCCCTGCCTAAAAAGCCCTGTGTTTTCAATCATTCTTTGCGAAGTCTTGTATTTGTGTTACACTGCGATTCTGAGCGCTATCCTGGTTTTCTGTGTCTTGGTTTTTGATTCTCTTCCTGTTATTCTGGATTACCTTGTTTGCCTGTGTTTCTTGGACCTTGTTTTAAATTTGGATTGTTTTGCCTGTGTGTTTGACCTTTTGCCTGTTATATGGATTATATTACGATTCTGGATTATCCCAACAAAGCTGCATTTGGATCTTCAAAGTCTCAGAGCAGTTTGTAACACAGAGGGGTTTGTATTAGTGATGGGAGAAACTAAGCTTTTCAAAGCTTCGAATCGCTTCCAGTCGCTTTGCGAAATGATTCACTGGTGACCCTGCTGGTCAGAACAGTGGAAATGTTACAAAAACATGCAAAAAAGCACTTTTTACCCATTGCAAAGGTTTTATTGAAAGTAAAATCTATCAAATGCAATTAACTGATCATCTAATAAAAATAAATCAAATGTCTGTATAATGTGTTCTTTTATCAGTTTTCAGGGCTTGTTTTGTCCCATGGATGGCTCATTAACTATTAACTATTAGCTCATTATACTAATGTCTAATTAAAACATCTACAAATGTATAAAACTGATAAGAGATCAAGTAAAATTCATAGACACCAGTTCATTGGTTCATTTACTGAAATCACGTGACTTTGGCAATTTGATACACGCTCCAAACCACTTATTCGAAACAAAAGATTCGTAAAGGTTTCAAAGCTTCATGAAGCAGTGTTTCGAAATCGCCCATCACTAGTTGGTATGATAGAAAAAGTTTGTGAATCTCTAATCTAAGCTAATAATGCAATCCAAATGTCTCACTGTGTCATTGATGAAACAAACAGGAGGAGGCAGATGAAATCAAGCTTGGGTTTAGACCAAGCAAAGACTGAAGCCTCACTCTTTTATGATTGCATTATAGCTCAATAAAATCCCACAAAGTAATCTGATTTCATACAAAATGGAGAGAAAAACCATACGATCACATTCAGGGGTGTGATTTATTAGTGCAAATTTGGATCCAGTCTAATCAAAGAGTGCAGGGTTTGTTCTGCTACCTGCTGTCTGCGGTTCAAATCTAATACAGGCCACAGCAGGCTGGATAAAGGCTTTTGTGAGTCTGACTGCATTGAATAAAAGATGTCAATTTTTACATTCAGTTCCTATTAATACAAGCTCAGGACTTGGAAACCCTTTTCCCAGTACAAATCATCATAATCCATTTCAACAGAACACTTATTGGCACTACATAGAGGAACTTCAAGACATGCACAGAAATGTGTTGGATTTGTTCACACTGTGCACAAATATGATCTGAATCATTGTATAATGTCATGTCAAGTTAAAAATACTACAAAATCCATCTCACACTTTGTGCCATTCCATTGCATCCAAATGCATTGCAAACTTCCCCTCATAAATGCCTCTGATTGTAGTTTGGTGAACATGAAACCAACCTAAATATACAGTATAAAGCTTCTTTAAGACCAATCAGAACTAGTTCAGGCAACCCTGATGATTTGGAAAATATGTCATATTTGTCATCCTTTTGAAGTACTCTTGAGATTTAACAACACATTCACATTTTGACGGTTCTCTGATGTTGGCGAATGGAAACAAAATGTGTTTTTCTGCTGTTCAGACTACAACAAACTAAACTGATTTGAATTGAAAATGCCAAAAAAGGAAAAAAAAATGCTTCACAAGGCTTGTCCACATAATGTGTCAAAAGTGTAATGTCAAAGCAGAATAGATGTGCTTTGAGGAGTGTGTGTGTGTGTGTGTGTGTCATGTTTTGCCTATACTGTGAGGAATAAATGTCTCTACAAGGATAGTAAAACCTAAAATCACCAGCCAACAGGCTTCATGAGATGAGAAAAACTGCTTAATAAATACTGTATGCATCCTGCTTAATAAAAAACAATGTATTAATGAAGATGCAGAAAGGTTTTGTATGAGAATTAGGGGATAGAAAATATCATTAACTTCGTATAAAAACAAAAACTGGGTTTATATGAGGATCCAGTGCACTTGTTTGACAACAGAGGAGACTAATTCAGACACAGTGACTGTAGGTGTGTGCTAAGAAATTTTTCTCAGTGACGATTTTGAAGACATGAACAGACTAGTTGAGTTTCCATGTTTTATGGGGACATTCCATACAGTACAAACTGTATATTCTATCTCCTAATCCTAACCCTACCCTTAAACTTACCCATCACAGAAAACTTTCTGCATTTTTACATTTTCAAAAAACATCACTCTGATTTAAAAGCTGTTTTCCTCATGGGGACCAAAAAATGTTCTCACAAGGACAAAATTTACTGGTATTACTATACTTGTGGAGACACTTTGTCCTCACAATGTAGGGTTTACCAGGACCACACACACACACACACACACACGCACACGTTGTGTTTTCATGTTTTATGGAGAATTTCTATAGACATAATGATTTTTATACTGTACAAGCTGTATATTCTCTCCCCTTACACTAACCCTACCCATTAAGCTACCCATCACAGAAAACGTAATAACATAATTTTCATTTTCCAGTCTATTTCTGGCTATTTTACCTCATGCGCTCTACAGTAGAGTTCAAATGTCTGAAAATCAGGGATTCAGTCTAATTTACTGACTAATTTACTGTAAACCTGGAAATAACACTTCTTCTGCAGAACATTTTGCACAAATATTGTTGAAAATATGTGTGCAAAGTCTCGCTAATTTTGCTGAAGGACACACAAGTGTCAATTCATCATCAAAGACCTTGCTGCACTGCTGTGGAAAAACTATCATGGAAAAAAGTCACTGAAACAGATCAAAACAAAAACACACAAACCACGTATACATATAAAACATTTATGCTTTTATTAATTTACATTTGAACATAGTTATACTACCTGTGCCTATTTGCATACTAAGGCTGGGCGATATAATAATTGCAACAAATTCACTATAATTTTATAAAAAATGAGGTAGAATTGTGAAAATCACTTTTAATGTGCTTTCTGTGGTTCCATTATAGCGTTTAATGTTGTTTTAATAGCATCTCTGATCCAAACTTCAATAGCAAAAACAGCATATGAACTGATATTCACTGTCCGCTTCAATGAATTGATTCAAAACTGCTCAATCTCACTCAAAAACTGTTAATGAATGTCTGTAAGTGTCATTTTTCATGCATCAAAATGTTTTAGTATAAATAAATGTAGGTACATACTGCTGTTTATTACTGTTCTGTTCTATTGGTACGTATCAAAAACAGTGTGGAAAACATGCCTTGATTATTTGACTGTATCTCTATGTACCTTAGTCCCACAGCAGTGAGGAGCTATTGAGTTCAGTATGAGACGTCGAACACTCTTCACACCGGTTTCTCGTTGCTTTTGATTGATAAAGAGCGCTTCCCTGAGCAGATGGCCAAACCAACTGCACATGGCCCTGGGTAGAAAGCTGTGCTTCAGCATTTGGGGCATCTTACAAGACAAACCCCTGGAGGAAACAAGCACTCTCTCTTTCTCTCCAGCACGCACGCAACACACATACGTGAGGAGGTGACACACAAGGACACAGGAGGCCTATCATCCCTCAACAATACCTTACTGTGAGTGGGAGGAGTGTGTGTTTGAGACAGATGCTTCCATGTGCCACAGAGAACACAGTGTGAACGCTATATACGGCACATGCTGAAGGTATGTGAGACGAAGCTGAAGAGAGAAAATTAGCAGTTTTACTTAGCTTTAATGGGGATATATCACAGACAACTTTATTTCTGTCATGACAACTCTTAGAGTGTATGGCATGGTAATGGATATGACCATGTTGATATGCTTGGTCTTGGCGGAATAGATCTGCTACGCTGCTGTTATTGCTACAATATAGCATACATGAATTACATGTAGCAGATCTATAAAGGTGGAGCTGGGGAAGGTGGAGGGTTTCTGAAAGCGCACTGCAAAATGCTACAGCAAATGCTGTCCAAGTATTTGAAGGTTGAGCAGTGAGCTCATTGGCAACTGATACAGCAGGAACCAATCAGCTGTGCCCTATAGAGAACGACGTGATTGCAAGCAGATTGAGTTAAGGACCTATCAGCCTGTGTCATCTAGAGTTTCATGACAGAACTTTGCATACAAATTAAATATTAAAAATAATCAGTCGCCAGTAATTTGATCTGATTCATGTTATTTGAAAAACATCTCCAAAATAAATACAACAAAAGTTGTGGTGTACTTATTTACTTTATATAAGTATATATTTTTATAATATTATATTTATAATAATAATTTTATTCAGCATCAGATTTTATTAAAAATGACAGTAAACATTTTTCGTTGTTACGAATAAATTACATTTAAAATAAATTTTGTTCTTTTGAACTTTCTATTCATCAAAGAATCCTGAAAGAATTTATCATAGTTTCCACAAAAACATTATATACAAACCCGATTCCAAAAAAGTTGGGACACTGTACAAATTGTGAATAAAAAAGGAATGCAATAATTTACAAATCTCATAAACTTATATTTTATTCACAATAGAATATAGATAACATATCAAATGTTGAAAGTGAGACATTTTGAAATGTCATGCCAAATATTGGCTCATTTTGGATTTCATGAGAGCTACACATTCCAAAAAAGTTGGGACAGGTAGCAATAAGAGGCCGGAAAAGTTAAATGTACATATAAGGAACAGCTGGAGGACCAATTTGCAACTTATTAGGTCAATTGGCAACATGATTGGGTATAAAAAGAGCCTCTCAGAGTGGCAGTGTCTCTCAGAAGTCAAGATGGGCAGAGGATCACCAATTCCCCCAATGCTGCGGCGAAAAATAGTGGAGCAATATCAGAAAGGAGTTTCTCAGAGAAAAATTGCAAAGAGTTTGAAGTTATCATCATCTACAGTGCATAATATCATCCAAAGATTCAGAGAATCTGGAACAATCTCTGCGCGGAAGGGTCAAGGCCGGAAAACCATACTGGATGCCCGTGATCTTCGGGCCCTTAGACGGCACTGCATCACATACAGGAATGCTACTGTACTGGAAATCACAACATGGGCTCAGGAATACTTCCAGAAAACATTGTCGGTGAACACAATCCACCGTGCCATTCGCCGTTGCCGGCTAAAACTCTATAGGTCAAAAAAGAAGCCATATCTAAACATGATCCAGAAGCGCAGGCGTTTTCTCTGGGCCAAGGCTCATTTAAAATGGACTGTGGCAAAGTGGAAAACTGTTCTGTGGTCAGACGAATCAAAATTTGAAGTTCTTTTTGGAAAACTGGGACGCCATGTCATCCGGACTAAAGAGGACAAGGACAACCCAAGTTGTTATCAGCGCTCAGTTCAGAAGCCTGCATCTCTGATGGTATGGGGTTGCATGAGTGCGTGTGGCATGGGCAGCTTACACATCTGGAAAGGCACCATCAATGCTGAAAGGTATATCCAAGTTCTAGAACAACATATGCTCCCATCCAGACGTCGTCTCTTTCAGGGAAGACCTTGCATTTTCCAACATGACAATGCCAGACCACATACTGCATCAATTACAACATCATGGCTGTGTAGAAGAAGGATCCGGGTACTGAAATGGCCAGCCTGCAGTCCAGATCTTTCACCCATAGAAAACATTTGGCGCATCATAAAGAGGAAGATGCGACAAAGAAGACCTAAGACAGTTGAGCAACTAGAAGCCTGTATTAGACAAGAATGGGACAACATTCCTATTCCTAAACTTGAGCAACTTGTCTCCTCAGTCCCCAGACGTTTGCAGACTGTTATAAAAAGAAGAGGGGATGCCACACAGTGGTAAACATGGCCTTGTCCCAACTTTTTTGAGATGTGTTGATGCCATGAAATTTAAAATCAACTTATTTTTCCCTTAAAATGATAAATTTTCTCAGTTTAAACATTTGATATGTCATCTATGTTGTCTTCTGAATAAAATATTGAAATTTGAAACTTCCACATCATTGCATTCTGTTTTTATTCACAATTTGTACAGTGTCCCAACTTTTTTGGAATCGGGTTTGTGTATATATATATAAAACAAACATTTAATAAAACGATAAATTATATTGTAATAATATTTCACAATACTGGTTTTACTGTATTTTGTCAAATAAATGTAGCCTGGGAGAGCAAATTTCAAAAATATTAAAATATTGTACAGACCAAGCTACAATTTCAAACTATAATTTCCATCCATTTTTAGAGTAACTATAAACTTTCTCTGGAGGATAGTTTTGAGCGTAGCTAATATTTTTTGTAGTAGTAAGTGGATTATCTAGCTACACTTTTTGAGCAGTTTGCCAAACACAGAGAAGATGAAATGCGAAAAGAGAGAATGAGACAAGACGAGACACGATAAGAAGGAGGATACAAGCAGAGAAGAAGACAAGGTGACAGGAGAGGAGAAAAGGAGAGGTGAAAAAAGAAATGATCAAATTACCCTGGGAATTACCATCTGATACTATGAAGAGAGAAAGAGAGAGATGAGGATAGACAGCAGCAGACACACACATACAGCTCTGCCATGATCTGCAGATCCATTCATCCTCCTTCTGAAGAAGCACTCCACACTCAACCTGCTACAACAAAATCAATGTTTCACCTTATTCTCAACCTAAAACTGTGATTTATGCACAGCCGAGAGAGAACAGCAGAGCTCCAGTGTCAACTCCCATTCAAATGCAGACAAAAGAGCCAAAAACTGCAATCTGACATGAGTGCAGGCAGAGAATACAGCATCTCCATATCCATAAGAGTCAGTCAAACATGTGGCGCATGAGCTCTCAGACACCACAACACAGCCTGAGGAGGAACCAACACAATCACTCAGTGACCTTTCTGTGCAATTTCAAAGCAACTTCAATTTGTCAAACAACCATAAATTGTCACGGCCCTGGATCTGTGACTTCAGCTTGTGTTGGAGAAACACGTTCTGCTTGAGAAATGCATCTGCTGCACCTGAGCATGGGAACACAACATCATTTAGCCTGAAGGTTTTATCAGCAACTTCCTCCAGCTGTACGTATTAAAGCAAAACAAGCATACACATAAATGTCTGTGACCAGGATGAAGCAACACTGCATTTTGCTGGCTGGGTTTCTATTTCTGCTACTTTTGTAGCTCCGTCCACATTGAGATGTCATTGGACCGCCGTTCTGCTCCTCAAATACGTTACATTCAAATGTTTGGGGTTGGCAAGATATTTGAATGATTTAAAAGACACTTATGCTCACCAAGGGTACATTTTTCTTTTACAGAAAAATCATACTAACCCCAAACTTTTGAACGGTAGTGTACATTAATGATCAAACATCGAGGAGAGTTTAGAACCAAATATGTAAGGAATAATTGATGACGGGCCGTTAAATTATTAGAAAATACCTGAGGTGGTAATGATGCCACGATGCGAAGCAGGTGTGCATTATTTTCTAATAATTCAATGGACCAGAGTCAATTATTCCACTTATACTACGGTTACCACACCTCAAGATGTTCAGATGATGTTTTCAAGTAATTTGTCAGGTTTTTTCCTTAAAACGCTCTTGTGTGTAGGACTAATTCTTTATGCATATCATCATAAGCCTAAATGCTAATTCTAAAACGTCATTTTAGAGCTAGTAACGGAGGCTTGAGCCACTGATAGCAGAATAATGCTGTTATTAATACAGTTATTAGAGAGAGAGAGAGAGAGAGAGAGAGAGATTAGGAGTAAGTGAATTACCTCAGTCTGTGTGTCTCAACAGTGTTCGGCAGCAGTGTCTCTACTAATAGCGAAACTGCAACTTTATCTGCTTCAAGAACAGCGCCGTTATCATCTTGCTAGTGAGAAATGTAATGTAGCTTTTAAGTTGCTAAGCTATTTTACTGATAAAATCATCAGAGCAGCGCTGACAACACGTTTCTGTGCGAGTGTGTGTCCGTACTGTATGTGTGTGCATTTGAGTGGGAGACAAAGAGAGCGGGAGAAAGAGAGTATGTGCTTTCTGTACATAATAAAACGTAATTTTGTGGCAAAAAAACAGAGAAATAATTTGACGTTTTTATCCTATTGTTTACTATATATTTGCTTGGTCAGTGTCACCGTGGGTTTTGGTTCTTTTGCTGTTGTCGGGTGTAAGGACCTTTGAAATAACTGAAATCATTTGGCGTAGTGATATGGAACCTGCCTGGAACTACTTTAGCCGTGCGTTTCCCTGAAAATAATTGCACACCTTAGAACATTTGTCAACCAATCATATTCAAGCATTCAACAGCCCCGTTGTATAATACATGGCAAATCACTCAAGTTTCTTACCATAAAAGCTGATCAAACATCAAGGAAGTCATGAAAATACAAAGTGAGCTCTTCAGGTACATGCTATCCACGCCAAAACACTCTGGATTTCTCTACATTTATCCCTTTAAAACAACAATGCTACATTTTAATGCTCAAAATGCATTATGTAGTCAACATCACTAGTTACGTTTGTATGAACACCTTTTTTCCGATCTCCTCTCGATCGGACTAGAAAAGGTTTAAACCACCCCTTACAATCGGATTTGGCTAATTCATTGCAGTTGATGTGGTTACATGTGACTTTTTTATTCTGACTGTGCTACTAGTCCGATTACAATCGGATTATTAGGGTCCATGTAAACGCAGCTACTAATTGACTGGTCGAATGTTGAATGATCAGTTGACAAGTCGACCATCCTGACTCATCCCTACTGCTGATCTGAGGAAGAAAAAGGAAACAAAAGCTTGAGGAAACATGAGTCTTGATGGTCTTTAAACACATACTAAATGAGTTTGGTATACTGTAAGTCAGAGCTATTCTGCACAAACACAGCTACCCCTCCTCTTCCACCTACTGTAGTCTATTTATTGCTCTGATGGACATTGACCCTGCAGTATCCAGGAGCTCAGGTTGACCCTGCAAAGGTATAGCATGTATCGCACGGCTGCAAAACTGTAGGTTTGGTTTTTAACACTGGCAGGGACGTTCTAAAATCAAACTATACAGGTGCAGCATGTTTTTGCCTACACAGTGAATCTGTGTAAAATGATCAGCTGTTCTTGTAAAATGATTAGCTGTTCTTGTGTAGAAACGAGTATTTATATACACATATAAATCCTAAAGTCTACTACCTATTGTTTACTGAATAAAAACTAGCACAGTAGAGATTCATGGTGTTCCAGATGAAAAATCCAGGTTATTAAAGGAATAAAAAAAAAAAAAGCATTTTAATGCATTATGTTTACATGCAATATGTTTCATAATATATGTTTTAAATGCAAAAGTCAACTTAAAAAAACCCCTTTGCCCTAAAAAAGTAGGGTAGGATGGGGGAAGAATACTGTAACATGTTTAGATATAAGTTTAGCATGTGCAGGATGATGTGTTATGGAAATGAATAGAAACATTTGCTAATTTAGTTGGTATAGCACAAAAATTTTACAGAATCTATAAATTACTTTTGATATAATTCTTATTAATATTTATATATTTTTAAAGTGTCATTAATGTAAAATACTAAATCAACTATTCTAGTAAAACATAATCCCGGTAAAAGAGATTATTCTAAAAGGTAAAATTATTCTATGACTGATATACAGGCATATTAATATTTACATATTACATTTTAATATTTAATTTAATATGTCCATATTTAAATTGAAGATATGTCATAATAGAAACACTGTGAAATCAAATTGAACGATTTCACTTAATTAACCTATAGTTTTAATGAGAGCAAAGATGTCTGAAATGTACATCTAATTCATGGACATATTAAATAATAACCCATTAATTGCAATAGATATTACATTTAAAAATAATAACACTAGTAACAACATGCCAGGGCCTTATGTGCCAATTGTGGGGTGGGGGTCATCTTACCCCAAGGCTAAGTAAAATAATGCCAGACTTAATTTCATTGTGTTTATGCTCAATTTGATTCATTTGATAGGAATAATCTCATATTTGGTTTGTGCTCCAAATGCAAAGAAAAAAATAACCAGATGAGATTAAGTACTTTTCATTAGTCAAATGCATGTTAATGCATTATGTTAAATGTAATATGTTTAATAATATGTTTTTTAAATGTAAAAGTCAACATACTGAGGTTCTGTTTAGTAGACAACCAAAATTATGAAGCAGCACAACTTCAACATTGATAATAATAATAAATGTTTCTTGATCAGCAAATCAGCATATTAGAATGATTTCTGAAGGATCATGTGACACTGAAGACTGGAGTAATGATGCTGGAATAAATTACATACTTAAAAATATTCAAATAGAAATATATATATATATGCCCATGCATCATGGTGCTTAAAGCACACACACTCCATTTGAGAAAAATATTTAAATATATCTGAGATTTCTCTAGATCAGTGTAATGGCCATGCATGGAACGTGTTAAATCAATTACTCCTTTGCCTTCGCTTTATATTGATTTCCTGAATGAACCAGCCAGATCTGTTGGATTTGAGAACTGCAGGCTTTTTTGACAACTGTTTATTTTTCAGCTTTCCAACTCAATTTGAAATCTCTAATCCGAAGCTTAAACAATGATTCTTTAGCTGTATAGTTATTTGTCAGTCATAAAAATATAAACATACTGCCTCTTTGCCTGAGAGAAATACAGAGCTTTTCTGCACCCGTAAATTCAAAGCGACACCACACTAATGTAAATACATCTCTCTCTTTCTGTCGCCTAACCTCCCAGTAAACTACATTCAACAAAATCACATCTACAAAGCTGTCAGGAAAAGGTATATTCTGCAAGGTAGCTATTTGTTCCATCTACAAATGACATATTTCCTTTGCCTAGAAAGCCTCTGAAACGCAAAACAATTTAGTGTATGAAGGATCCAGAGTAAGTGCAGTAGTTTCATGAAGGTTATAATTTTTTCCTAACTATTTATAACTAGTATAGGAATTGAGGTTGAATTTCCCCAGCCCTGCTCTCTTTTTGCAAGATCTAGCATGCACCACTTCCACAATTACATAACCTGGGCAATATGACCAAATATATCAGTAGAAATGTCAAGATTTTACTGTACATATCTTACAGTATTTTCATTCATATATATATATATATATATCGATCAGGCATAACATTATGACCAAGGGAATAACTGAATATCTCTTCATCACGGCACCTGTTAGTGGGTGGGATATATTAGGCAGAAGTTATATCCTCAAAGTTGATTTGTTAGAAGCAGGAAAAATGGGCAAGTGTAAGGATTTGAGCGAGTTTGACAAGGGCCAAATTGTGATGGCTAGACGACTGGGTCAGAGCATCTCCAAAACTGCAGCTCTTGTGGGGTGTTCCCGGTCTGCAGTGGTCAGAATCTATCAAAAGTGGTCCAAGGAAGGAACAGTGGTGAACCAGCGACAGGTGTCATGGGCGGCCAAGGCTCATTGATGCACGTGGGGAACGAAGGCTGGTCCGTGTGGTCCGATCAAACAGACGAGCTACTGAAGCTTAAATTGCCATCCATGTGGATGTTACTTTGACACGTACCACCTACCTAAGCATTGTTGCAGACCATGTACACCCTTTCATGGAAACGGTATTCCCTGGTGGCTGTGGCCAAAATATATCAGTAGAAATGTCAAGATTTTACTGTACATATAAATACTGTAAGATATGTACAGTAAAGTCTTGACATTTCTACTGATATATTTGGTCATATTGCCCAGGTTATGTAATTGTGGAAGTGGTGCATGCTAGATCTTGCAAAAAGAGAGCAGGGCTGGGGAAATTCAACCTCAACTCCTATACTAGTTATAAATAGGTTAGGAAAAAATTATAACAAGTATCATGTTTAAATGGTGTGTAATATCGTATCTAAAATGAAAAAAAACCAAACCAACGTCCTGTGAAATCCGTGCTTGCAAAGTCTGTGCATGAAATCCGTTCTGCGCGATCCTCTTGTTTGTTAAAATTCTTAAGTCTGAATCAGGCTTGAATTGGTTTGAAATTGACGGCATCATTAATATTTACATCTGAGTAGAGCTTGTGGTTATGGTAAGGGACGTGACATTTCCTGAAAACGTGCTTCTCTGCTGAACGGTGCCAATCACAACACATTGGGACAGCTAACCAATCACAGCACATTTTGTATTTCAGTAGGAGGGGCTTCATCAAAACAGGAACTAAATGACGTGTTCGAGCCACACTGGGAAGAGAGGTGAAATGATTATATATATATATATATATATATATATATATATATATATATATATATATATAATCATTTCATTTCACCTCAAGTATTTCATAATCAGAGTTAATATCTATTTCCTGACTTGACATATATTTGATTTTAAGCCATTTTCTCACACACACACACACACACACAAAAAATCTGATAAAACATGCAAAATATGCTAAATTAATTTTAAACCTTTAAACACAATCAAGCCAATATAGTAGTTTAAAGGGGTCCTATTATGATTTTTCACTTTTTCAACTTTAGTTAGTGTGTAATGTTGCTGTTTGAGCATAAAAAATATCTGCAAGGTTACAAAGCTCAAAGTCCACTCCAAAGGGAGATATTTTATTTAACAGAATCCACTTTGCAAGAACTACAACGAATGACTCGTTTGGACTACAGCGCATTTTTTTTGGATCTTACAAAGTCACAATGTTACTCATTTATATAATCCCGGCCCACGGAATACGCAAAATACGATGCCTGGTGGATCTGATGCTACGTAAAAAAGAGACGCTGTTTTTTCCACCCCGTTTCCAAAACCCATTTGTTTGACCTAAGGCTAACAAAATTAAGAGTGGTTAAAATTTATTTTAAACACTGTTCCTAAACATTATAACCCCAACGTTTATCTGTGTGCTGCACATTTTATGGAGAACAGCTTCCAGAACCTAAGAGAGTACAGCAGGCTACACACAAAAGCTTCTCCTGAAATGGAGCCATTCCCACTTTGTCGGGACAATCTGTTGTTTGTGGATCATAACTTGTAATGTAATATGTCTTATTATTTGTAGTTGTGTTTTCTATTAACAGTTCCAATTATAAGGTTTATGTTGTTGCTATGATGTAAACAAAGGGCAAAGCTTTGCCTCCGCTCGCCTGCTCATTTGTGTTGATACAGTGTTTACTGTAGCGTTTCTAAGACGGTTCACCACCCTTAGGAAAATAAACCATGGTTTTGTGATCAATTACTGTTTGTATTACCATAGTTTTCCGACAAGTATCATGTTTAAATGGTGTGTAATATCGTATCTAAAATGAAAAAAACCAAACCAACGTCCTGTGAAATCCGTGCTTGCAAAGTCTGTGCATGAAATCCGTTCTGCGCGATCCTCTTGTTTGTTAAAATTCTTAAGTCTGAATCAGGCTTGAATTGGTTTGAAATTGACGGCATCATTAATATTTACATCTGAGTAGAGCTTGTGGTTATGGTAAGGGACGTGACATTTCCTGAAAACGCGCTTCTCCGCTGAGCGGTGCCAATCACAACACATTGGGACAGCTAACCAATCACAGCACATTTTGTATTTCAGTAGGAGGGGCTTCATCAAAACAGGAACTAAATGACGTGTTCGAGCCACACTGGGAAGAGAGGTGCTGTAATAATGTAAAATATGTGAAAAATAATGTGTTTTTTGAACAATCAAGCATGAAAGCATATTCTAGTACACCCCAAAAACAAAATCAAGACTTTGTAAAAGGGCATAATAGGATAGCATAGCCATCTTTAGAATTCTGTCTTTGAAATTCCGTTTGCTCTGTATATTTCTATGGCATTGCTGTCAGAGTAATTAGCTGGTGGATTTACTTATTGTAGAGTTAACGAAAGTTACCATTGTAATGTTTGAAGCGGATGTCATAACAAATGTCAGTAGACGGGGAAGATTTTAAAACGAGCGGTTCATTTATAAATCCGTAAGATCTTACCTTCATGCTGTGGAAATAGTGGGCGGGGCTACATACAGTCTATAGATTCAGAACTATTCATTTTGTAATATTACTTTTTTGTTTTTACCTGAAGTATTTCATAATGTGAAGCTGTTTTTGCACTAATGCCAGACATTTCATTGTGTTCATGCTCATTTTTGTTCATTTGATATGAATAATCTTATCTTTTGGTTTCTGCTCCAAATTGAAAAGAGAAAACAATCAGATGAGATGAAGCACTTTTCAATAGTCAAGTATTTTATTTACTGAAATATCCAAACACTGGCATTTTCACATGGTTACTGAATATATAAAGCACTGTTGTGATATTCAGCGTTACCGTGACATACTGCCGCTCATATAGCCCACTCGTACTCCAGAGGTCGAGAGGGTAAATACTGCATTATTTATCAACCATTCAAGTTATGACTGTCGAAAGTTGCTAACTGCTCTTTCTCCATCCCTGCTAAATGTAATCTGACTTCAAGGGCAACTGCTCTGCGAAGTCACTCCATTCAGAACATTTATAGAGCCGTTTAGGGTTTAAGAAATCCTAGAGACATTCATTACAAAATTAGTTTTTTATGTCAGTGGAATTTTATAGTACAAAAAAGCTAGAGCTAATTCAGAATATGACCCCACATTAAAACCCTGTAAAAGTACATCTAATCTTTTCTTTTAGGATATGAATGGACAAAACATGCTTTTACGTCTGTCTTCTGGCCACTTTAATATGTATGATCTTGTTACTCCTACTCCACTACTATAAGTTTACTGCAGTGTATAGTATACTTACAGTATGTACATTTTCTGTATGCACAGAATACCCAAATGGCCAAACGTATTTAGCAGTAGTAGAGCTGATCACGAGCAATACTATACTCCACAATGCAATGCACTCTACAGTGGGATGAATAAACCGGAGCTAGTATCAACCTTAATATCTATTTCTTGAATTAACATGTATATGATTTAAAGCCATTTTCACACAAAGAAATCTGATAAAACATCATAATAACCATATTTAGTTAAATTATTATTTAAAACAAATGGCACTCACATAAAGATGTCACATGACAAAAATGTGCATACTACTCATGCATAAGTTGCATAATGATGACTGCGTTCACGCCATGTCATAATTACTGTAACACGTGACGTTGTACCTGAGCTGTTTTTAATGGCAATACTATCAACGGCTAAATTAATCTGCAGCGGTCACGTGGTACAAGTCGGAGCTCCGAGTTTACACAAGTACTAAGAGGACTAAGTCGGAAACTCATAATTATGGTAATTCCGTGAATGCACCTTGAGTTCTGATCCATAATAAGAAATATACAGTATATACAGCACAATAGTATTCTATTCTGAATACAGCTAAAGTCTGCAGTCAACAGAAGCATTGCAAGTATGCAAATAACTAAACTCTTAAAAATAAAGGTTTTATATGGGGCTTGTACAGATGCCATAGAAGAACCATTTTTGTTTCCCCAAAGAACCTTTCAGTCAGTCCTTAACCCTTAAATGCATACCTCGGGTCTTTAGTGACCCGGGACGTCATTCACTACCCTCCTTCTCATTCATTTTTTAAAGTTAGACATCAACCTTCTTAGTATTCCTCGATCAATTCATTATAAACAATATAACAAGAAAAAAATTACACAATTATAAAAGAATGCCTGTTTTTCCATTCATTTTTTATAAAAAATTGTATAGGGTCACTAACGACCCGAGGTGTGTAAGAGTGTACGTATATTTTTTTCTGCACAACAATAATTGAATCTTTGATGACTGAATAAGTACAATTCACCTTTATTCCACAAGGTGGCAATGTCCGATACACAATGATGAAGTGACATTTCACTCATAGTTACTGCAGACTGAAAACAAAACAATAATAAGTATAATCTGCAAAACTTTAAATGGCTCAGTGATTTACTGCAGAGCAAGTACCGAACACAATCAAATATTAGTGTCACTGTCAGTTGATGGTGGATCTGGTGAAGAAGCTGTCAGCGATCAAAATATTGATTTTGAAGATGTTGAAAATGATAGTTTTGAGAATATGTTTGAGATGGCGAATATGAGCCAGATGCTGACTGTACTGGGAAATGAGCTCTGACGAGGACAGTGATGATGGTATAAAACATCTGCTCAAACGGAACCCTTCCAAGCTCCAAAAGGTAACAAAATATGCTTTATTTTATACTTCTGTAATAGTTACTAATTTCAGGAGAGTTTTATATTATCGCGACAGGTAGAAATCCATCCGTGTTAGATATAGATCCGGGTCGCTAAAGACCCGAATATGTAAGAATGATTGGGGAAACAGTCATGCATTTAAGGGTTAAAAGAACCATTTGTTTCTAGGTATGAAAATAATTAAAGTAATTAAAATAATTACACTCTTAAAAATGCTGGGTTGTTTCAATCCAAATTTGGGTCAAATATGGACAAACCCAACTGTTGGGTTAATATTCTAATTAAAACATTTGACCCAATGGTTGGGTTTGTCCATATTTGACCCAAATTTGGGTTGAAACAACGCAGCATTTTTTAATAGTATAGTATTAATAATCAAAAGAACCTATTTCCAGTATAAAGAACCTTTTGTGGAATGGAAAGGTTGGATGTTAAAGTAGTTCACCCAAAAATGAAAATGTGACCAAGCTACAGGCAAAAAAAGTGAAAAAAAAATTTAAATTTTGGTAAAAAAATTAGTTCATTAAGCACTCGTCTAGCGATCCCAATGCTCCAAATAGCAATTAAACATCTAAAAGTATCTTTATTTGTACGTCCATGAAAAATGCCCTGCTCGCTTCTCGATCACTGGCGCAATCATTTTCATAATCATAATCATTTTAAAGCGCAACATTCCGACTTTGTAAATATTCATAGCGACTTCTCGATGGCATGTGTCTGAACAATGAAATCTGATTTTCAAACTCTGACGTAAACAAAACGATCTTACTCACGCTGACTGACAGATCCAAAGCGCTCGCACAAAGACTCTCAGACAGCGCGCGACCCTGATATACACAGAATTACAGTATTATAAAATATCTGTCTTGGCAAGTATTCACGCAAACATTATCTGTTATGTGTTAAATGTTAAAAATCTGTTAAATGAACGTTTGGTTAACTGTTGGGGAAAAACATCTGATGTGTAACATTATATTATATCTGTGCATTACAGGAGGTCTTAATATAGGCTGTCTGTCTTATTAATGCTAATATATATATTTCCTATAGATATGGGTTTTGACAAATTTGGTTTTAAGGTATGGTTGCTGGGTGATTTTGTTTTGGAACCTTCAGAAAACTTTAACTCGATTTTTCTCAAAATTGACTCTATCGACTTCAAACAGGTATAGCTCATTCATTTCTTGTCCAAAACACATTATACATCTTTTTGAAGGTTTTTTAACAGAGAATGTGGAAATAACAATAACTCATTTTTGAAAATTTGCTCATTGTGACTCACTTTGCCAGCATGGATCACAAATTATCCCATAATTGACTCACCCTCAAGCCATCCTAGGTGTAAATGACTTTCTTTTTTCAGCTGAACACATTGGAGTTATATTAAATAATATCCTGGCTCTTGCCAGATTTGTAATGGCATTGAATAGTGTAGTTTTTGAAGCTCCAAAAAGCGCATCCATCCATCATAAAAATGACCCCAGTGGGCATAAAACAAAGCAATAGGTTTTTGTAAGAAAAATATCCATATTTAAAACTTTATAAACTATAATCACTGGCTTCCGGCAATGGCCTTACACGCATTCACAAGGGAGTCAAGTTCCGGGGAAAAGGTGACCTCTGACCCGGCATAGGACGTAGCTCCTCTTCCTCTGACATTTTACTTTAAAACTTCGTTTTAGACTTCTAATTCGTGACCGGCGTTTTGTTTTGCTCTATCCTCTGTGCTTCCGCGTTCATCAATTCTCTCGCTATGCCTACATCATAAGTCATATATCACACGTCTGTTGCCGGAAGCCAATGAATATAGTTTATAAAGTTTTAAAAATGGATATTGTTCTTACAAAAACCCATTGCTTCGCTTCAGAAGGCATTTATTAACCCACTAGAGTCGTTTTATGATGGATGGATAGATGCACTTTTTGGAGCTTCAAAACTGCCATTATAAAGCTAGGAAGAGCCAGGATATTATTTAATATAACTCTGATTGTGTTTGGCTGAAAGAAGAAAGTCATATACACCTAGGATGGCTTGAGGGTGAGTAAATTATGGTATAACTTTCATTTTTGGGTGAACTATTCCTTTAAAGCTTCTTCATGGAACCATAGAAGTCAATAAAGAGTGAGTGTATATCTCAATTTGGCCAACATGAATCTTTCGTTCTCTATGCCCGGACCACAATAATACGACATTTCTTTAATTACCTACATTAATTCACATCCAATTGATCAGGAATATTGATTATTGGATTCAGGGATAAGGAGAACCTTACTAATAGCTGTTAATCTCCACAGAGAAGCAGAGTATGTGTGGAAGGAAAATCACTAGCTATAAAGCAGCACCACAGTAACAGTAAAGCTCACACAACATACAACCCATGATGAGTTAGTAATTTATACACAATCCACGCCTCCACACACCTGCCCTTATGCTCCAACGCATAACTGCTCGCAACTTATTCTCACGCAACACACGCCTACACACAACCCACGCTTAATTTGTGCTCACTAGTCAGTTTGGCAGAAAACAAAGGATGAAGAGAGAATAATTGACCAAGCTACAGATGAGGCATGCAGCTTTCAGCCTTTATTATGCTTTCACAGAGACAGCAACAATATTTATCTATCTTTTATATTCTCGCAGCTATCGGCAAAATCGGTTATTAGTTCAAACAGTAGTACTGTACATAAGCTGTTTTATGAACAACTGTTTGAGTCATCATGAAATCAAAAGTGACAAATCTTATTTTTTCATGGATTTCTGCAGTATTTATTATAAATAATTTATCCATGCACGTCTTTTTTTTTTCTTAAAAATGTGCCCTCATAATTTTTAATCAAAATAACTTCCCCTCCACCTGAAGCAATGGCAGGACAAACTGTCAATCACATGAGATCAACCAACAGCAAATGACAAAAATCCAACCATCCAATCAATTGCCAATGGACAAAATCAAGTCCCGCACTACATTTTGTCTTGTTCAAGAAGGATATACGTCACAAAAGGGAAGATGATCACAACTTCCGTTTCATCCGGATTATCCCTGTATATAGATACTGTATATATATATATATATATATATATATATATACACACTCACCTAAAGGATTATTAGGAACACCTGTTCAATTTCTCATTAATGCAATTATCTAATCAACCAATCACATGGCAGTTGCTTCAATGCATTTAGGGGTGTGGTCCTGAGCAAGACAATCTCCTGAACTCCAAACTGAATGTCAGAATGGGAAAGAAAGGTGATTTAAGCAATTTTGAGCGTGGCATGGTTGTTGGTGCCAGACGGGCCGGTCTGAGTATTTCACAATCTGCTCAGTTACTGGGATTTTCACGCACAACCACTTCTAGAGTTTACAAAGAATGGTGTGAAAAGGGAAAAACATCCAGTATGCGGCAGTCCTGTGGGCGAAAATGCCTTGTTGATGCTAGAGGTCAGAGGAGAATGGGCCGACTGATTCAAGCTGATAGAAGAGCAACTTTGACTGAAATAACCACTCGTTACAACCGAGGTATGCAGCAAAGCATTTGTGAAGCCACAACACGCACAACCTTGAGGCGGATGGGCCACAACAGCAGAAGACCCCACCGGGTACCACTCATCTCCACTACAAATAGGAAAAAGAGGCTACAATTTGCACGAGCTCACCAAAATTGGACAGTTGAAGACTGGAAAAATGTTGCCTGGTCTGATGAGTCTCGATTTCTGTTGAGACATTCAGATGGTAGAGTCAGAATTTGGCGTAAACAGAATGAGAACATGGATCCATCATGCCTTGTTACCACTGTGCAGGCTGGTGGTGGTGGTGTAATGGTGTGGGGGATGTTTTCTTGGCACACTTTAGGCCCCTTAGTGCCAATTGGGCATCGTTTAAATGCCACGGCCTACCTGAGCATTGTTTCTGACCATGTCCATCCCTTTATGACCACCATGTACCCATCCTCTGATGGCTACTTCCAGCAGGATAATGCACCATGTCACAAAGCTCCAATCATTTCAAATTGGTTTCTTGAACATGACAATGAGTTCACTGTACTAAAATGGCCCCCACAGTCACCAGATCTCAACCCAATAGAGCATCTTTGGGATGTGGTGGAACGGGAGCTTCGTGCCCTGGATGTGCATCCCACAAATCTCCATCAACTGCAAGATGTTATCCTATCAATATGGGCCAACATTTCTAAAGAATGCTTTCAGCACCTTGTTGAATCAATGCCACGTAGAATTAAGGCAGTTCTGAAGGCGAAAGGGGGTCAAACACAATATTAGTATGGTGTTCCTAATAATCCTTTAGGTGAGTGTATATATACACACACATTATATTTTGTGATTTTGTTGCTACAGTGTGAGCCCAGATGAGTACACGTCTAAGAGCCAATCACAATTTTGTTAGGGCCGCTGAGATGACAAATTGAGGCTGAAGCCACTTCACTAGGATCTAGAATGGCATATGATTCATCGCACATTTATAGAGTGGCAGCCACAATGCCTTGTAAAAGTCTGAAATCATAAATCCTTAAAAGTCAAAATAGTCTCTCTAAGACTGCTGCCATTGTCCAGTACCATACAGTGCAGGAAAAATACAACTCACCAAGCAGCATTGGATTTGAACAGAATAGAACTTTTATGTGATTCTATGTAAATGAAATGCTGCATCAAACCTTAAACTTTGCTGTTGTCATGACACCCAGTAGCATGTTCTGTTTTCTGTTAGCTCTGCATGAAAATCAATAAAAAAGTTTTTTTTGTAATTTTGATTTTAGAAATTTACATAAAAATGTTTACATATAGTCCACAAGACAAAATTGAATTGAATGCTGAATTTATTAAAACGACCCTGTCCAAAAGTTTATGTACCCTTGATTCTTTCTTAATACTGTGTGTCGTTCCCTGGATGATCCACAGCTGTTTTTGTGTTTTGTGATGGTTGTTCTTGAGTCCCTTGTTTGCCCTGAGCAGTTAAACTGACCAGTGTTCTTCAGAAAAATCCTCCAGGCCCTGCAAATTCTTCAGTTTTCCAGCATCATTTGCATATTTGAACCCTTTCCAACAGTGACTGTATGATTTTGAGATCCATCTTTTCACACTGAGGACGATTGAGGGACTCAAACACAACTATTAAAAAAGGTTCAAACCTTCACTGATGCTCCAGAAGGAAACACGACGCATTAAGAGCCTAAGAATTTGAAGATCAAGGTAAATTGTACCTAAAGGTGCACTATGTAACTTTTCCATCCACTAGAGGTCACCTATTCAAAACAAAGGAGTAGTTTGATGATGCCAAGTTTGAGCGCAGAATCTTGGGACATGTGGTCTTCACCTCACAGCCGGTGGAAAAGAATCGGGATAGGACTCGGGCAGAAATCATGTTCATGGATGCGATTATTAACGTTACTGTAGTATGAAGCAGAGCAGGACCGAGTGTTGTGGGAGCTGAGCAAGGCCGCTGGAGTGATTATTAATAAGATGAACGCAACACACGCCCTTGCGAGCAGCAGGACTTTTATTATGCCACAGTCGCCAGCACCATTTCCGCTTTTCCGGTCATGAGTATGAGGTAACGCAGCTCTGTTAATCATATTAGATACATTTAAGTATGTTGAAAATGATGTTATGACGTTACTCTGCGCGTTCACTCAGTGGCTGCTATGACACTTGTTGCACACTGCAGTAAGAGTAAAGAGTTTCTGCAAAATAAAACCGGAAACCGAGGGTAACGCAGATATGACGCAATTGACAGGCGACTCCCTCACACGTCCCGGTTCCTTGGTTAAAATAGCAATTTTCTCACGATTTACAAATAGTTGGAAACATTTGGGATATTTTAAATACTCAACTGAACAAAATATATAACACTGGCCTAGTGGTTTTTGGATATTTTACTGCAAAAATTTTACATATTGCAGCTTTAATTTGTCTTCCAGGAAACATGTAAGTATCTTCTGTTGCTTCCGAAGGGCAGTACTAAATAAAAAAAAAAAGAAAAGATATTTAAACAAAATAAGAAAAATGTGGACATCTTCATCCTGTTCAAAAGTTGAACAGGATGAAGATGACAGATGACAGATGAACCCCCGACTCTTATTGCATCGTGTTTCCTTCTGGAGCATCAGTGAATGTTTGAACCTTTTTTAATAGGTGTGTTTGAGTCCCTCAACCGTCCTCAGTGTGAAAAGATGGATCTCAGAATCATACAGTCACTGCTGGAGAGGGTTCAAATATGCAAATGATGCTGGAAAACTGAAGAATATTTGGGATCTGGTGGATTTTTCTGAAAAACGTTGGGCAGTTTAACTGCTCAGGACAAACAAGAGACTCATGAACAACCATCACAAAACAAAAAAACAGCTGTGGATCATCCAGGGAACGACACACAGTATTGAGAATCAATATATATATATACACATTTGTTGAATGTGGTGCAATTAAAAATCACACAATGGTTTACTTATTGCTTCACATGTTGACAGCTTAACTAAGTTATGTTATTGTTAACTAAAACTAAAAATATTAGATGAAAAACTTAAATTTAGAATTAGAAATGTTAACAGAAAAAAAAATGACAAACTAAAACTGAAATTAAAATAAATTAAAGTTAAATAATAACAACTAATAAAATGGCAAACACATAACACAATCACTAAAACTTAAACTAAAATTAAAACTGAAAATATAAAAATACAGCCTAATTCACCATATTAACAATTAATATTACAATCGTTCATAAATAAGACAAAACATATTTTCGGCTCATATTTTCAGCCTTTTTTCTCTTTCGGCCAAAAACAGAAAATGCCATTTGCATCCTATATAATAATATTTATAAAATATAATTATAAATACATGTATGACACTAATATGGGGTTCAGATTTGCTATTTCAATACGTAAAAATGAAAACGTACTGCTTAGATTATCAGTTAGCCGATTCCCAGTCAAATCGTGACAGGAAACTTGCTTTGGAAAATAGCAGAATATAATAAGCAGTGTCGTTACACTCTTATATTTTTTTAGTGTCTATGCATGCAATGAGAGCCATTAATTTGTTTGTCTTTGATCAGAGCAGCTCTGCATAAGCAGGAGATGAAGTCTCTGATGATTACTCTTACTGTAGTACAAATCAGCCTCTTGAGAGCATGATAGGACGGCCATCACTGTGCACCAAGTCTCTGAAAACAAGATCATTATGATGGTGCATGCCTACTAGACAAACGTCTGTGTTCTTTGCCGTCTTTACTTTTAAACACAAATAAAAGGATATGAGTGCTTAAAGTCCTTTGTCCTTTGATACACTATAAAATGCCTTAATTCCAGTAAATGGCCCTGTTTCCTCATTTAAAGAGATCCAATTTTTCAAAACTATTAGTCCTAAAGGCCATCTAAGCAACATCTAGAGTGCAAAAAACCTGCAGGAATGGAGCAGCAAGCCAATGATAAGCCAGTCAGGAAATTAGACTTTCCTTTAACCTATCAAACGTCACAATCCAGCAGAAAGACGGTGACACAGAGGAGAGGCACTGGAGAAACACTGAACACGATCAATATGAGAAAAGTGTTTCCTATCTCCACAGCACAGACACAAAAAAAGAAACCTCTAAGCTCATTTAAAGGTGAAGGATATAAATTATACACCACTAGTGGAAACACGTACCAAATTGAACTGCAATCTGCATGCTACTCTTATGCATACTGTGCATAATATTTCAACCTATAGGCTCACTGCCTCTACCTACATTTTTGCAAATCTCCAAAAACTGACCTATATATACAAATCACTGCCATTTCCAGCTGAAATGAACACTAGTGGCAGTAAAACCCCAAAGACTTGTATTCATTTCCGCAGAAATTATGATTACAGTGTTATGACCTCAAACACTTTTACTATAGTGCATGATTTGTAAGCTAATACATTTTGATGTTTGCATCACATAACCAGCTCCATTTGCATGGCTTTTTAGCACCACTCACCGGACATTTTACTTCAAACAACAAACATAATACAGCGTTGCCATATTCACGTTTTCGGATAAAATGTTTTCGGACATTTTACTTTGAAAGTTTTGCAAAATATGCAAGAAGCAACGTAATATCATTTTGCAGAATGAGCCTGGGTTGTAATATTTTCTGTGTGAATAGAATACATGGACCTGCTACAAATGCCAAAATGTGTAGTATACAACAGAGCCTGATGCATGCAAGATTGCATCCCTAAATGCAATGCAATGCACTTGACTGAATTTTCAATAGCATACTAGCATACTACACTCTTAAAAATAAAGGTTCTTTACTGGTGACAAAGAACCTTTCCAAAAGGTGCTTTACAGTGAAAAAAGGTTCTTTAGATTATTAAAATGTTTTACATACTAAGAAAAACATGATTATTTTAAGTACTGTTCACTGAAAGTTCTTTGATGAACCTTTCCATTTCCAGTATGGTGAATTTTTATGTCTATTTTGACTCATTATTTGAGTGGACTGCCACAAGACATTTTTTACACACACACAAAAAGCAAAATGACATCACTTGCTGAAATTAAAAATGCAATGTGATGAGGTTATGTGACAGCAATGTTGAAACATATTCACTATATTGGGACACCCCTCCAAATCATTGAATTCAGGTGTTCCAATCACTTCCATGGCCACAGGTGTATAAAATCAAGCACCTAGGCATGCAGACGCTTCTACAAACATTTGTGAAAGAATGGGTCGCTCTCAGGAGCTCAGTGAATTCAGGCGTCCATTCATGAAATTTCCTCACTACTAAATATTCCACGGTCAACTGTTAGTGGTATTATAACAAAGTGGAAGCAATTGGGAACAACAGCAACTCAGCCACGAAGTGGTAGGCCACGTAAAATCACAGAGCGGGTTCAGCGCATGCTGAGGTGCACAGTGCGCAGAAGTTGCCAACTTTTTGCAGAGTCAATAGCTACAGACCTAGCTCAAGAACAGTGCGTAGAGAGCTTCATGGAATGGGTTTCCATGGCCGAGCAGCTGCATCCAAGCCTTACATCACCAAGTGCAATGCAAAGCGTCGGATGCAGTGGTGTAAAGCACGCCGCCACTGGACTCTAGAGCAGTGGAGACGTGTTATCTGAAGGGACGAATCACGCTTCTCTGTCTGGCAATCCGATGAACGAGTCTGAGTTTGGTGGTTGTCAGGAGAACGGTACTTGCCTGACTGCATTGTGCCAAGTGTAAAGTTTGGTGAAGGGGGGATTATGGTGTGGGGTTGTTTTTCAGGGGTTGGGCTTGGCCCCTTACTTCCAGTGAAAAGAACTCTTAATGCTTCAGCATACCAAGACATTTTGGACAATTTCATGCTCTCAACTTTGTGGGAACAGTTTGGGGATGGCCCCTTCCTGTTCCAACATGACTGCGCACCAGTGCACAAAGCAAGGTCCATAAAGACATGGATGAGCGAGTTTGGTGTGGAGGAACTTGACTGGCCTGCACAGAGTCCTGACCTCAACCCGATAGAACACCTTTGGGATAAATTAGAGCGGAGACTGCGAGCCAGATCTTCTCGTCCAACATCAGTGCCTGACCTCACAAATGCGCTTCTAGAAGAATGGTCAAAAACTCCCATAAACACACTTCTACACCTTGTAGAAGGCCTTCCCAGAAGAGTTAAAGCTGTTATAGCTGCAAAGGGTGGGCCAACTCCATATTAAACCCTACGGATTGGGATGACATTAAAGTTCATGTGCATGTAAAGGCAGGCATTCCTTTTGGCAATATAGTGTATCATTGCATGGGATTGCTCCTGTCTGCCTCCTGTTTGTCCTGCTGACTGCTGTGCTCGCGTGTGCTTTGCTTGCTTTTGAATCTTTATTTGATATCATTCCCTGTTGTTTAAACTGCTAAATATAATTTACCCATCACCATATATTGTCTAATATTGCCTACCACATTAAATCTGACACCGCTAGCTTTTAATCTAAATCACTATCACGCGTTAGCATTTCGCTAGCCTGTTAGCTTGCCATCTCTGCACTCGGGTCTCTTGTTTTCTGAGTTCATTAAACAACTGTGGTGAGTTGGATTAGTAAATAGACTCCATCAAACAACTGTGGTAAATTGGATTAATCAACAAATACGGTAAGCCATGTCTTCTTCTCCTGTCATTGTCACTTTGCACTGCATGTTTCATGTTTAGTATATCTTTCTCTGTTGGCGAACAGGGCTTCACATGTGATAAATGTAAGGAGATAGTCAGGCTGACGGAAAAGATTTCAGAATTAGAGACACGCATCCAGACTTTATTTGAGAGTAGTGAGAATGTAACAGCTTTATACACTGCTTTGGATGCGAATAGCTTAGTGAACTCTGTACATTGTTCGGTTCCGGCTGTAGAGCCCGTGCAGCAGGGCAACTGGGTGACGGTGAGACGGCATAGTCGCAGATCAAAAAAACACTCTTCCGTTCCGATTAGAACATCAAACAGGTTCTCCCCACTCAGTGACGCACCCACTGAGAATCCTGTTGAAAGTGCCCTAGTTATTGGCGATTCTATTACACGGAACGTGAAAATAGAGACACCAGCCACCATAGTCACATGTTTACCGGGAGCCAGAGCGCCTGACATCAAAGCAAATTTAAAAGTGCTGGCTAATGCTAATCGTAAATTCTCTAAGATTATTATTCACGTCGGCACAAATGATGTTCGACTTCGCCAGTCGGAGATCACCAAAATTAACATTAAAGAGGTGTGTAAACTCGCAAGTACAATGGCAGATGACGTTTTTTGCTCTGGTCCCCTCTCCGTTAAAAGGAGTGATGAGATACTTAGCAGACTATCATCACTCAATGGCTGGTTGTCTAAGTGGTGTCCGCAAAATAACATAGGGTTCATAGACAATTGGAAAAGCTTTTGGGGCAGACCTGACCTGTTGAAAAAAGATGTTATTCATCCTTCCTGGGATGGTGCCGCTCTTCTCTCTAGTAATTTGGCACATAGTCTTAAAGCTAAACATTGACTAACTGGGGCCCAGGTCAGGAAGCAGACGGACTGGCTTACCCGACCGCCTGCTAGCTGTCTCACATCACAGAAGTCAGATAAATCCCAGCACATAGGGACTCTTTCACCTAGATATTATCACATAGAGATTCTGTCTGTTCCACGAATTAGTAAATACAAAAAACCATCAGAACCATTCAACGGTAAAAATTGAATTGATGTCCAACAAATAAACAACAGATATAATACAGATGATCAAATGATAAAGCTCGGGCTGCTGAATATTCGATCCCTTTCCTCAAAAGCGCTTATTGTTAATGATATGATTACAGATCATAACCTAGATGTGCTGTGTTTGACAGAAACCTGGCTAAAACCTGACGATTACATTACTTTAAATGAGTCCACCCCCCAAGATTATTGTTATAAACACGAGCCACGTCTGAAAGGTAAAGGGGGAGGTGTTGCTGTAATTTATAATAATATCTTCGGTATTACTCAGAAGTCTAGTTTCAAATATAATTCCTTTGAAGTTTTGGTGCTTTATGTAACGTTATGTAGTGAAATTGATAAATCCCATTTGACATTTGTGCTGGCTACTGTACACAGGCCACCAGGGCACCATACAGACTTTACCAGAGAATTTGCTGATTTTCTATTAGAGTTAGTACTGGCTGCAGATAAAATCCTAATTGTTGGTGATTTTAATATCCATGTAGACAATGAAAAAGACGCATTGGGATTGGCATTTAGAGACATTCTAAACTCTATTGGAGTAAGGCAACACGTGTCAGGACCCACTCATCGCCGTAATCATACGTTAGACCTAATACTGTCACATGGAATAAATGTTGATACCATTGAAATTCTGCAGCAGAGCGATGACATCTCAGATCATTACCTAGTATCATGTACACTTAATTCAGCAAAGGCTGCAAAGCCGTCCCCTCGCTTCAAATATGGCAGGACTATCACTGCTGCGACTAAAGATTTCTTTGTAAATAATCTTCCTCATCAGTTTCATCTCCTCAGCATCCCAGATAGCCTAGAGGAACTCGATGTTGCAACAGAAACTATTGACTCTCTCTTTTCCAGCACTTTAGACACAGTTGCTCCCCGGCGCTTAAAGAAGATTAAAGAAAATAGTCCAACGCCATGGTACAACGAGCACACCCGGGCCCTTAAAACAGCAGCCAGAAAAATGGAGTGCAGCTGGAAGAAAACAAAACTAGAAGTTTTTCGCATTTTGTGGAAAGAGAGCATGATTGCATACAGAAAGGCCCTAAAGACTGCTAGATCTGCTTATTTCTCGACTCTCTTAGAAGAAAACAAACACAACCCTAGGTATTTATTCGATACAGTGGCTAAATTAACCAAAGATAAAGCTTCACCTTCTGATGTTTGTAAACAGCACAGCAGTAATGACTTTATGAACTTCTTTACTTGTAAGATTGATAATATTAGGAAAAAAATTATAACCATGCAGCCGTCTACTACAGTATCACATCAGACAGTGCATTGTAGTGTCACTGAGGAAAAATTACATTCATTCACTGCTATAGGAGAAGAAGAATTGGCTAAACTCGTTAAATCATCAAAATCAACAACATGTATGCTCGAACCCATACCGACTAAACTACTAAAAGAGATGCTTCCAGAGGTCATAGATCCTCTTCTTAATATCATTAATTCATCCTTGACATTAGGATATGTACCGAAAACTTTTAAGTTGGCTATTATTAAACCACTTATTAAAAAAACGCAACTTGATCCTACAAAATTAGTCAATTCCAGGCCATTCTCAAATCTACCCTTTCTGTCAAAAATACTAGAAAAGGCAGTGTCCTCACAATTATGCTCCTTTTTAGAAAGAAATGGTATCTGTGAGAATTTCCAGTCAGGATTTAGACCGTATCATAGTACTGAGACTGCTCTCATTAGAGTTACAATTTACTCTTATCATCCGATCGTGGTTGTATCTCTCTGTTAGTGTTACTCGATCTTAGCGCTGCATTCGATACTATCGACCACAACATTCTTTTGAATAGACTCGAAAATTATGTTGGCATTAGTGGAATTTCATTGGCATGGTTTAAATCATACTTATCTGACCGTTATCAGTTTGTAGCAGTAAATGAAGAGATGTCACACCGAACACAAGTTCAGTATGGAGTACCGCAGGGCTCAGTGCTAGGACCGTTGCTTTTCACCCTGTACATGCTACCACTGGGAGGTATTATTAGGAAGCATGGCGTTAATTTTCATTGTTATGCTGACGATACTCAGCTCTATATTTCTTCACGCCCTGACGAAACTTACCGATTCACAAGATTAACAGAATGCATAGCTGATATAAAAAATTGGATGACTAGTAATTTCCTGCAACTTAATTCCTAGAATACTGTCTAACACTCGATGGCTGCTCTGTCATGTCCTCGTCGTCAGTTAGGAACCTGGGTGTGCTCTTTGATACCAATCTCTCATTTGAAAGCCACGTTTCTAGCATCTGTAAAACTGCATTCTACCATCTTAAAAATATATCTAAATTACGGCACATGCTTTCAATGCAAAATGCTGAACAGTTAGTTCATGCGTTCATGACCTCAATGCTAGATTATTGTAATGCTCTACTGGGTGGTTGCCCTGCTCGCTTAATAAATAAACTGCAGCTGGTTCAAAACGCAGCAGCTAGAGTTCTTACTAGAACCAGGAAGTATGACCATATTAGCCCGGTTCTGGCAACACTGCATTGGCTCCCTATTAAACATCGTATACATTTTAAAATCTTGCTGATTACTTACAAAGCACTAAATGGTTTAGCTCCCCAGTACTTGAGCGAACACTTAACACATTATACTCCATCACGTCTATTGCGCTCTCAAAATTCTGGCCAGTTGATAATACCTAGAATATCAAAATCAACTGCTGGCGGTCGATCCTTTTCCTATTTAGCACCTAAACTCTGGAACAGTCTTCCTAGCATTGTTCGGGAAGCAGACACACTCTGTCAGTTTAAATCTAGACTAAAAACACATCTCTTTACTATGGCATACACATAAAACATTTTTAATCTATATTATTCAAATCAGTTAAACGATTGTTTTAGGCTGCATTAACTAGGTCAGCCGGAACCGGGAACACTTCCAATAACACCTGATGTACTCGTTACATCATAAGAAGAATGGCATCTACGCTAATGTTAGTCTCTCTGTTTATCCCGAGGTTTACTGCAGTCGGCCGGATCTGGGCCGTATCCAGACCAGATGGTGGACCTTAGCCTGGACATGACCGTATCCCTGAAGTGTCTGTAGAGACCGTGTCAATTAAACTCCCCCCTGTAAATGCCGCATCGACACGACATCCTCATTAAACCCGTCCCCGGCGTGACGACTCCAATCTTTCGAATAATCCTACGAATATCTATTGATCTAATATGACTTCTGACCTGTAATGTTGCCAGAATCATAATCATACACTATTTGTTCGTCGGCCAGAGGAGAACTGGCACCCCGACTGAGCCTGGTTTCTCCCAAGGATTTTTTCTCCATTCTGGCCCTGAAGGAGTTTTGGTTCCTTGCCACCGTCGCCTTTGGCTTTTGGCTTGCTCAGTTGGGGACACTTAAATTTCAACTATATTACTGATCTGCCCGCATTGACACTATATGATAATTGAAATGAGCTGGATGACATCACCGCTTTCTCCAGAGCGGCTGTACAGCCGAATCAAATTCCGTTGCATTATTTTCCTGTTACCACTGTGAAGCTGCTTTGAAACAATTGCCATTGTAAAAAGCGCTATATAAATAAAGGTGATTTGATTTTGATTTGATTGCATAATGCAGTATATAGTATGCAGCATAAATTTCCATTCTCAACACATATAGCCATTGGCTCAACCTGTTGACTCGACTACTTGTTTTAGGTAGTTGAGGCAACTGGTTGTAGTGTTTGCAATTTGTCATTAAATTTGCAATTCTGTTTGATGCTGGCACAGAAACTACACACATCACCTTCAAATTCTGATGCTACTATCTGTTGTAGTAACCTCAAATTACTAGAAATTACTAGGTTTACTACAGAAAACAAAATAATAATAATAATAAAAATAATAAAAATGTGTTACATTTATATAGCGCTTTTCTGGGTACTCAAAGCGATTTACATATGGAAAGGGGGAATCTCCTCAAAAATGTCTGATAGGCACATTTCAGCGCACAAAACATTTACCGACGCCTACTTACTCAAAACATATGCTTGTATGCAACATTTGGTATTGCTTACAACGGTCCGTCATTCACATAAATATTCACCAATTGACAAAAAGCCAAAGGTTTTTAATGAGCACAACTAGTTTGCCCAAAGGTTTCACCAAACTCCCAGCTGACAGATTTGCCTCCAAACCAGAGAGTCCTCTTTGTGCTGTTCTATTTGTAGACAAAGGAAAAGCAAATGGTGAAATGAGAGCACTCCCCCAGTGAGGCGCTTAAAGTGTGGCTGACGGTTTAATGAATGCTAATTGCTCCTTAGTGGAAGCATGGGATAAAAATGTCCACACACACACAGCCGAATCACATATGCCCTGATATATTACAACTATATGATCCCTCACAGCCACATTTAGTAGCATCTCAAATTTTTCCTAACCCTCTCAGCAGAATAAAAATACAAAATACATGAACCTCTAATTTAGCCAATAGTCTGTCGTAATTTAATATACAATCAGATTAATGGGGCAACAGTGATTTTATTGGTTCCGGTTGCCAATTGGCTGTATTGTTGGTTGTAGTGGGCTTTCTTATACCAACATTATTAGTGCACCACTCAACTTGCCATAGCTTTTGAAAACAACTGCCGGTAAATTACATGCTTTAATGTCTCCACTGAATATAGTATACTCACAAAAAAGTGATACTACTATATAGCAAATCTCAAATGCCTGATTTTTGACCACTCAGCTCAAGTTGGATAAACTAAAATAAGAATGCATATAAGTATGCATACACTCTAAAAAATCTGTAAAATTAGGGCACAATATACTGTATAAATTTAAACAGAAATCTATTTGTTACAGGTGTTTTACCTGTATTTTGAATTTTGCACTTCATTGATCTGTGTTTTAGGGTTAATGGAAATGTCTGTAAAATTACTGGATAATGTCCAGATAATGAGCTGCTAGTACTTTTTCTGTTATTTTACGAATTTATTTTTTACAGTGGGGCAATATATATACTTTATTATACTTTATACTATATAGCATATCTCAGCTGCTTGGTTGATTGTATCATTACAAAATGTAAACTATATTATTGCCCAGCTCTAATTTGCGGTTACACTTTATTTTAAGGTGTCATTGTTACAGTGTAATTCTATATTTAAGTACTGGGTAATATTAATTAACTACATGTACTTACTATAGGGTTAGGGTAGGATTAGGGTTTGGTTGAGGGTTAGTTGCATGCAATTTTGCATAATTTATTACTATGTTATTACTATGGTAAGTACATGTAGCATATGTAACAAGGACACTGTTAAAAAAAAGTGTTACCAAATTTGCTAAATGCATAATGAATAATAATGAAGACATTAGGATACTATAAACATTAAAATCATGATTTTCCGCAAAGCTGCCTGAATCAATGTCTATTGTGAAAAGCGTTCAAAAATAAATTTGACTTGACTTTTGACTAAAGAAATAGCATGTCTTTCTAATTTGACAATGAATCCTTTTTTGTCAGCAATACTAATTATTCTACATGGGTAAATGTTTGAATAGAATCTGCAGCAGTGCATAATGCATCATGAACAAAATGAATGATCATCAATGCGTGAATCAAACTCACTCAGCATGCAGTTCCTACAGTATCTCACAGGACTTGGATCACATGCTTGTCTTCACTCCTATTGATGTCACCACATCGCTGCTCATTTACATAAAGTAACTTTCTCAACTTTTGTCAATGGACACGCCCACATCGCTGTGTTGCCAGAACTTATGGAAAATTAATGACTTCCGGTCGCTGTATGTGTGAACGCCCCTGAATTATGCTAAGCAGGCACTAGTCTGCTCATTTCTAAAACAGGAAAATATAAATAATTTGCAGAGGGAGTAATTTTGGCCGGTGCCCTGAGGTAATAACTTCGATTTACGGTGGAAAACTCAAAGGGCCTTTGAATTAATTCCTGTATCTCAGTGCGCTCGCTACAAAACACAAGAGAAAATGTGCAAGACATCACAAGGCTACATCTGAAGGTCAAATTTCATAGTTTTACTTCCTATAAAAACTGTGTTTAAAGGGGGCATATTTTTTGATAGCTATACGGCACATAAACAGCATACAGAGCAGCGCAATAAACCAAAACCACTTTGAAAAAGGTTTTGATATATATTTGAGAGTTTAGAGTTAAAAAGCCAAGAAGAGTTTGTTTTCTATCATAGAACAACTTTGCACTTTGGCAAAAAAACAGCAATCAACAGCAATCCAACCTTTTTCAGAGGCATCCCGCCATATCGTACCTCAGATATGACCTTCTTCCAGTATAGCATTGTCTCTCCTCTCTTCTCCAACCATCTGTGGAAAGAAGACAAGAGGTTATTAGAGAGGGGCTGAGAATAGGAAGAGAAAATATAGCTGCGAGCAGCAATTACGGGACTTGCACAGCAGCAGCAGAGATGCTTTAGTTTTACCAATGTGCAAAGAAGCAGCGGATAGCAGAATTATGATTTGCAATTGACCACCAGGCTAAAAAAAATGCACATAGACATACAAGGCAAGTTCCATCGCTAAAACAAAACTAAGCATTGTTAGGCTTGGTCTGAAGATCATTTAAGACACTAATAATAATTTAATAATTTCATGATTATTGCATTAAATTTGTAGGAGAAGTAGCAAAAAATTATTATTAATGAAATTAAAATAGGCGAACATTTAATATGTCTGACCTTGGAAAGATGGATATCACTGTAGCTACTCCATTAGACTTTGATATAAAGATCAAAGTAGTGATGCATCGAATTTTGGGCAACCGGAATATATTCAGCCGAAACAACAACAAAATCGGTTTCGTATGAACTATTTTTAAAGGGCCGAAATCATTTACCGAACGAGTTAGCCCTTTTTTCCCAATGATGCGTTTTGACTGTGTCAGCATCTATTTCATGCACACAACGTGGATAAGCTACAACATGTCAGCAGTGTGGACGCTCTAAACTGTAACCAAAAAATATGCTAGAGTAACAATAAGTAAAATTTGCTCGGTTGAAATATCAAGAGGCGGCTCATTGACGAAGAACTTTACTATGGCTGGTTTAATTTATCACGTGAACACAACACTCTGAACAGTAAATTAAAGGCAGGGTAGGCGATTTGCTCCAGAAACGTTTTTTGTTATGCTGGTTGAAAGTCACCTCATGTATATACATATTCTGTGGAAGGTGTAGGACCATAAAATGTTCGTCCAATCATAGCATTTGGTCCAAATGCTATGGTACTATGTTCTACTTTTCTGTTAACGTATGTATTTTCATACCTCCGCGTTTCATGCTATTCAGAGTTAGACAGATGTAAGTCACCAAGCACCACAAACAAACAGCAGCCGCCTTTTACAGTTCCTCCTCAACCAAAACAACCAGCTTATGAGGCGTTCACGCCATAACTACTGTCATCTGGAAGAGATGGAAACCTGTGACGTTATACTCAGAGCTGTTTGTGACTCAAATGTATGTGTTTCAATGGCAACACTATCAACGGCGAAATTAACCTGCAGCAGTCAGGGAGTACAGGTCAGTTGTTTATGTTCATTACTATTGTAATGTTATGTGCTTTTTAGACATGAGGTAGTTTATCGTTGTCTCTTGTGACGCTTTTGTTTGCTCTTTGCTGTATGCATTCATGTGTTTTGAAGGAGGTGTGGCTTTGGAGACGCTCTGAAGGGAGGGTGAGATCTCATGCTTTCAAAGCTAGATTGCCATTGATAGCCGTTCAGAAAATTGCCTACCCTACCTTTCTAAACTTTATTTTTGGTTTCAGTTTCGGGCTAAATGAAAACTTTCATTTTGGTTTAAGTAAAAAAATCATTTCGGTGCATAACTAGATAAAAGCCAAGTTTCATTTCCATACATCAAACCTTTGCAAAGATACAGCTTCACTTTGCCGCCCTCACCATTACATCTGCATTTGAAAATCAGATATCCAATTTATAAGGCTTGGTCTGAAGATCATTGCCATATAATTCGGTAAAGACTGTGGAAAAATGAGTAATGGAGAAACTGTTAAAGTGCCCCTATTATGCTATTTTAAAGGTCTCCCACAATAGGCATCCAAGGTCAAACAACACATTCATTTTCTCATAATATACATTGCACATCACCTCATTTCTCAAAGTGTCTGAAAAGAGTCTTGGCTACTTCGTTCGAAGATTCAGTCTCTCTAAACCCCTCCTTTCCACGAGCTACTCTGCTCTGATTGGTCACATGGCTCAGTCTGTTGTGATTGGTCTACCGCTTACAGCGCGTGTCAGAAACTAAACGTCTATTACCATATCTGATTTTCAGCTCCGGTGGTTCCTCAGCGCTTGATACACAGAGATACGAAGAATGGCATCGGATTTAGCGCAAGTCCTTATCCTTTTGAAATGCATGTGAAGTGCAATCGCAGCGCAGAAAACAGCGTCTTCTCGACATGTCAACAACACAAAGCAAACTCTTCCAGTCTCAGCTACAACTACAGTGTTTGAAGGTGTCAAAGTAGGCGTTGTTCGCAGGCAGCCATTGAAGACTATAGGTTGGCATTATGCAAGGTTGTTACATTGTAGGCATGTAACATGAATTGAGACTTGAATTGCTGACGATTTGTTACAGCGGTTCAGAATCGGTTCTTTCTTTTAGGAGACAATAACATTATTTGTAGGGCACTTTGATCTTTAAAACTTTTGTAGACACACAGAAGCAACACCAGTTATTTTGCCAAGAGATCTCTTATTTATTATTTTTATATGTCAGACATAGGAGAGGGAGACAGGTTACAGGAGAGATGGTCTTCATTCCCAGCTTTCTCTGTTCTTCTGGATCAGTACACAGAAGGTTGGGCTTTTATATGCTGACCAAAGAAACTTACAATTTCCTTACAAGGTGAAAAAACATGTTTTTCATGTTTAAAATAGAAGGTATACCTCATCTATATGCTACACACTCCTCATTCCTTCTCATTCCTTATATAGAATAATGTTCTTCTGTCGTATCATTAGAACATATGCTACATTCCTATGTTCAAAATTATCTCTTCTCCATGTGCCTGACATATGATACTAACATGTTCATGCAGTCTTCAGCTCATGCAGCTCATAAAACTTCCTCATGCACTTAAACTTAACAAATACATAATACATCTGATTATGAATATTCATGAATAATACTGAAAATAATATTAATAATGACATTTTAGTCTTTTACATTGACAAACAGCTATATTACATGCAGGAATATTCGAAAAAGCATAATAGGGCCGCTTTAAAATCCATGATGACAGAAAATCTAGTACTATGAGCCAAACAATCAATGGAAAAACAATTACGTTGGTGACACTTTAGAATAATGGTCCGTCATTAATAACTATGCAGGAAGTAATGCAGGACTAATGAGTAGTACTACATTAACACTTTAGCTACTACCATTAACTAATATAGAAACAAGCTTAACTAATCAGTAAGTAATATTGAATTTAGGACTAAGATAGTTTCTTATTAGGTAATCAATAATTACTGAATGAGATTGGTATCACTAAGAACTAATAAGTAACTATGACAAATGATAAAGAATTACTAATTAATTACTAATCACAACATTAGTGTGTCTGAGATGTAAGCAATTGTCTTTTTTTACTCTTAACGTGGTCATACAATGCATCACTAATTACTCAAGTGTTACCTAGTCACTCTGCAGGAACTACTAGTGATCTGGACCATTATTTTAAAATGAAAAATAGTTTTTTTTTTACTTTAAAATAATGGTCCAGACCACTAGTAGTTCCTGCAGAGTGACTAGGTAACACTTGAGTAATTAGTGATGCATTTTATGACCACGTTAAGAGTAAAAAAGATGACTGATTAAGTCTCAGACACACAATAATGTTCTTTATAATTTGTCAGTTAGTTAATAGTTATTAATGAGGCTAATCTCATTAAGTAATTATTGATTACTTAACAAGGAATCTCCTAAATTTTATATTACTTACTGATTAGTTAAGCTTGTTACTACACTCACCTAAAGGATTATTAGGAACACCATACTAATACTGTGTTTGACCCCCTTTCGCCTTCAGAACTGCCTTAATTCTACGTGGCATTGATTCAACAAGGTGCTGAAAGCATTCTTTAGAAATGTTGGCCCATATTGATAGGATAGCATCTTGCAGTGGATGGAGATTTGTGGGATGCACATCCAGGGCACGAAGCTCCCGTTCCACCACATCCCAAAGATGCTTTATTGGGTTGAGATCTGGTGACTGTGGGGGCCATTTTAGTACAGTGAACTCATTGTCATGTTCAAGAAACCAATTTGAAATGATTGGAGCTTTGTGACATGGTGCATTATCCTGCTGGAAGTAGCCATCAGAGGATGGGTACATGGTGGTCATAAAGGGATGGACATGGTCAGAAACAATGCTCAGGTAGGCCGTGGCATTTAAACGATGCCCAATTGGCACTAAGGGGCCTAAAGTGTGCCAAGAAAACATCCCCCACACCATTACACCACCACCACCAGCCTGCACAGTGGTAACAAGGCATGATGGATCCATGTTCTCATTCTGTTTACGCCAAATTCTGACTCTACCATCTGAATGTCTCAACAGAAATCGAGACTCATCAGACCAGGCAACATTTTTCCAGTCTTCAACTGTCCAATTTTGGTGAGCTCGTGCAAATTGTAGCCTCTTTTTCCTATTTGTAGTGGAGATGAGTGGTACCCGGTGGGGTCTTCTGCTGTTGTAGCCCATCCGCCTCAAGGTTGTGCGTGTTGTGGCTTCACAAATGCTTTGCTGCATACCTCGGTTGTAACGAGTGGTTATTTCAGTCAAAGTTGCTCTTCTATCAGCTTGAATCAGTCGGCCCATTCTCCTCTGACCTCTAGCATCAACAAGGCATTTTCGCCCACAGGACTGCCGCACACTGGATGTTTTTCCCTTTTCACACCATTCTTTGTAAACTCTAGAAATGGTTGTGCGTGAAAATCCCAGTAACTGAGCAGATTGTGAAATACTCAGACCGGCCCATCTGGCACCAACAACCATGCCACGCTCAAAATTGCTTAAATCACCTTTCTTTCCCATTCTGACATTCAGTTTGGAGTTCAGGAGATTGTCTTGACCAGGACCACACCCCTAAATGCATTGAAGCAACTGCCATGTGATTGGTTGATTAGATAATTGCATTAATGAGAAATTGAACAGGTGTTCCTAATAATCCTTTAGGTGAGTGTATATTAGTTAATAGTAGTAGCGGAAATGTTAATGTAGTAATACTCATTAGTCCTGCATTACTTCCTGCATAGTTACTTATTAATGACGGACCATTATTCTAAAGTGTTACCATTACGTTTCTAGACCACATGGTTAAAAAGTTATGAGCAGAAATGTAAGTGCATTTTTGACCTGTTGATGGTGCTATAGGGTTTAAGAGGCTAGCTCTAAGATTTCTGAGATTGAAGTACAGACCCTCCCCTATCTCTGTGCCAAATTTCACGACTTTCTGCCATACGGTTCTAGAAGCTGCCATTCAAATACAATAGGTGCCTACACACCTTCGGCCTCTAACAAGCAATAATCAAAAGCAAAAGAGTGAAAGGAAACAAGAAGTCAGGCAGAAAGAATGAAGACAAGGGGACGGTGATAGAGTGGGGAGGAGATGACACAAAGAGGATGGATGAGAGATGAACGGTTGCATTCCTTTATGAGCCTGTCAGGCTCTGTGACTGGAACAATTGATTATAAGAGGCGCTTTGTTTGGAAGGTCCACAGTGGCCTGTCTGAGAGCGGCCGAGTTGCATTGACGGATACGGACAGCTCTAAGAGAGGTAAGGCGGCATGTCTTAAAGGGACAGGAGGGAGAGCTGGACAGGGAAAATCATTTCATATGCTCTCTGCCATCCTCCATGTGCATTTCATAATAACTCTACATCTATCCAGCCTTAAAGACGACAGTATCTGGATGTAGGAAGCTATCAAGACATGTCCAAATCCTGTCTCAGCATCAGACAGCACACTCAAGATCTACAGTCAATTCATTTATAAATCCCTTCTATTTTTTTTATTAAAACAGTCCTTTCTCTAAGGCCCTGTTTACACCTGGTATTAAGATGCGTTTTGGTCGATCGGATCACAAGTGGACGATGCTAAATACAGGTGCAAACGGAGTCTAAAACGCTTTGAGCTTGTTCACTTTCGACCACTTCCAGAGGTAGTCGAAAACGCATTTGACCAGATTGCTTTCGTAGTTTGAACGCTCATGTGGTTGAATGTGTTCGAACAGCCACAAAAGACCGTCTACTCTCTGCCTACTGACCTAACGAGTAAACATTATGGGACGTGCGTTAACATAGAATATGCCACCGCTACGTTTATATTAAATCCTCCAATTCAGTTAGATGGTTACTAATTCATTTGGATAACGGTCGCTTCAATTGTAAACTATTGTAAACGTCTGCTCTGCCCACCCAGCACGAGCTGCAATCGCACGTGCACGCGCTAACACCATGGCTAACGCACACACACGCAGTTCACTGATCACGTGACAAGAGTAAGGTGAGATGATTGACAGGACCATAGCAGAGGATTCCTGCGCAACAGAGCCTGATAGAGAGTCTGATAAATGTCTAACATTGTGTTATCTTGCAGAATGCTCAGCACAGCCGCTCCCTATACACAGAGTACATGCGATCGCGAATTAAAAGCGAAAGTAAACGCGAGCTCCCTGATTAGCGCAAATTAGGCGACAATTGCCTGTCTCCCAATATCAAAGATATCTTATAGGCTGGGCTGTGTAGTTGTAATCACCTCTTAGCTCTGGTCTCTTTGCTTTCTGTTTGCACTTTGTATATTGAGAGAGTGCTGTGATTAAAACTGTTATTTATTTTTGTTATTTATACTGTTTTTGTTTCTATGCTCAAATTGTGAACAGGAGTTGAATTAGGAGCTCACACACATCCTCAATCAGAAGTTCTGGAAGCTCATAATTCATGTACAGTAAGGTCTGAAGAAACTCATGTGAAATCATACAGGAGAGAAGCCAGTCAGTTCAGTTTGTGGAAAAACCTGTATATGTATATACCTGTATACAACTGTATATTGTTGTCTTTCAATACATTTGATAATTCATACTCAGAAAGTAGAACTGAAATGGCATTCATTACAAGATGATGAGTTAAAACATTTGAAAATGCACCTGCAGACTATATTTCCAGTCATGAATTTTGCCATTGAGGATTTTTTTAAAAATACTGTGCAAAAATCTCGCCTCGTCTCGTGAACCCAATCTCGTGTGTCGTCTCGTCTCATGAGCTAAGTGTCTCGTCACACCCCTACTGTTTAATGTTGATGATCACGTTATTTTACATATGCATATGATTACATATGCTATCACTTGTTTCTGCTTCTTCGCGTATGTTTTGATCAGGAGATCCTGTACTCTTTCAGAAGATGCGTAATAGCGCCCCCTACCGTACAACAGTGAAAACATGGAAAGACAGAAATTTCCATCAATGGTGGGGAAAGAGATAAATTTTAATATAGTCACATTAGTTCCTCAAATCTAACAGACATGGACTGGAAGACACAAAACACTGATGTCACAGGATCTTTAAATATTCTCTTTTTGATAATTAGACATGATGGAATGCTGCTTTGGAAGCTGTTTCGATAAGATGTACCTTCATGCAAAAATGCTGTGAAGTCACTGACTGACAGAGCAGTGAAGCAGCAAGGGCGCTGCCTTTTGTTTCGCCTCATATCGTAAGTTATGCATTTATCCTTGCCTTCTTTGTTCCTCCCATCTCTTAAGCATGAGAATATGATGAAAGCAGTGAGCACATCCACACAGTCACCACTCCTCCAGATGATTACAATGATGATGGAGACGAGCATCTTTCTAATTGGCCCTTGGTTCAAAACAAAGTACAATCGGCTGGCAAATGAAATATTCATGACCTCATTAAAGACTTTATTTAGTTGATTCTACTCGAATCCTATTAATCCTACTTGGTCCCTTCATGCCACGGCGCTGCGAACAGCAACAGCAGCAATATTTTAGTGTTAATTAATATGGTATTCATGATCCACTTCCCCATTAAGCCTAATTTGGCTCATTCCGGGGTCTCACTTTTGCACACGGCTTAATTTCAACACCACGTCTTTGGCATCCGTATGCGTTTCTCAGTTTCCGCCGATGTAAATGTCAGACTTACTGATGCTTGCTATTTCACGGGAAATTAGAGCTCTGCGAATATTGTTGCAGAAAGGTCAGATAGAATCTTTTCTAATGAAACAGTTTTGACCTGATTAATACATCTCCGCCTGTGACGGGTGAAGACACGCACATTATAGCGCCATAACAGCCTCTGCTCAGGCTGCACGAATATCCAAGCTCATAAGACTAACGTGCATTGATCATTTCACAAGCAGCGAACAGAGAACGAGTTTTTGGATTCTAACACCCGTGTCCTCTTCCATAAAATCCACTGCACTCATTTGTAAACAAACTGTCATTTGAAATGATGAATGTGTTTCATTTCCTCCAATCTTTAGGAGAGAAAACCGGACCAGATGAAAATGCATTTTGAAACTGAAGCATTACGCCTCTCCGTCTGAGCATCGCCGGCTCCATGGCGACAGCTATTAACCAAGCAAAGAATTACAAGAGTGAAATATTCATTCTTTTCAAAACATGGCTAAGATCGAGAGTTATTGTAGAGATATTAATTGCTCCTGACAGCTGATAACTAGTGGCATGGAACTGCAGGGTAATTAAGGAGGTAGATTAATCATATTTACCGTTCCGGTGGTATCTAAGTGACAGGCCAGAGATAGGCAGACATTCCTCGCCGAGATGAAATCGGCTCATAAACTGCTTACAGGCTCCTAGCTGGAATACACAATGGGCCTGAATGTCACATCAATGATGGCAGCATCGAATACGCTACAGACAGAAGCTCTTGGACGTAAAACGGCTGTGTGAGCAAAGTCGTTTAGTGGATTGCACTGCCATAAAAGACTAATAAAGATGCAAGATTTATTCGCAAGAAGACTTTCACTCTCCTTAAAAAGAAGAAAAAGCAGGCATTCATGCAAAGCTATAATGCAGCCTAAATGACTGCAAATTACCAATGCACTACAGAATCCTCAGCAGTCGAGCAGGTAAAAACCAGCATCAAAACTAGAGCTTGCATGAACACACAAACTCAACTCCATGCTCATTTGTCCTGTACTGCTGACTCAATTAAAGGGATAGTTCACCCAAATTCATTAATTACTCACCTTCATGTCACTCCAAAACCCATAAGACATTGGTTCATCTTTGTAACACAAATTAAGATATCTTTGATGAAATCTGAGAGCTTTCTGTCCCTCCATTGACAGCTACGCAACTGACACTTTGACACTTCAAAAAGTTCATAAAGAGATCGTAAAACTAATCCATATGAAGTGAGCGGTTTAGTCCAAATTTTATTAAGAGACATGATTGCTTTATATGATGAACAGATTTAGGCTTTTATTCACATATAAACATTAATCAACTCACTCATCATTTGTGGTAAACGGAAGCTCAAGCATGTTCGCTTGGCGTGTGAGAACCAGTGAGGTTCATTCTCGTGTTACGCAGCACGTTTGAGATTCAGTGAGAACCAATGAGGTTCATTCTCGTGTTACGCAGCACGTTTGAGCTTCAGCAGGAACCAATAAGGTTCATTCTAGTGTCACGCAGCACGTTTGAGCTTCTGCAAGAACCAATGAGGTTCATTCTCGTGTTACGCAGCACGTTTGAGCTTCAGCAGGAACCAGTGAGGTTCATTCTCGTGTTACGCAGCATGTTTGAGCTTCAGCATGAATCAATGAGGTTCATTCTTTGTTACGCAGCACGTTTGAGCTTCAGTGAGAACCAGTGAGGTTCATTCTTGTGTTACGCAGCATGTTTGAGCTTCCGCAAGAACCAATGAGGTTCATTCTTGTGTTACGCAGCACCTTTGAGCTTCAGCAAGAACCAATGAGGTTCATTCTTGTGTTACGCAGCACCTTTGAGCTTCAGCTTGGTTGAGCTTCTGTATGTTTCGCTGATCAATGTTAATATGTAAATAAAAGCCTCAATTAAATTTGTTCATCATATGAGGATGAGTAATTCATGACAGAATTTTCATTTTTGGGTGAACTATTCCTTTAAATACTCTTACAATTTTTACTAAAAAAAAAAAAAAAAAACTTTACTAGTCAAAGGTCTGGACACGCTTGACTAGCAGGTCTACATTTTTGCCGCTGGTTGATTTTTTTGCTCCATGCTTTCGCACATCACACAAATTAGAAGTGAACATATGGGGATTTATATCCAAACAAAAAGCCAATCCTCTGAAAGTCAAAACAGGTAGGATGGATGCTGTTTTATATTGAAACAGACAAGCCACCTGTGGTTGTGATTACAGTACAGTGAATTCACAGGTAAAAATAATGTAAGTATAAGAAAATAAAGTAAGTGCGGCTAACAGGCCTGCATAAGAAGTAAAAGCAGCACGGTTATAAATATCTAAGAAACCTGTTCTGCTTTTTGTTACTTTGTAAATAATACAACAATCTTTCTGTGTTGACGTGACTTTGTCAGGCATTTTTTTTAAATGGCTGTGATCCTGACATTTGTAAACCTTTTTAAATGTTTAATACAGTTACTTACATTATACAGTAGGCCTAAAAAGGAAAGAAATCTGTTTGTCAGGCAGACCTGAATGAACGTTGAGCTAACAGTCAAAAGGCAGAAAAATCGCATCAATAAAACGATGCAGAAAACAGGAAGAGAAAGGCAACGGACAGCAAAGAGTGAGTCAGAACGTGATAAAGGCATCAGATAAACTGACAGAGAAGGACAAAAAGAACGAGAGTCACTGGAAAGAGAAAAAGGCACAGTACAGGAAGGAGAGGAGAGCTCATTTAGAAGGAAAAGCATGAAACAGGCTGTGAGTAGGTGCTGGATGGCACAGCTGTTCTGAGCTACACAATTACTTCCAGCCTGGTGATAGATGGACAGTGATACAGCTGGATGATGATGGGATGCCTGTCAAGAGCACAGAGGATCCACATATGGACATTGGGCCAATAATTGAGAGCCGTTTCCATGTCTCTCCATATTCCAGGCAGAAGCTCATGCACCTGTACCTGGAGATGGGCAGTATGACATATCTTATATTTTCAACATTGATGAATATAAGAAATGTTTCCAGCAGTTGATCACGAATGGATCATGTGACACTGAAGACTGCTGAAAATTCAGCTTTGCATTACAGGAATAAATTACATTTTAATATACACTCACCTAAAGGATTATTAGGAACACCTGTTCAATTTCTCATTAATGCAATTATCTAATCAACCAATCACATGGCAGTTGCTTCAATCCATTTAGGGGTGTGGTCCTGGTCAAGACAATCTCCTGAACTCCAAACTGAATGTCAGAATGGGAAAGAAAGGTGATTTAAGCAATTTTGAGCGTGGCATGGTTGTTGGTGCCAGACGGGCCGGTCTGAGTATTTCACAATCTGCTCAGTTACTGGGATTTTCACGCACAACCATTTCTAGAGTTTACAAAGAATGGTGTGAAAAGGGAAAAACATCCAGTATGCGGCAGTCCTGTGGGCGAAAATGCCTTGTTGATGCTAGAGGTCAGAGGAGAATGGGCCGACTGATTCAAGCTGATAGAAGAGCAACTTTGACTGAAATAACCACTCGTTACAACCGAGGTATGCAGCAAAGCATTTGTGAAGCCACAACACGCACAACCTTGAGGCGGATGGGCTACAACAGCAGAAGACCCCACCGGGTACCACTCATCTCCACTACAAATAGGAAAAAGAGGCTACAATTTGCACGAGCTCACCAAAATTGGACAGTTGAAGACTGGAAAAATGTTGCCTGGTCTGATGAGTCTCGATTTCTGTTGAGACATTCAGATGGTAGAGTCAGAATTTGGCGTAAACAGAATGAGAACATGGATCCATCATGCCTTGTTACCACTGTGCAGGCTGGTGGTGGTGGTGTAATGGTGTGGGGGATGTTTTCTTGGCACACTTTAGGCCCCTTAGTGCCAATTGGGCATCGTTTAAATGCCACGGCCTACCTGAGCATTGTTTCTGACCATGTCCATCCCTTTATGACCACCATGTACCCATCCTCTGATGGCTACTTCCAGCAGGATAATGCACCATGTCACAAAGCTCGAATCATTTCAAATTGGTTTCTTGAACATGACAATGAGTTCACTGTACTAAAATGGCCCCCACAGTCACCAGATCTCAACCCAATAGAGCATCTTTGGGATGTGGTGGAACGGGAGCTTCGTGCCCTGGATGTGCATCCTACAAATCTCCATCAACTGCAAGATGCTATCCTATCAATATGGGCCAACATTTCTAAAGAATGCTTTTTTGAGCACCTTGTTGAATCAATGCCACGTAGAATTAAGGCAGTTCTGAAGGCGAAAGGGGGTCAAACACAGTATTAGTATGGTGTTCCTAATAATCCTTTAGGTGAGTGTATATTCACATAGAAAACAGTTATTTTAAATTGTAATAATATTTCACAATGTTACTATATTTTCAAATAAATGCAGCCTTGGTGAGCATAAGAGACTTCTGTCAAAAACATTTAATAAAACTTTTTTAACAGAAGTGTAGCTGTGCTCAATGGAAAGTCAACAAGAAAATGGTTAATATATTAAATAGTCATGCGGTAATGGCGAAAAAAATGGGGTATGCAACATATGCATTGCAAAATCATATCTGGTCGGCAACCTCCCACTCATTCTTTCCAACCCTTGTGAAATCAAAACTGGACCTTCGTGGCTTTTAGTCCATGTCGGTTAGTTTTGAGGTTATCTAAATGCTAAGGCAATCCAAAAAAAAGTTGACATTAAGCATAAATACACATTAGAACATTTACAGTGTTTCTCTTCTGGAAAAACGGAGCAAAACTTTGATGACTCATCTTGCCTGACAGTGAATCCAACTTTTCTTCCAGTCAAATGCATTCTAGAATAAGAATGCCCCTCCCACTAATAATGCCACCAAATCATGCTTCATTACTGAGACCTAAACTAAATGCTATTGGTTGTTGGTTATTTAAAATAAGTTACTTAAATATAAGTTATTATCCAGGAAGCTAGATAATTTACTTTATAAAGTTTTAAATATGGATATTTTTCTTACACAAACGCATCGATTCGCTTCAGAAGGCCTTTATTAACCCCCCGGAGCCGTGTGGAGCAGTTATATGACGGACAGATGCACTTTTATCGACTTCAAAAACAGAGCAACATTCACTCCCATTATAATGCTTGGATTAGCCAGGACTTTTTTAATATAACTCCGATTTTATTCGTCTGAAAGAAGAATGTCATATACACCTAGGATGACTTGAGGGTGAGTAAATCATGGGCTAATTTTCATTTTTGGGTGAACTAACCCTTTAAGTTGAGATTACTTGATATTTTTAAGTTAAAGGTGCACTGTGTAAATTTTAGCGGCATCTAGTGGTGAGGTTGTGAATTGCAACCGCCCACTGCTCACCCCTCCCTTTCGAAGCACATAGAGAAGCTACGGTGGCCGACACAAGACAAAGATTTGTCCGTTTAGGGCTACTGTAGAAACATGACGGCGCAAAATGGCGACTTCACTGTAAGGGGACCCGCGGTGTATGTAGATAGAAATGGCTCATTCTAAGGTAATAAAAACATAACGGTTCATTATGTAAGGTCTTTATACAACACTGAAAACATAGTTATGTATATTATATTGCATTTCTGTCAACAGATCCTCATAAATATTACACACTGCACCTTTAAATGTATGAATTAGCTTACTCAAATATTTCAAGTTGAGAGCAATTAAAATGTATGAGTAGAAAATAAAAATCTGCAAGTTCTGCTTACTTGAACTTTAATTTTCATAACTTAAAAAAATGTAACTAATTATCTCAAATTTTTTTAATTTTGCCAACTTATTCGTGTTGCAGTGCACAGTTATAACACAATTTCATACTTATCTATTCATTGTTACACTTTTAGAAAGTAAAATGCATTAGAACACATGACAAAAAAAACTATTTCAGATGTAATCTGCAAATATTATAATACAGTTTAACTTTGGTTACAATTATTTGTGAACAGATATAATGCATTATAACATACATGAATACTTTATAATGCATTATACATAAAGGCTTTAAGTAAAGTGTTACCAAAACTTCCAAAAATGCATCAACACAGGAAAGAAAACCGCACTCGTCAGGCCATTTCATCCAGCTGAGCCTGGCAGGTAATACTGGGACAGCTTCATCATGTCCTATTTCTACAAACTTGTGTGCTTGTTGTTGTATTTAAGCTTTCCTGTCATGCATTATTAATCTGGCCTTTCTCTTCCATTCACAACCATGGGAAATGTGAAGAAACCGAAACAATGTGACACAAAATGTGTCTTTTCACAAAGGTACTTATGGATCCAAATACGAATAATTAAAAAGACAATTACAGTATGAGCAATAACAAAACAGGTGGCCAATTATTTTTGCCCTGCATTGTACAGAAACTTCTGTTTTCATTTAAAAAATAATTTGGATACTGGATAATTGGGAACTGTTGCAGAGAAAACTTAAGTTACAATAATGATGATGTACTTCTTCACTTTATTATGCGAGACGTCTTCGCACTTCAATAAAGCCTAATCACTATTATCTTTATAAATCATAGCTGAGTACATCTTTCATTCAATATATCTCTAATCAAGCCATTACTGAATCTTGTCAAGGAAGTCAGTGCAATTTATTGCTAAACTAACTATATTAAATGATGCAGATGCTTCAGTGGCACACAGCAGTATCTTTTTTTAATGAAGATAGACAAAAAGACATTATCTATAATAAATCTGGAACAAACAAACAAAACAAAACAAAACAAAACAAACAAGCAGCCTAGAGGTTAAAAATCCCTCTTATATTGTGTGTTTACATAGTTTGCATTAAACTCTAATGAGGGGAAGACTATGCTAATGAGGATGGCAAAGCTAATTTAGTTTGAGAATTTGACGAGAACTATTTGAGTTCATATAAAAATCTCTTTGACTCGATTGCTGACTTTGGTATCCTGGCAAATGTATAGAAAACACAGGTTGATAAAATAATTATAGCACATTTTAGGCTGCTGTATTACAGCCTAAAGGCGCACCGGGGTAAAAGGAGCATTTGACTTTATCCTGTTTTAAACCACTAAATGGCACAAAAATTCAGCTCAGCACTTCTTAACAGCCGCTTTGCACGTGGGAATTTGGCTGATCCGATGTTGATTCTGCGCTAATTTGATCTAATATTTAATGTTTTTTAAAATGTTGTACATTTACAGTGGGGAGAACAAGTATTTGAAACACTGCCGATTTTGCAGGTTTGCCCACTTACAAAGCATGTAGAAGTCTGTAATTTTTATCATAGGTACTCTTCAACTGTGAGAGACGGAATCTAAAACAAAAATCCAGAAAATCACATTGTATGATTTTTAAATAATTAATTAGCATTTTATTGCATGACATAAGTATTTGATCACCTACCAACCAGTAAGAATTCCGGCTCTCACAGACCTGTTAGTTTTTCTTTAAGAAGCCCTCCTGTTCTCCACTCATTACCTGTATTAACTGCACCTGTTTGAACTCGTTACCTGTATAAAAGACATGCCTCACCTCGTGGGGCATCAATGATCATGAGGAAGGTGAGGGATCAGCCCAGAACTACACGGCAGGACCTGGTCAATGACCTGAAGAGAGCTGGGACCACAGTCTCAAAGAAAACCATTAGTAACACACTACGCCGTCATGGATTAAAATCCTGCAGTGCACGCAAGGTCCCCCTGCTCAAGCCAGTGCATGTCCAGGCCTGTCTGAAGTTTGCCAATGACCATCTGGATGATCCAGAGGAGGAATGGGAGAAGGTCATGTGGTCTGATGAGACAAAAATAGAGCTTTTTGGTTTAAACTCCACTCGCCGTGTTTGGAGGAAGAAGAAGGATGAGTACAACCCCAAGAACACCATCCCAACCGTGAAGCATGGAGGTGGAAACATCATTCTTTGGGGATGCTTTTCTGCAAAGGGGACAGCTGAAAGTCCATATTGCCCAGCGACAGCCCCGAAACCTGAAGGATCTGGAGAAGGTCTGTATGGAGGAGTGGGCCAAAATCCCTGCTGCAGTGTGTGCAAACCTGGTCAAGAACTACAGGAAACGTATGATCTCTGTAATTGCAAACAAAGGTTTCTGTACCAAATATTAAGTTCTCCTTTTCTGATGTATCAAATACTTATGTCATGCAGTAAAATTCAAATTAATTACTTAATCATACAATGTGATTTTCTGGATTTTTGTTTTAGATTCCGTCTCTCACAGTTGAAGAGTACCTATGATAAAAATGACAGACTTCTACATGCTTTGTAAGTGGGCAAACCTGCACAATCGGCAGTGTATCAAATACTTGTTCTCCCCACTGTATGTAGCAAATTATAATGGCTAAAATTATTGAATATATTTTGAGGTCTTCTTAATAATTTTCAATTTTGTTCAAGGTAATTAAAGCAACATTTTTTCTATAGTATGTAAAAGTATGGTTTTTGGGGCAAAAGGCACAATAATTAACATTATAAGAAATAGCTGGCTTTTCTATTTGATGGTTAGATTCAGATGGTAAATATCAGAGGCGGACAGTAGTGAAGTATTTTTTACTCTGCTTAAGTACATTTTTCAAGTGTCTGTACTGTGTCTCTGGAAAACGTTTACTTCACAACATTCCAAAGCATAATATTGTAAAATTTTTAATGTAATTAAGTACTAAAGATAAAAAAAAAAAATATATATATATATATATATATATATATATATATTTATGAAATGTAGTGCAGTAAAAAGTACGACATTATGCTTTGGAATTTACTGAAGTAAAAGTTTTCCAAAGAAAAACACTGATAAAGTACATTTACTTGAAAATGTCCTTGAGTAGAAAGTAAAAATTCTTCACTACTGTCCCCCTCTGGTAAATATCATAAATCAAGTTGAGTGTCCACCTATAATCACATATTTATAATAAAACCATCATATTTAAAAATATGATATTAATTATATCATATAATAAAATATCATATGTATTTGTTACTACTGAAAGCTATATTAAATTATTATGGGATCTCATTCAATGCTTTCAGAATCTTTAATTCTTAAACAATTTGGTTCTGCATTTTTAAAATGAGCATATTTTAATTACAGTATATTTACTGAACAAAAACTAATTATTTTATTCATCAAAATAAACTTTCAAACTTTGCTAAAGTGATTGTTTTGAACAAGTATTAACTTAGACATTATTAAAAACATTATTTTAGCTAAAGTATTTGTATCAATAACACAGTATTGTACTTAATTACATTAAAAATGTAGTACTTTCTTACTTGTACTTAAGTAAAACTTTGAATTACTTTTGAGTAGAAGTAAGAAAATACTACATTTTTAATGTAATTAAGTATTAAATTATATTCAATATGAAACGTAGTGCAGTAAAAAGTACAATATTATGCTTTGGACTGTTGAAGTAAAAGTTTTCCAAAGACACAGTACAGACACTTGAAAAATGTACTTAAGCAGAGTAAAAATACTTCACTACTGTCCACCTCTATGTGTCTCTGGGGTAAAAGCCACCCTCGCCACCTCATACAATTATAAGATTTTTACAAACCACTTTTATGATTTATTTACACAAAATCTGTTGCTCCATATGTTCAATAAAAACATTAAAATTTTTTCTGAAATCATACACTATGGGAGAAGTGAAAAGCAAATTTTTCTTAAGCTATGCCTTTAGCTCTGTTGTACCCTATGCAAAGCACACTGCAAGTACTGCATCCCACAATGCAATGCACTCAACTTGACCTTCCAATGAACTAGCATTGTATGATGCAGGATTCTCACCTCGCTTCTGATTTCAGAACTTGCTCTGAAGAATACCCATAAAGCTGTTGGTAACTCTTACTTGACTCATTATTTGTTAAAGTGCCCCTATTATGCTATTTTAAAGGTTCCTAATTTTATTTTGGAGTATATATAACAGTAACAATGGCGTCGGTTTTTCCGTATTCCGTATCCTTTTAAAGTGCATGCAAAGTGGATTTTCAGAGCAGAAAATAGCATCTTCTCGACATGTTGACAACATAAACCAAACTCTTCCAGTCTCAGCTACAACTACAGTGTTTGAGGGCATCAAAGTAGGCGTAGTTAACGAGCAGCCAATGAAAAGCACAGGCGGGCATTATGCAAATGTGTTACAAACCTACATACGCTTGAGCAGGAAGTGAAACTGGAATTGCTGACGACTCGTTTCAGGCAGTTCAGAATCAGTTCTTTCTTTTAGGAGACAATAGAGTGGTGCAGGTATGACGTGACTTTGTAGGCCAACCGGCAGTTCGCATTACTCTGGTTCCCTCAATAAAAACCCAATAGGATTTTCCCATAGGCTTTTGGATTATCACAAAAAATAAGCTCTGTGATCAACAAAAGTTTATGATACTTACACGTTTTGTCCATCAAGATAATTATCACAGATGAACACAACTTTTATGAATTTTGAAGCCTAAATGTAGTCGCCAGAAGTAAAAAGCTAAAGGTAGGCTATAAACGAACTACACCGTGGACACTCGACATCACTAAGCTTCCGACAACTCTTTCAGTTTTTATCTCAAAACATTTTCCCAGAACATTTGAGTTAGAATAGTTGATAAGAGCACAATTATGAGCATAATAAGGCTCTAAAAGCGGACTGAGTTTACCTTTTGGGCGAGATGACGTTCAATCTCCTTGACAGCCTCTGTAGTCCCATTTAGCCACTTGTTAGCAACCGGCTTTTTCAAGACACATAACAGCTTCAAAAAAATCACGAGTGGGTAATACTGATGTATTTTATGTCATAGAATAAAACGTGAAAGTGTCTTGAGCTTGTGTTCACCATAGTTTCAGCCATTTAAACAAAATCCCGTTCAAAAAACAAACAATGACTTCGGGACAAGGGAACCAGAAGTGCTAAAATGCTAACTCGCTTCCGTGTTTTTGCCTACAAAGTGATGTCATACCTGCACCATTTATCTGCACTTTGATCTTTGAAACTTTGCAGACCTTTTATATTCACAAACAGCCATATTGCACACTACATGAAAGGTAATATCCGAAAAAGCATAATAGGGGCACGTTAAGATATTTTTCCACATAATTGGATTCAAAGTGCAAAATAATAATAATAATAATAATAATAATAATTATTATTAAAAATAATATTTTTTATTTCCAGAATGATAACTGGATGCCACTCACTGAATTAATAATGTAACAGGAGAAGGCCATGTGAAACTGTACCTTTTGCTTTCAGTGAGCTCTAACCATTAATCAACAGACAGTAAAAATCCGCACAGAGGTGATAAACAGCTTGAGCTTTTAATGAGAAATCCTCCATCAGCCATCCGAAATCAAACAGCTCTTTTTTCCTTTAGACACTTGGCAAATGCTTACACACAGCAGCACTGCGAGCCGTTTGAGAGGAAGCCAATAGGAATATATCTTTAAAATTAGCAAGCGAGATTTAGGTCGGGGGTAAATGGACCAATCACAACCCGATAAAGGCCTAATTTGAATGCACTTTTTTCTTCTCAGTGAACAGGGTTGCTCAGTGTCTCAGAGGCTAGACTAATGCTCCTCGTTAAGTGATCTAGACTGCCGAATTTGTCATTACTGTGTTCATTAAAAGAAAATGAGAGTGTTTCTTTGTTTGCATGCTCTTCATACAATGTTTGATTGAAAGCGCCCACTTTCAAACATCGGTCCTGACCATGTGCTCAGTGAAGGAAAAAACAATGGCATTTAAATCACAAATAATAATAGTAATAATTATTTCCTCAATTTGGCCTGAGAAAATACTTTGCCGTCTAGAATTCACAATTAGGCAGATGCCCGGAAGGGATGCGAGTTCTGGATACCTAAACAAATCAAAATGACACCAAATTAACAGGAGAGCAGAGGCTAGTTATGTTCACAGCTGGGACGGGACACTGAGTTCTGTCTCACAACACTGTACAGAAGACTCTCTTGTCCTTTTGCTCTTTTTCTCTGACTAGATTTTGCCCTGTGCTTTCTCTTTCTCTCTAAACAGCAGTGGACCGTGCTGAAAAGACCAGGACAGCTTGTCACCGCGGCTCTGTGATATATATCAAATATTCAAGCGTTTCTTCAATGACAGGCACTTTTATGAAGACCATGCTTGATATGAGACCTGTGATATGTGAAGAAAACAATTCAGATGAATATCACTTTTGAGTATTAGAAAGAATATTGTTAATAATTTGTATTTTTTTTTATTCAGATTCAATCAAGTTGTACTTTTGCTACATTATGCAAAAAGCATGAACATAGTATTTAATTGTGTGCATTTAGGATACATAAAATGCTATGTATAAACTTTATTATGAACGTTATCATTTTATTCCAAAATGTTTTAGCTTATAGTATTCCAAATTGTATATATATATATATATATATATATACACACACACACACACATATATACATATATATATATATATATACACACACACACACATACATATATATATATATATATATATATATATATATATATACACACTCACCTAAAGGATTATTAGGAACACCTGTTCAATTTCTCATTAATGCAATTATCTAATCAACCAATCACATGGCAGTTGCTTCAATGCATTTAGGGGTGTGGTCCTGGTCAAGACAATCTCCTGAACTCCAAACTGAATGTCAGAATGGGAAAGAAAGGTGATTTAAGCAATTTTGAGCGTGGCATGGTTGTTGGTGCCAGACGGGCCGGTCTGAGTATTTCACAATCTGCTCAGTTACTGGGATTTTCACGCACAACCATTTCTAGAGTTTACAAAGAATGGTGTGAAAAGGGAAAAACATCCAGTATGCGGCAGTCCTGTGGGCGAAAATGCCTTGTTGATGCTAGAGGTCAGAGGAGAATGGGCCGACTGATTCAAGCTGATAGAAGAGCAACTTTGACTGAAATAACCACTCGTTACAACCGAGGTATGCAGCAAAGCATTTGTGAAGCCACAACACGCACAACCTTGAGGCGGATGGGCTACAACAGCAGAAGACCCCACCGGGTACCACTCATCTCCACTACAAATAGGAAAAAGAGGCTACAATTTGCACGAGCTCACCAAAATTGGACAGTTGAAGACTGGAAAAATGTTGCCTGGTCTGATGAGTCTCGATTTCTGTTGAGACATTCAGATGGTAGAGTCAGAATTTGGCGTAAACAGAATGAGAACATGGATCCATCATGCCTTGTTACCACTGTGCAGGCTGGTGGTGGTGGTGTAATGGTGTGGGGGATGTTTTCTTGGCACACTTTAGGCCCCTTAGTGCCAATTGGGCATCGTTTAAATGCCACGGCCTACCTGAGCATTGTTTCTGACCATGTCCATCCCTTTATGACCACCATGTACCCATCCTCTGATGGCTACTTCCAGCAGGATAATGCACCATGTCACAAAGCTCGAATCATTTCGAACTGGTTTCTTGAACATGACAATGAGTTCACTGTACTAAAATGGCCCCCACAGTCACCAGATCTCAACCCAATAGAGCATCTTTGGGATGTGGTGGAACGGGAGCTTCGTGCCCTGGATGTGCATCCCACAAATCTCCATCAACTGCAAGATGCTATCCTATCAATATGGGCCAACATTTCTAAAGAATGCTTTCAGCACCTTGTTGAATCAATGCCACGTAGAATTAAGGCAGTTCTGAAGGCGAAAGGGGGTCAAACACAGTATTAGTATGGTGTTCCTAATAATCCTTTAGGTGAGTGTATATATATATATATATATATATATATATATATATATATATATATATATATATATATATACACACACATATATACATATATATATATATATATATACACACACATATATACATATATATATATATATATATATATATATATATATATATATACACACACACACACACACATATATATACACACACACACACACACACACATATATATACACACACACACACACACACACACACACATACATACATATATATACATATATATATATATATATATATATATATATACATATATATATATATATATATATATATATACACATACATACATACACACATACATACATATATATATACATACATATACATACATACATATACATACATACATATATATATATATATATATATATATATATACACATACATACATTATATATATATACATATACATAAATATTGTACATACACAAAATTATATATACACAGTTGTAAGAAAAACAATTGAGGGACTTAAACACAACTTTTAAAAAAGGTTGAAACATTCACTGATGCTCCAGAAGGAAACACGACGCATTAGCCGGGGGGTGAAAACTTTTGAACAGGATGAAGATGTATAAACGAACTACACCGCGGACACTCGACATCACTAAGCTTCCGACAACTCTTTCAGTTTTTATCTGTCCAAAGATGAAGAAGATGTCCAATTTTTTTTTTTTTTGTTTAAATATAAATTTTTTTTTTTTCATTTAGTACTGCCCTACGGAAGCAACAGAAGATACTTACATGTTTCCCGGAAGACAAATTAAGTACAATTTACCTTGATCTTCAAAATCAATACGTTTTTACCCCCCGGCTCTTAATGCGTTGTGTTTCCTTCTGGAGCATCAGTGAATGTTTGAACCTTTTTTAATAGTTGTGTTTGAGTCCCTCAACCGTCCTCAGTGTGAAAAGATGGATCTCAGAATCATACAGTCACTGCTGGAGAGGGTTCAAATATGCAAAAGATGCTGGAAAACTGAAGAATTTGAAGGGCCTGGAGGATTTTTCTGAAGAACACTGGTCAGTTTAACTGCTCAGGGCAAAACAAAACCATCACAAAACAAAAAATCAGCCGTGGATCATCCAGGGAACGACACACAGTATTGAGAATCAATGGTTTACAATGGCTTTTGAACAGGTCATTTTAGTAAATTCAGCAATTTTTTTGTCTTGTGGACTATATGTAAACATCTTTTATGTAAAGTATCTTATTCAGGACAGTACTAAATAAAAAATAACATGTATTTTGTATGATCTCTCTTATTTAGTTAAAATTATTCACATTTTCACAGATTCTGCAAGCGGTTCACATACTTTTTCTTGCAACTGTATATATACAGTGGAGAGAACAAGTATTTGATACACTGCCGATTTTGCAGGTTTTCCTACTTACAAAGCATGTAGAGGTCTGTAATTTTTATCATAGGTACACTTCAACTGTGAGAGACGGAATCTAAAACAAAAATCCAGAAAATCACATTGTATGATTTTTAAATAATTTAAATAATTTGCATTTTATTGCATGACATAAGTATTTGATCACCTACCAACCAGTAAGAATTCCGGCTCTCACAGACCTGTTAGTTTTTCTTTAAGAAGCCCTCCTGTTCTCCACTCATTACCTGTATTAACTGCACCTGTTTGAACTTGTTACCTGTATAAAAGACACCTGTCCACACACTCAATCAAACAGACTCCAACCTCTCCACAATGGCCAAGACCAGAGAGCTGTGTAAGGACATCAGGGATAAAATTGTAGACCTGCACAAGGCTGGGATGGGCTACAGGACAATAGGCAAGCAGCTTGGTGAGAAGGCAACAACTGTTGGCGCAATTATTAGAAAATGGAAGAAGTTCAAGATGACGGTCAATCTCCCTCGGTCTGGGGCACCATGCAAGATCTCACCTCGTGGGGCATCAATGATCATGAGGAAGGTGAGGGATCAGGCCAGAACTACACGGCAGGACCTGGTCAATGACCTGAAGAGAGCTGGGACCACAGGTCTCAAAGAAAACCATTAGTAACACACTACGCCGTCATGGATTAAAATCCTGCAGCGCACGCAAGGTCCCCCTGCTCAAGCCAGTGCATGTCCAGGCCCGTCTGAAGTTTCCCAGTGACCATCTGGATGATCCAGAGGAGGAATGGGAGAAGGCCATGTGGTCTGAGGAGACAAAAATAGAGCTTTTTGGTTTAAACTCCACTCGCCATGTTTGGAGGAAGAAGAAGGATGAGTACAACCCCAAGATCACCATCCCAACCGTGAAGCATGGAGGTGGAAACCTCATTCTTTGGGGATGCTTTTCTGCAAAGGGGACAGGACGACTGCGCCGTATTGAGGGGAGGATGGATGGGGCCATGTATCGCGAGATCTTGGCCAACAACCTCCTTCCCTCAGTAAGAGCATTGAAGATGGGTCGTGGCTGGGTCTTCCAGCATGACAACCACCCGAAACACACAGCCAGGGCAACTAAGGAGTGGCTCCGTAAGAAGCATCTCAAGGTCCTGGAGTGGCCTAGCCAGTCTCCAGACCTGAACCCAATAGAAAATCTTTGGAGGGAGCTGAAAGTCCGTATTGCCCAGCGACAGCCCCGAAACCTGAAGGATCTGGAGAAGGTCTGTATGGAAGAGTGGGCCAAAATCCCTACTCCAGTGTGTGCAAACCTGGTCAAGAACTACAGGAAACGTATGATCTCTGTAATTGCAAACAAAGGTTTCTGTACCAAATATTAAGTTCTGCTTTTCTGATGTATCAAATACTTATGTCATGCAATAAAATGCAAATTAATTATTTAAAAATCATACAATGTGATGTTCTGGATTTTTGTTTTAGATTCCGTCACTCACAGTTAAAGAGTACCTATGATAAAAATGACAGACTTCTACATGCTTTGTAAGTGGGCAAACCTGCAAAATCGGCAGTGTATCAAATACTTGTTCTCCCCACTATATATATATATATATATATGTGTCAATCAAAAAAAAAAAAAAATTAATGGCACATTTTTCTGTAATTAATCGTGATTAAAAACAATATTTTTTATATATTTTTATAGTAATAATTTTACAGTTACTCTCCAAATTAATGTAGAAACAACTTAAAGACAGTATATTTTAAATATTTGTTGTAATGGCATCTTTTTATGAATGACGGCCAGTATCACTGATACTAATACAGCTACTGATGTCTCATGAAATTTATTTTCTTTTAAACATTCATGATTATGATCATAAATGATTAATGACATTCAACATTACAGTATAATTGAAAGCTATCAATTTCAACATTTATTAGGCTTTAAAAATAACAACTTTTAATTTAAGTGAACTTAAAACAATCTTCACTTAAACCCATTATAATAAATGTCATATTTAGCTGTGGCCTTCCTACCTGTAAGACATATACAGAAACTGAATAAAGTTATCAAACATCTTTCAGATTAATCCTTATTTAAACTACAATTTTCTCTGTTACCCTTGTTCTTTGATTAACATTAAATTACAGACATCAAAGCAACTGGTTTATTAGGCTGCTGTCACTTTAAGGTCTGACACTGCCGAACATGACGCGGATCTGACGCGCTGTCACGAGCATCTCATTTTCTCATAAGTTCATTTAAGACGTTATTTAACTAATTTAAGACTGATCTTATGAGAATACTTGACAAAATGGGCATTTTGCCATAATTGTGTGTTATTGTTTGTTCAACTCGATTCTGGTGTGCTGTCTGTGCGTGTGATACTGGCGCAAGTCTTTCTGCGCACACGAGTCCTGTGTGTGTCGCATAGACAGGACATTCACAGACAGCGCGTTCTCTTTTGTCTTGTCGCGCTTAAATGGTTTAAAAGCATTTGCCTGAATAAGAGCATGATCATATAATGTTATGCATAATCATATAACGCTAGCCAAAGGATGATAGAAAAATGGATACTGTGTTAATTGCATTAAATATTTTTAACGCAATTAATAATAAATATCAATTTCTCGATTTCAATCGATTATTCATTTTACAAACCGATATCGATTCTTAAATCCCAAGAATCGATTAGTCATCCTGTTTTCAGTTGCATGAAAGGAACATTGTAGCGCGCCTCCCATACAATAAATTGCAATCATCTTTGTGCTTTGTTACTATTAATATGAAACAAAGTCTCAGATTTCAAATTACGTCCATTTTATTACGAAATTCAAAAACATAAATACCGTTTTGGCGCTGTGGTGTGAGATCGCTCAGGCGCAGCTCAGCTCAAGAGAAGCGGCATCGCGGAGTGCACGTGAACTGATCTTCTCTTCCGCCTTAATACCAGTTACAGCGCGAAATAAACATGAATGAGCATCTGAAAGTGTTAAAAGATACCGTACAACTTACCGAAATCCGCATAATGTTGGAATCACTCATTCAGTGTTTCAACCGTGGAAAGACGTCAGTAAAACAGCTTGTAAACAAATGTCATGTAACGTCACATTTACCTCAGAAAAACCATATCCAGTGTCCATAAACTCGTTAGTCAGCTAGAAAAATTAAGTCTAGAGAGGAGCATTTTGCTAAATATAGTCACCATATTATATATTATAAAAAAAAAAAAGAATTGAGTGTAATTTAAGTGTTTGTATACAAATCAGCTAATTTTTACCTTCAATATTATAGTAGGCTAATGTAGCCAAGTAGGCTAACCTCTGACTCCCATAGTTTACAACATTAGTTAAGAGATTTGTTTTCCTTGAGAAAATTTGCCATGTATTGTACCTGATATATATCCAAAATAATCGATATTGAATCAAAATCGAATCGAATTGCAAGCTTGTGAATCGAATCGAATCGTGAAATTTGTGTCAATACCCAGCCCTAAAATATATACACACACACACATTTATTTATATTTCTTGGTCAACCAGCTGCACCAAACCAGCACAAACTAGTCTGGACAAGCATGCCGAATCTTGCTGTTCTAAGCGGATCCATAAGAACACGAGAGACAGATTTCATCAGCATTTCTTATGACATCGGGGTGATGGATAACAGCAGGGAATGTTTGCGGCTCCTCACCAGATCCTCAGCTAACTTCTCACACTATTTTCTCTCTGCACGCTCGCTCGCTCGCTCTCTCTCTCGCTCGCTCTCTCTCTCTCTCTCTCTCTCTCTCTCTCTCTCTTTCTCTCTCTCTCTCTTTCTTTTTCTCTCTCTTTCTCTCTCCAGTCTCCTCTTCCAAACAGACACCTTAATGGATGTGTGGCAAACACTGAAACATTGTTGACAGCTCCAGTATGCAATTAAGTGCTCAAAAACCAATTACATTCCTTAACAGCCCTCTGACGTACATTAACTTTGGGGTTTGACAGACACTGAGGAAGTTAACTTGTTGGCAGTGGAGTGCAAAACCTCAGAGGCCAGCAGAAAGGCCGAAAGTAAAAACATCAGTGTAACAAGGAGAGCAAGGAAGGCAGGCAGAGACGAGGATCTAAGTGCAGGAAAAACAAAATGAAACAAGAAACCAGAGAACACGAAGGCCAGGAATACAAGCATACAAGAAACAACTGACAAACTAAAGCCCTATTCGGACGGTAATTGTCTCTCATGGGGTCGTAAGGTATTTTCAGCATTTACAGGGGCTAGTCGGTGATTTTATTGCCGTCCGAATCCAGAATGTCAGTGTTTTTCTCTATCAATGATATCCATCATTTTGAGATAAAAAAAAGGGACAGAAAATCAGCATTCCCGGGTTCGTAGGATCACAAAACTCGCTCCTTCACCAGGAATAAATCGCCATCTGAATGCATGAGGTCCCATGCTAATTTATTTTTACAGACATCCACATGAGAAAAAATTACCATCCGAATAGGGCTTAACACAGCAAACACTGGTGCTGTGTTCAAAATTGCCCCCTATACCCTCATCCACTATTCCCTACATTACTCCACTAATATAGTCCACTTGAAGGAGTGAATGAAAATGAGTGAGTGAATTCAGACACTAAGTGCGCCGGAAGGGCTGCCGCTTTTGCATAGTTTGTGCTTGCTGTTTAATAATCAGTTGAAACATAGCAAACAAGCTCCAGTAAATGAAAAGATTTATCTTGAACTCTCATGTAAAGTAGCATGTATAAAACACAATTATACAATTTAATAATCAATAAAAAAGGAATTTATACCTGTATACGTTATACGCTGTAGCCACATTGGAAAAGCGGTTTGGAAAACGTCCACTATGGTTTCAGACATCACTACAAATGGCTGTCCCCTCAAATAGTGCCCTATTTAAGGGTATAGGGGGCGATTTCGGACACAGCCCGGGGCTTATAAACACTGGTATAACTAGATTAACAAGACACAGGTTCAAACAATCAGAGAGTAATGAGGGGAACCAAAAGAACTACAAAAGGACTACAAAACAGAAACATAAACAGGAAACTAAATCAAACTAAACATAAGAGTCCAAACAAGAAACATTTGACAATCCGATGTGTTATGGATACAAAAACAGTGGCCACGAATCATGGTTATTATCATTAACTAAAAATAAAAATAAAACCATTACTTGGCATAAAATATAAAAAATAAAAAAATCTTAAACTTGCCTTAAACTTGCATTTCTCATGTTCGTTTATTAAGCTGAAGTACTACAATAACTATAACTAAATAAACTAAAACTAAAATTTACAAAAAACTACAGACAAACAAAAAAAATAAATATTAAAACTGAAAGGAAAAAAAAAATCAAACTATTTATTCAACTAAAACAAAAAAAAACAAAAAATGAAAATATAAAATAAAGTGTAGTTTAAAATATTAAGGGCCCTATCATACACACGGCGCAATGCGACGCCAGACGTGATGCAAGTGTTTCACGTCTAACTGATGACGCAGTTATCATTTTCACGTCCAGCGCCATGTTGTTTAAATAGCAAATGCACTCGCGTCCATCTGTTCACCCATGGGCGTGCTGGTCTGAAAACGAGGTGTGTTCAGGTGCATTGTTGGCGTGCAGGTGCATATTAAAAATAAAAGGATCTAGAGAAGAGTTCAGTCTTTCCGCTCGCAAATTCCGCCATGTAAATAGCGAATCCGCCATGGTGCAAGCACAACTGGCTTTTAAAGGGAATGGGAGATGAGACTCTGATTGGCTTATTGCACGTTACGCCCAAAACACACCCATGACTCATTAAGTATCCTTTTAGATCATGCGCCTGGCACTGACCGTTTTTTCCGTTGTTAAACTAGCAAAAGTGGATTCGGACACGCCCTAAGTGCACCTGCGCCATGCGCTTCAGACCATGTGCTCAGATTGTTAAGATAGGGCCCTAACACTGCCACACATGCAAGCTGTTTGCAAAACAATCTTATTTGCACTTTCATTTAACGTAAGGCAATTACGAAGCTTATCACCACTGTAGTAATGCTGTCAACACACCTTTAAGCTCAATCTACACAAGATGCATTGGGATGCAAATAAACAACATCACTCCAGCCATAATCAAACAAACCAATCTAGAATGCGCGGTGTAGACACCTTCATTAATCCTAATGGTGGCCTTGTAGTTGTGTCATGTCGTACCTCTTGTTTTAAGTGTCAGATGGGTGTTAAACACACTCACTAGTCTTCATTTGGGGACCTTGTAATTTACAAATTGAGTACTGCTGTGACAGACCTACAACTTAAAAATAGTGCAGACAGAAAGGCGAGACTGAGAGAACAGAAAGGCCTCTACATACATTTTTGCAAAACTCCAAGCGTACTAATGCATACAAATCACTGCCATTTCCAGCTGAAATGAACACTAGAGGCAGTAAAACGGCAACAAATTTTACTCATTTTCACACAAAATTAGGATTACCGGGCAGATAATCGATTAATCTTTGTATATGAAAGCCGATAACCGATATATTGGCTGTTAAATCTAAATCCAAATTTTTATATAATTTTTGAGAGCCTGATTACAAAAACAAAGTCTCACCATTAAATCCATGTCCCAAGCACACAATTATAATGTTTTCATTATAATTTTATGTAGTCTATATGACAGACTTGCACTGCACATGTTGCACTGAACTGTATTTTCCTTTTTTGAAGTGATTTCAATTATATTTCAAGCAATTCAAAAACATCCTGGAGAACAATGTGCATCTGAAATAGCCCATTATTTATCGGCTTTAAGATATCAGCCAAATTTTCTTATCGGGCCGATAATGATAACATTAAAAATTAACATATATCGGATGATACTGATATGGTGGCCGATATTATTGTGCATCCTTACTTATTTTCACATAGTTCCTTGCACAATACTATGTTATAACTTCAAAACACTTTTACCATAGCACATAATTTGTAAACTAGTAAATTTTGACATTTGTACCACATTTGTAACTCCATATGTGTGGCTTTTCTGCCATAGCAGACTTGCTCGGCCGGTACAACATTGCGCTTGCTCAGGTATTGCGCGGTCTCCTTGAACATCTTTCTGGCGCACACCACAAACATGAACTAAATACAGTGAATACTGGACGCGCCTACTTTAAAAAGTCAACATTTCGATTATTTGACGTTAAATGCATTATATAAGTCACTTTGGAATAAATCATGATAAAAAAAACGTGACTTTACAGTCCGGAAAATACGGTATGACATAGCAAATTATTTTGCGGACCCCCTGGCACTTTGCTGGTCTAAAATCGCTGCTCTACGCAGAAGAAAGCCGTCTAGGCTCTTCCCCAGTACGGGTTGTGTCGAGCCATTCGTTAGTCTGGTTGTTTGATGAGAAAAATATGAAATGTAGTTGCAATAAACGCGTTAAGAATCCGTACAGCTCTAGCAGCGCAGGACTTTTATTCTGCTGTGCGGAACTGAGGAAGAACTGATGACGGAATAGTTTGATCTTCGGCTGACCAATCAGCAGAAAGGGGCGTATAATTCCCGCCCACGTGTAGAAATCGAATATTCAAACTGTTTATTCATTTTTCTACCTCTGAACGAAAAACGAAAAATCAAGCCGAAATCTCGTTTTTTCGTTTTTCTGAAAAAATGAAAAAACGAAAAACGAGCTGTTTTCTCATTTTTCTACTTTCAATATTAAATCAAAAAACGACTGAACGAATGATACACGGATTCTTTTAGCGCCATTCACCTATTATTTCATTTACAAAATACAGCAATGCATACAACAACCAATATAATAAAACGTTGCCAGATTCACATTCATCTCTTTCGTATAAAACTGCTTTTAGCACCACTCACCAGACATTTCACTCTGAAAGTGTCAGGCAATGCAGAAGAGGCAACGCAATATCATTTTGCAGAACTGTCGCCACAGGCACGTATTTCCAATGAGACTGGGTTGCTCATTGTGTCTTTTCTTTCGCACTGTCTCTCCATTGCTTTTCTAAAAGTGCCTCAGAGGTGTGTCAGACCTCTGCCTTTGTGATCTCTAAGCGGAGACAGGGACCTGTAAACACGGCACGGTCAGCTCGGCCCGACGGCTCTTTAAGCATTCAGAACACTGAAGGGATACGGAGAGATTAACCTTCAGTTCTCTTCCTCTGCTGCAGCCTGACAGACATCATTACGCCACAGACAGGAGCAAAGATGGATGACACTCAACAGCTCAGACCTTCACGCAAATTCAACCCAGCTCATCAATGGCTCATGTCACCGTTCCATATTGTAATCGCACCTATGAAACCTGTTATAGTGCATACGAAATGGTGCAGGGGAAATTAGTAAACTATGAAAAAAACGGACGTGAGTGTTAGACTACACTTTTATGAAACCTGCAGTGAACTTCAAAGATCTGGGTGTTTGTTTAATTATCTTTTATGGATATCTTGCTCCTGTGGTGGTGGGGGAAAAATCAATTCTGTACCAGAGGCAAATTTTATTGCTCAGAGGTTGCTCGTTCATAGCTCATGGGATTTAATGGAGCTCTCTGTTATGTTTCACTGAAGAATCAATCGGCTAAAATACTTTAGGAGACATAAAAAGTAGAGACAAATGAGTCAATTATTGACGTACAGTAAGAGTATAGGGTTCATTTTGTATGGATAGCACCTTAGATGATTTGGTCAGAGAAAGTTCATCTATTTTAAAACTCTAGAGACAACACATTTGAGATCACTGGGGTCTTTGTTTTTTTTGGCTTATAAGACTCTTAATTGTTTTGCTAACTTCTCAGATGTTTCTCCTAAAATTCCTTTGGGGAAATAGACACAAATGAGTCAATAGCTGACATACAGTAAATGCAAAAAGCAATAAAATGAATGAACTTTAATTTAGCTATTTCTTACTTTGCATTGCATATGTTGGTATCTTGAAAAATCTGAGCACAGTTTGAGACATTGAGATCAATGGGTCTTTCAGTTATGTTTCATTAGCTTTGTCTTAGTTGTTTCAGATGTGTTAAAAGTCAATAGCTGACATATAACAAAAGCAAACATGGGCTGATTCAACCCATGTTTGGGTTAAATATGGACAAACCCATCCATTGGGTTTAAAATTGAATTTAACATACAATTTAAACCCAACTGTTGGGCTTGTTCATATTGGACCCAAACATGGGTTAAAACAACCCAGCGTTTTTTAGAGTGAAGAGCAATGAAATTGAGTTTATATCGAGACTCTTTTGACAAATCTGAGCACAACTTGAGACATTGAGATTTCTTTTTAAAGTCTAGAGGAGACTGATTTGTGATCACTGGGGTCTTTCAGTTATGGAGGAATACAAATAGACACAAATGAGTCTTTATAATGAATACAGCAAAAGTATAGAGTTATAAACTGAATGTGAACAGCATAACTCGGGTTAATTTAGTCTCAGGAGATTTTGATGAGACATTTTGAGCTCATACTGAGATCTCTGACTTTAATTGCAGACAAATCTGAGCTAGTTTGAGACATTGAGATTTGTTCTGAAACTCCACATACTCATTTGAGATCACCTTCCATCTGAGAAGCAGGAGAAGAGCTCTCGTTTAATCTCGAGATATTAAAATAATGCTGTTTTAAAGGTTTCTAATTTTGTTTTGGAGGTCTCCTGCAACAGGTTTACATGCATCTGTAACAGGTATAGAAATTATACTGTTAAATATATATATTAAGTAGAATTGTTTTAATTTTAATCCCTTTAATTGTTGTGATGCCAACACAACTTCCTGTTCTGTCTCCTCCTCTTCCTTTTGCATTGTAACTGAATGGGAGAGGTAGGTTTCTCATGACTTCCTGATAATCTTATTTAAACTTTATTGTAATTATTGCTTTTATTTCTGTATTTTCACTCCAATTCATATATGGAAATGAGAGCACATGGTGACAAGTGAGCATCATAAATATTTTATAGAGCGAACAAGGGCAATTCCACTCTAAGAGGATGCTTATTTGTGTTTTGTATCAGGGGTGATGAATAAAAGATCCAAGTGAACCGCCGCCTGCTGTCCCGTGTCTAACTCCACAACGCAGAGCCAAAGTGTTTTATAACTGGTGTCGCTGGCTGCACATCACGCTTGGCGTCGCGAGCCACCAGTTACACATCCAAGGTCAAACAACACTTTGATTTTCTTATAATATACAATGCACATCACCTCATATCTCAAAGAGTCTGAAAACGGTTCATTCGAAGATTCATTCTCCCTAAACCCCTCCTTCCTGAGAGTTTCTCTACTCTGATTGGTCAGATGGCTCAGTCTCTTGTGATTGGTCTACCACTTATAGCGCGTGTCGGAAACCAAATAGCCATTACAATATCTGAATTTCAGCTCCGGACGCTTCCTCAGCGCTTGATACACAGTGATATGAAGAGTAATGTTGATCGTTTTTTCCGTATCAATTCCAGCACGAGTCCTCATCCTTTTGAAATGCATGCAAAGTGGATTTGCAGCTCTGAAAACAGTGTCTTCTCTGGCATGTCAACAACACAAACCAAACTCTTCCAGTCTCAGCTACAACTACAGTGTTTAAAGGCGTTAAAGTAGACGTTGTTCACAAGCAGCCAATGAAGACCATAGGTGGGCATTATGCAAATTTGTTACAAACCTACTTAGGTATGTAATAGGAAGTGAGACTGGACTCATTTCAGCAGTGCAGAATTGATTCTTTCTTTTAGGACACAATAACTTTATTTGTTGTGCACTTTGATCTTTAAAAATTTGCAGACCTTTTACATTCACAAACAGCTATATAACACTACATGAAAGGTAATATTCGAAAAAAGCATAAACGGGGCACTTTAAAGAGATCTCATCTATGGATTTTCTTTTCTTTGGGGTGGGATTTTAGAAAGTCAGGAACATTTGGATAGTTTTTTTTTTAAGTACCACAGTACAGGACCGAAAAAACCCCTACAAACAAATGCTGTGGTTCTGCAGCAGTCTAAAGTTTTTCTGTGGTGAAAAGCATTTATAGAGAAAGACAATTACTGAGGAAAATTCAGTCTTCAAATCCCTGTTGGCACGGCTGCTATGCTGCACTATTTGAAGGCTCTAAACTGCATTTCATTTTCCCATTTGCTCTAATGAGCTTATTTCATATATAGAGGAACAATCAATCAGTAAAAGGTGAATCACTCATGGTTTGGTGATATATGCGCTGGATTGAAAGGACATCAGTAAAGGCAATAAATCACAGGTCTCCTAATGGCTCACTTGGGCTGTGCAGGCAGAGCCGGTCACCTTGCTGAAGGGGAAACATTTGTCTAATCAGATGGCTGCTGTGCCCCTGTTGGCCCTTCTCACTGTGAATCACAATGACCCTTAGTGACCTTGAGTGACCTTTGGATTATTAAAGAGGGAGAAGCCAACTGCTAATGAGTGAGTCGAGAAAGTGGAGGAGGAAACACACATACTGTACTGTACTGTACACACACTTCTGATCCAAAAGCTTACTACATAGGAAGCATTTTAAGGCATCATCGCTTAATTAAGGTTGCATTGCAGACATCACATGATGAATGCATTGCAACAAGATCAGTGGAAAATTGATGGACAAGCAACATCTTTTATAAATAAACTTCAAAAGTTTGAGGTTGGTGACATTTTTAAATTGTCTCTTACACTCACCAAGGCTGCATTTATTTGATTAAAAATACAGTAAAAACAGTTATATTGTGAAATATTATTACAATTTCAAATTATATTTTTCAAATGTCATTTATTCCTGTGACCAAACTGAATTTTCAGCATCATTACTCCAGTCTTCAGTGTCACATGATCATTCAGAAATCATTCTAATATACTGATTTGCTGCTCAAGAAACATTTCTGATTATTATCAATTTTGAAAAACAGTTGAGCTGCTTAAAGGGGTCATGAACTGCGTTGTTTTATTGTTTTATGATGTTTCCTGGGGTGCAGTTATAATGTTAGAATGCTTTTTACATCAAAAATGGTCATAATTTATAAATAAAAAGCATTTTTCCTACCCTGATTTTAGCTCTCTGGTTTGAACGCTCTGTTCTAAGGGGCGTGTCTGCTGTGAGACTTCATTGTAAACGCCCACTGCTGTGATTGGCTAACGTCTTTCCATTTGAAATAGTTAAGTATTACACTCTCTTTCAGCGCGTTTTTACTATTACAGCTCTCATGGTTAACTAATCGTGAAAAGTGTTGCATTATATTTAGATCTATGGCATTATATTCAGATCGTGGCATGAAAGGTTGCAGAGATGAACATTGTAGCCGATCACAGACATGCTGAGCGCATGAAAGCAGTGATCTCGTCATTGTTTCTGCACACTAACGAATGCTTTCATCTTCACTAACAGTGCAAACGTGATGTAGTTGAACGTTGAATAAAACGGGAGTCACTGATAAACACGTCACTGATAAACTCTCGCCATTTGATTGACAGCTCCAGCGCGCGCTGCTCCAACGATTGCAAAGGGAGCTTTCTTTGATCGCTTTCTTTATAGAATTTAATCACCGTTAAATAACAGATTATTTTCATCCTACTAAGAGAAACAACGCAAGTTGACGTTTAGTCACTGGTTTGATTTACTGACACACAGACAAAGAACATCTGACTGTACATGAATAATTACATTTCAGATCAGGCATTAAAATTAACACAGTTACTTACATGTTGCATTACTGTCGAGCCCAGGCACTGCACAATATTTTGTAATCCTCAACGGCATGTTTATTGCTTGGTAGCTCGATCTGGTTTAACACCACGTAGGCCTATGTTACTAAAGGCTACCTATTCTATTGCATGTCATGCGTGAATCGGTGGGCGGGGCTAAACAGGCAGTGATGAAGTAGGCGTTGATCTTCTTCTGCAGAGGCGGTGCTTGCCTCCCTTTGACGTCATAGATTCCCACTTTGAAAAACCTGTCGTTTGCTGGGCCTGGTGTCAATAAAAGCTTTTATTGGGCTAACAAGGAAGTTTTCAGTTCTGAAACTTACAGGATATTCTTATAGTATGGTGACCTCTTATATGTCAAAAGCTCAAGGAAAATTAGATTTCTCAGTTCATGACACCTTTAATATTTTTGTGGAAACCGTGATCATTTTTTTCAGGATTATTTGATGTATAGAAAGGATAGAATTTTTTTAAAACTGAAATCTTCTTTACTATCACTTTTGATCAATTTAATGCATCATTGCTAAATACAACTGCTAAAAACAACTATTGAAGTATTTCAAATTAATAATTGACTGTTTTACCAAATATTTGTTTGTGTTATGTATTTTTATGCTTATTAATCACATCCTTAACTTAAGATGCTAATGCCAAATCTCCTCTCTCCTCTGCACTTTTTGTATGGCACATGTATTTGCATTGGATTTGTGAGCTTTTACCATTCTACTGTAAATTCCAGATTTGTCACTTATGATGTTCAGTAATGATTAGGATGCAACCTTAGAAGGTAGCTGACTATATATGCAGTAGACAGCAAGGCAGCTCACTAGGTCCCACCCATGTTGTTCCAAAATGTATAGGTTAGGGTTAGTAGTAGAATAAGTTTACATGTCCTTGCAAAGTTACTTATAGTCAGTAGAATGTCTGTTGGGGAGCATCAAAATAAAGTGTTTATGTGCAGATATTAAGTCTACTAGTACTTTAAAGGGGGGGTCTAATGCTATTTCATGTATTCTGACTTATTTACACTGTTAAAGAGTTGATTCTCATGCTAAACATGGACAAAATTTCAAAAAGCAAGTTGGACGTATGATGGAGTATTTCTGTGCCAAATAGACTCCTTCAGGATTCAAACAAGTTTCGGAAAGTTTTTTCCGAGTATGGCCCTGCATGACGTCATAAAGGGCGGAACTGCTTGTATGGGCACTTCTCCCGAATGAGCATGCACACATCAACCAGACCGAGAGCGAGAACACGCCCATCAACGAGCTTCGTTCGGGTTACGGAAGCTGTCGGTAGCGCTGTCATTTTGTTTTTAGACAAACAGAAGTGTGTTTCTGGTTGTGAGGGAAAGATAACCTTGTTCAGCTTCCCAAATAACCCATTGTTAAGGGAACAGTGGATGCAGTTTGTTTTTCTGGAGCAGCAACGGAGTGTGTTTGTTTGTTCCCGGTCATGAGTCGAAACCGCAGGCGGTGAGTGAAACTGCATCAAATGTCTGTGTTTTGTTGGCAATCGGCGCGTAAGTGCATATAATGTCAACAACACGAATGTATAGTGAATCGAAAGTTATCCAGGGATAACGTCATGATGTATTGTGTATGTGTGTGTGCACGTAACTCTTTAGGTCCGCCCACTGCACACCTTCACGAGTTTGTTTTTGGAAAGAATCAGTACAGCGTATCTGTCCTTTAAAAATCTGAGAAAACTAAAGACTCTTCGGAGATATGAAGGATGCAACACTACTCTACAGGTACTCAATATTAACATGAGACTGGCAGAAACTGTGTGTTATGTACCCTTTAATGACTGATAGTTGACATGTAGTTGCAAAGTTACTTATAGTTAGTAGAATATCTAAAGTCGACCATCAAAATAAATTTTTACAACTTAGATGAAAACATAGCGAGTGACCAGTGGCTGTTAAGCTCCCATAAAATCCATACCACTATAAAAGTACAAAAGCTATCACTGGGGTGGTTTCTTTTCAAAAAAGTACACCTTTATACCTAAAGTGTACATACTGGTATAAAAGGAACAAAAGTGTGCCATTTGAAAAGCCCCAGTGACAACTTTTGTACCTTTTTTTCTTAGCGTGTATATTGTACTATTTTCCAAGTATTCTAAAGTCATGATTTGATCATGATAAGTTTGATCTGGGAACAGACTGAAACTTAAGTCATTTCAGAAGATTTGCACATGCACTAAAATGGTGCTTTTTTTTGTTATAGTCTGCTTTTATTGTACAGAAAAAGCCAAGACGTTCTGCCTAACATCACAAAGTTACACACAAAAAAAAAATAACACACAGATATTTGAAAACATAAGGGTGATGGCGTCAGCAAATGATGACAGAATCTTAATTTTTGGGTGAACTATCCCTTTGCGATCACTCATTAAGTGTAAAAACAGGATTGTTGGGCTCTAGTGAGCACATCTATCTTGTCAGGGGTGAGAAGGCAGACAACTTCAGGAAGGAATATGAAAGAAAAATTGACTGCATCACCCTATGTGTTTGGCATGCAAGACAAAGCAAGCTCAAACTCACCCAACACGGCCATGTTTGTACCCAGATAACACGCACACAACCAAGTGTGAACTTTTTACTGTGTAAAGTGTGTGAAAGTCCATCACTGAAAACTGAGATTGAGCTGAGATGGGTATTGCTTCAGAAGCTCAGAAAATACCAGTATGATTACAGTGACCTATCTCTCTCTCTCTCTTGAGCTCAGTGGTGCGTGTTATGACCGTTATACTCCTGCACAGGAGGTGTGTGATGAAAACGGCCACCCTCCTCTGCCATCCATAAGCTCTGATTCAGCATTTCATATAGGCTTTATCTCTGAATGAAGCTCTGTCGGTGTTGTTTACAGTGGCTGTGGCAGACGGATAACCTCGCTCTGAGGAAACTATCTGAGAGCCGCAGACACCGGCAAATGTGGGTTAAAATTGGCTTCAGCGAGTGAATAAAACTGAGTTACTTGCCAGTTGGCCGCTAACTTTATTAGGAACCGCAACATTACATGGTTTAAGTCAAACTGTAAGAAAGATAATCTGACTCTTGCTAATGTTAGAGATGTGCAGGATTCAAATAGATCCATCTACTGTCCCATTCACACATATAGCACTGGAGTCTTATATACAAAAAAAAAAAAATCTGGTCAAAATATATTTCAAACATATCCTAAAATATGCATGAAAGGAAATATAATTTTCGAAATCCAAAATATATTACAAATAAATTATATATTTTTAGGGGAAAGAAATTATATTTCTAAATGTGAAAAAAAAAAAAAAAAGATTTTGGGTAAATGCTGAATATATTTTTGCTAATATAATATAATATAATATAATATAATATAATATAATATAATATAATATAATATAATATAATATAATATAATATAATATAATATAATATAATATAATAATATACAAACCTGATTCCAAAAAAGTTGGGACACTGTACAAATTGTGAATAAAAAAAGGAATGCAATAATTTACAAATCTCATAAACTTATATTTTATTCACAATAGAATATAGATAACATATCAAATGTTGAAAGTGAGACATTTTGAAATGTCATGCCAAATATTGGCTCATTTTGGATTTCATGAGAGCTACACATTCCAAAAAAGTTGGGACAGGTAGCAATAAGAGGCCGGAAAAGTTAAATGTACATATAAGGAACAGCTGGAGGACCAATTTGCAACTTATTAGGTCAATTGGCAACATGATTGGGTATAAAAAGAGCCTCTCAGAGTGGCAGTGTCTCTCAGAAGTCAAGATGGGCAGAGGATCACCAATTCCCCCAATGCTGTGGCGAAAAATAGTGGAGCAATATCAGAAAGGAGTTTCTCAGAGCAAAATTGCAAAGAGTTTGAAGTTATCATCATCTACAGTGCATAATATCATCCAAAGATTCAGAGAATCTGGAACAATCTCTGTGCGTAAGGGTCAAGGCCGGAAAACCATACTGGATGCCCGTGATCTTCGGGTCCTTAGACGGCACTGCATCACATACAGGAATGCTACTGTAATGGAAATCACAACATGGGCTCAGGAATACTTCCAGAAAACGGTGAACACAATCCACCGTGCCATTCGCCGTTGCCGGCTAAAACTCTATAGGTCAAAAAAGAAGCCATATCTAAACATGATCCAGAAGCGCAGGCGTTTTCTCTGGGCCAAGGCTCATTTAAAATGGACTGTGGCAAAGTGGAAAACTGTTCTGTGGTCAGACGAATCAAAATTTGAAGTTCTTTTTGGAAAACTGGGACGCCATGTCATCCAGACTAAAGAGGACAAGGACAACCCAAGTTGTTATCAGCGCTCAGTTCAGAAGCCTGCATCTCTGATGGTATGGGGTTGCATGAGTGCGTGTGGCATGGGCAGCTTACACATCTGGAAAGGCACCATCAATGCTGAAAGGTATATCCAAGTTCTAGAACAACATATGCTCCCATCCAGACGTCGTCTCTTTCAGGGAAGACCTTGCATTTTCCAACATGACAATGCCAGACCACATACTGCATCAATTACAACATCATGGCTGTGTAGAAGAAGGATCCGGGTACTGAAATGGCCAGCCTGCAGTCCGGATCTATCACCCATAGAAAACATTTGGCGCATCATAAAGAGGAAGATGCGACAAAGAAGACCTAAGACAGTTGAGCAACTAGAAGCCTGTATTAGACAAGAATGGGACAACATTCCTATTCCTAAACTTGAGCAACTTGTCTCCTCAGTCCCCAGACGTTTGCAGACTGTTATAAAAAGAAGAGGGGATGCCACACAGTGGTAAACATGGCCTTGTCCCAACTTTTTTGAGATGTGTTGATGCCATGAAATTTAAAATCAACTTATTTTTCCCTTAAAATGATACATTTTCTCAGTTTAAACATTTGATATGTCATCTATGTTGTATTCTGAATAAAATATTGAAATTTGAAACTTCCACATCATTGCATTCTGTTTTTATTCAGAATTTGTACAGTGTCCCAACTTTTTTGGAATCGGGTTTGTAATATAATGTTGGGTAAATGCTAAATGTATTTTTGCTAAATGTTTTTTTTTTTTTTTACACAAGTTTTGGATAATATAAATATTTAGATTTAAAATATTTTTAAAATGTATAAAAATATTAGGAAACATAAGTTAGTAAAACTTTTATGTAAATATATATATGTAAAAATATACTTGGATATACCTTTCATATATATTAACAATATATTTTGGGATATAATATAATCTTTTTTTTGAATTGTGAGGACCAATATATAATGCAATATATCATATTTTTCTCCTGAAATATTATTTAAATATTTATTATTTACAAATAGTTTTAGAGATTTCAGCCCTCATTCAAGCAGACAGGAACTGTACTTGCCTGACTGAAAATAGCTGAAAACATTTACCATGATTGCAGATGAGTAAACCGACTGATTTGTGTTCAAGTGTTCAAGTTTGGTTTCACCAAGTGATGGAGATGAGCTCATCTTGAGTGACAGAATTGTAAGGACAGCTAAATTACTTCACTGTCATATGGACAAAAACTCGGTGAGGTAATGTTTATGTGAGTACACTACAGTTCAAATCAAGCTCAGTTCACTCTTACCACCACATGCATATATACACTCACCTAAAGGATTATTAGGAACACCTGTTCAATTTCTCATTAATGCAATTATCTAATCAACCAATCACATGGCAGTTGCTTCAATGCATTTAGGGGTGTGGTCCTGGTCAAGACAATCTCCTGAACTCCAAACTGAATGTCAGAATGGGAAAGAAAGGTGATTTAAGCAATTTTGAGCGTGGCATGGTTGTTGGTGCCAGACGGGCCGGTCTGAGTATTTCACAATCTGCTCAGTTACTGGGATTTTCACGCACAACCATTTCTAGAATTTACAAAGAATGGTGTGAAAAGGGAAAAACATCCAGTATGCGGCAGTCCTGTGGGCGAAAATGCCTTGTTGATGCTAGAGGTCAGAGGAGAATGGGCCGACCGATTCAAGCTGATAGAAGAGCAACTTTGACTGAAATAACCACTCGTTACAACCGAGGTATGCAGCAAAGCATTTGTGAAGCCACAACACGCACAACCTTGAGGCGGATGGGCCACAACAGCAGAAGACCCCACCGGGTACCACTCATCTCCACTACAAATAGGAAAAAGAGGCTACAATTTGCACGAGCTCACCAAAATTGGACAGTTGAAGACTGGAAAAATGTTGCCTGGTCTGATGAGTCTCGATTTCTGTTGAGACATTCAGATGGTAGAGTCAGAATTTGGCGTAAACAGAATGAGAACATGGATCCATCATGCCTTGTTACCACTGTGCAGGCTGGTGGTGGTGGTGTAATGGTGTGGGGGATGTTTTCTTGGCACACTTTAGGCCCCTTAGTGCCAATTGGGCATCGTTTAAATGCCACGGCCTACCTGAGCATTGTTTCTGACCATGTCCATCCCTTTATGACCACCATGTACCCATCCTCTGATGGCTACTTCCAGGATAACGCACCATGTCACAAAGCTCGAATCATTTCAAATTAGTTTCTTGAACATGACAATGAGTTCACTGTACTAAAATGGCCCCCACAGTCACCAGATCTCAACCCAATAGAGCATCTTTGGGATGTGGTGGAACGGGAGCTTCGTGCCCTGGATGTGCATCCCACAAATCTCCATCAACTGCAAGATGCTATCCTATCAATATGCGCCAACATTTCTAAAGAATGCTTTCAGCACCTTGTTGAATCAGTGCCACGTAGAATTAAGGCAGTTCTGAAGGCGAAAGGGGGTCAAACACAGTATTAGTATGGTGTTCCTAATAATCCTTTAGGTGAGTGTATATATATAGTGGGTATAGAAAAGAATCACCCCCTTTAAAATAATACAATTTTTTGGTGTGCAGCCTGAAATGAAGATGGACACAGTTTTTGTTTTATCCAGCTGTATTTACTCAGTGCAACTTATAACATCCAAGTGACAGATATAACACCAACATGTCAGAAAAACATGTCAGAATCACCCCCCTTCTAAAAATGACTTGTAAACCCAATCAGGTGTAGCTAATCACCTTCTCAATAGCACACAAAACCATTTGACGCATCAACTGTGATCAGCTGTGGTCATTTTGATTAGCTCAGCATGAAAAGAGCTTTTCCTGGAGCATATCAGTCCTTGGTAGTGCAACTGAAGAAAACAATCAACTATGGGTGGCAAGGCATTGTCAAAAGATCTCCGGGATAAGGTTGTGGACAGGCACAAGTCAGGAGATGGATACCAAAAAATTTCAAAGGCTTTATCAGTGCCTAGAAGCACAGTGAAGTCTATTATTAAGAAGTGGAAGGTATTTGGTCCAACACAGACCCTCCCTAGATCAGGACGCTGCTCCAAACTGGATGAAAGAGCCAGGAGGAAACTGGTCGGAGAGGCTACCAAGAGGCCTACAGCAACTCTGAAGCAGTTGCAGGAATTTATGACAGAGTGGTCATTGTGTGCATGTGACAACAATATCACAAATTCTCCACAAATGTGGCTTGTATAGGAGGGTTGCAAGGAAAAAGGTTGCAAGGACATGCAGTCACGACTGAGCTTTGCCAAAACGCACGTTGAAGATTCTGAGGCCACATGGAAAAAGGTGTTATGGTCAGATAAGACTAAAATTGAATTATTTGGCCTCAACGCCAAATGATATGTCTGGCGGAAATCCAATACAGCTCACCATCCAAATAACACCATTCCTACGGTAAAGCATGGAGGTGGTATCCTGCCTCCTGTTTGTCCTGCTGACTGCTGTGCTCGCGTGTGCTTTGCTTGCTTTTGAATCTTTATTTGATATCATTCCCTGTTGTTTAAACTGCTAAATATAACTTACCCATCACCATATATTGTCTAATATTGCCTACCACATTAAATCTGACATCGCTTTTTAATCTAAATCACTATCACGCGTTAGCATTTCGCTAGCCTGTTAGCTTGCCATCTCTGCACTCGGGTCTCTTGTTTTCTGAGTTCATTAAACAACTGTGGTGAGTTGGATTAGTAAATGGACTCCATCAAACAACTGTGGTGAGTTGGATTAATCAACAAATACGGTAAGCCATGTCTTCTTCTCCTGTCATTGTCACTTGCACTGCATGTTTCATGTTTAGTATATCTTTCTCCGTTGGCGAACAGGGCTTCACATGTGATAAATGTAAGGAGATAGTCAGGCTGACGGAGAAGATTTCAGAATTAGAGACACATCCAGACTTTATTTGAGAGTAGTGAGAATGTAACCGCTTTAGACACTGCTTTGGATGCGAATTGGATGTGAACTCTGTACATTGTTCGGTTCCGGCTGTAGAGCCCGTGCAGCAGGGCAACTGGGTGACGGTGAGACGGCATAGTCGCGGATCAAAAAACCACTCTTCCGTTCCGATTAGAACATCAAACAGGTTCTCCCCACTCAGTGATGCACCCACTGAGAATCCTGTTGAAAGTGCCCTAGTTATTGGCGATTCTATTACACGGAACATGAAAATAGAGACACCAGCCACCATAGTCACGTTTACCGGGAGCCAGAGCGCCTGACATCAAAGCAAATTTAAAAGTGCTGGCTAATGCTAATCGTAAATTCTTTAAGATTATTATTCACGTCGGCACTAATGATGTTCGACTTCGCCAGTCGGAGATCACCAAAATTAACATTAAAGAGGTGTGTAAACTCGCAAGTACGATGACAGATGACGTTTTTTGCTCTGGTCCCCTCCCCGTTAAAAGGAGTGATGAGATACTTAGCAGACTATCATCACTCAATGGCTGGTTGTCTAAGTGGTGTCCGCAAAATAACATAGGGTTCATAGACAATTGGAAAAGCTTTTGGGACAGAATTATAAACATGCAGCCGTCTACTACAGTATCACATCAGACAGTGCATTGTAGTGTCACTGAGGAAAAATTACATTCATTCACTGCTATAGGAGAAGAAGAATTGGCTAAACTCGTTAAATCATCAAAATCAACAACATGTATGCTTGACCCCATACCGACTAAACTACTAAAAGAGATGCTTCCAGAGGTCATAGATCCTCTTCTTAATATCATTAATTCATCCTTGACATTAGGATATGTACCGAAAACTTTTAAGTTGGGTATTATTAAACCACTTATTAAAAAACCGCAATTGATCCTACAGAATTAGTCAATTACAGGCCAATCTCAAATCTACCCTTTCTGTCAAAAATACTAGAAAAGGCAGTGTCCTCACAATTATGCTCCTTTTTAGAAAGAAATGGTATCTGTGAGAATTTCCAGTCAGGATTTAGACCGTATCATAGTACTGAGACTGCTCTCATTAGAGTGACAAATGATTTACTCTTATCATCCGATCGTGGTTGTATCTCTCTGTTAGTGTTACTCGATCTTAGCGCTGCATTCGATACTATCGACCATAACATTCTTTTGAATAGACTCAAAAATTATGTTGGCATTAGTGGAATTTCATTGGCATGGTTTAAATCATACTTATCTGACCGTTATCAGTTTGTAGCAGTAAATGAAGAGATGTCACACCAATCACAAGTTCAGTATGGAGTACCGCAGGGCTCAGTGCTAGGACCGTTGCTTTTCACCATGTACATGCTACCACTGGGAGATATCATTAGGAAGCATGGCGTTAGTTTTCATTGTTATGCTGACGATACTCAGCTCTATATTTCTTCACACCCTGACGAAACTTACCAATTCACAAGATTAACAGAATGCATAGCTGATATAAAAAATTGGATGACTAGTAATTTCCTGCAACTTAATTCAGAAAAAAATGAATTTTTAATCATTGGACAAAAAAACTCCACAAGTAGTAACCTAGAATACTGTCTAACACTTGATGGCTGCTCTGTCAAGTCCTCGTCGTCAGTTAGGAACCTGGGTGTGCTCTTTGATACCAATCTCTCATTTGAAAGCCACGTTTCTAGCATCTGTAAAACTGCATTCTACCATCTTAAAAATATATCTAAATTACGGCACATGCTTTCAATGCAAAACGCTGAACAGTTAGTTCATGCGTTCATGACCTCAAGGCTAGATTATTGTAATGCTATACTGGGTGGTTGCCCTGCTCGCTTAATAAATAAACTGCAGCTCGTCCAAAATGCAGCAGCTAGAGTTCTTACTAGAACCAGGAAGTATGACCATATTAGCCCAGTTCTGGCAACACTGCATTGGCTCCCTATTAAACATCGTATACATTTTAAAATCTTGCTGATTACTTACAAAGCACTAAATGGTTTAGCGCCCCAGTACTTGAGCGAACACTTAACACATTATACTCCATCATGTCTATTGCGGTCTCAAAATTCTGGCCAATTGATAATACCTAGAATATCAAAATCAACTGCTGGCGGTCGATCCTTTTCCTATTTAGCACCTAAACTCTGGAACAGTCTTCCTAGCATTCTTCGGGAAGCAGACACACTCTGTCAGTTTAAATCTAGACTAAAAACACATCTCTTTACTATGGCATACACATAAAACATTTTTAATTTATATTATTCAAATCAGTTAAATGATTGTTAGGCTGCATTAACTAGGTCAGCCGGAACCGGGAACACTTCCCATAACACCTGATGTACTCGTTACATCATAAGAAGAATGGCATCTACGCTAATGTTAGTCTCTCTGTTTATCCTGAAGTTTACTGCAGTCGGCCGGATCCAGGCCGTATCCGGACCAGATGGTGGACCTGCGTCCAGACATGACCAACGCATCCCTGAAGTGTCTGTAGAGACCGTGTCAATTAAACTCCCCCCTGTAAATGCCACATCGACACGACATCCTCATTAAACCCGTCTCCGGCATGACGGCTCCAATCTTTCGAATAATCCTACGAATATCTATTGATCTAATATGACTTCTGACCTGTAATGTTGCCAGAATCATAATCATACACTATTTGTTCGTCGGCCAGAGGAGAACTGGCACCCCGACTGAGCTTGGTTTCTCCCAAGGTTTTTTTCTCCATTCTGGCCCTGAAGGAGTTTTGGTTCCTTGCCACCGTTGCCTTTGGCTTTTGGCTTGCTCAGTTGGGGACACTTAAATTTCAACTATATTACTGATCTGCCCGCATTGACACTATATGATAATTGAAATGAGCTGGATGACATCACCGTTTTCACTTACCACTGTGAAGCTGCTTTGAAACAATTGGCATTGTTAAAAGCGCTATATAAATAAAGGTGATTTGATTTGATTTGGTAATATCATGTTATGGGGTTGTTTCTCTGCAGCAGGGACTGGAGCACTTGTCAGGATAGAAGAAAAATGGATGGGGCAAAATCTGCTGCCCTCTGCCAGAAAGTTGTCAATGGGAAGAAGGTTTACCTTCCAACATGACAATGACCCAAAGCACACCGCAAAACTGACCACACAGTGGTTGAAGGAGAAAAAGGTGACTGTCCTTGCATGGCCTAGTCAGAGCCCACACTTAAACCCCATTGAAAATCTGTAGAATGACTTGAAGACTGCAGTCCACAAAAGGCCACCATCAAATTTAACTGAACTTGAGCAGTTCTGCAAAGAAGAGTGGTCAAATATTGCAAAGTCTAGATGTGCAAAGTTAGTAGAGACATATCCCAACAGACTAAAGGCTGTAATTAAAGCAAAAGGTGGTTCAACAAAATACTGACACAAGGGGGTGATTCTTTTTCCAACTCAGTGATTCTGTTTTTTAATTTTACTTTTTTTTTCTGACATGTTGGTGTTATATCTTTCACTTGGATGTTATAAGTTGCACTGAGTAAATACAGCTGAATAAAACAAAAACTGTGTCCGTCTTCATTTCAGGCTGCAAAGCAATAAAATTTGATTATTTTAAAGGGTGATTATTTTCTATACCCACTGTATATATATATGACCCAAGTATTTTCTCCACAGGCAGCTGTGGCTAACAGCTAGATTTGGACCCTGAGTGCATAAATGCCCACATTCTCTACTATGAAAAATATTTAGTGTTTTAGCCCACAAGTTAAGCGTGCAAATGAAAAAAGTAAGCTTGAACTGAGTTGTTGATTTACTGGTAAAGCTAATTTTCATCTCATCACACCAGAAATTCAGTGCTAATTCAGACTTATTAAAAATTCAGCGCTATTCTCCACTGGCTCAAATAATAACATTTCCGACAGGATGGCGCACTGATGCTTTAGTTGATAGAGGAACATTCAGTTTGCAGTCATTTCTGCTAAATGGAGCCTATCGGCAGGACACGTCTTTTCAATGAAAGGACAAGTGCAGCAAGCCATTTCTCACTATCTCTTTAGCGCCTCATTTTATTTTTCAGATAAAAGCCCATTCCGACGGCAGTGAGCCTTTAACAAGTGACGACGTCCCGCGTGGAGGCCATGCATATTCACACGCCACTGATAGTTCCAATTTCTGCTCCATTCCCTCCAGCTCGCTGGCTGTACAAAGGGAACCTTCTGCCGTCATTAAACCTACACCTCATCATGCCTCCAGGAACCAGACGCGCTTTCTCTCAGGATGGACGGATTGCTTGGTTCTTTCCTTTGAAGTCCCAAATGGCTTCTTTCTTCTGCTGCCAATTTGGCTTTCAGACAGCCTGGCCTCTTGGCCTTCTGCTGCAGGGTCCGATCAGACCCATTCTGTTTTTTTTTGTTTTCCATCTCCGGAACGGGATGCTTTCATCCTACCCTGAAAATCCATGACCACCACAGTGCACTGTGAAAGATCCTTTAAGAAATAGTTCACTCAATAATGACAATTCTGCCTGTATTTACTCGTCATTTTTTGTTTGTGGAACATAAAAGGAGACATTTTCAAGAATAATTCAGCTATTTTCAAATAACAATTCACATGAAATTCCTCAATAATGATGTTATTGACAAAGGGATAGTTCACCCAAAAATCATTTACTCACCCTCATGTCGTTCCAAACCTGACTTCTGTGGAACACAATACAATGAAAGTCAAAGGGGTCAAATATTGTTTTGAAACCCAAATATTTCCTTTTGTGTTCAGCAGAAGGAAAAAAGTCATACAATATTGGAACGGCATGAAGAGAATTTTACAACCCAGGCTCATTGGAAAAACACGGTGCCTGTTGCCTGTCACCTACAGTCGTGACCAAAAGGAATGTCTGGCCTAATAAAAATGACATCTTCAACCTTTATATAAACATGATTAAAATTGGTTAAAGTTTATGTAATCATATTACGTACAGTGGGGAGAACAAGTATTTGATACACTGCCGATTTTGCAGGTTTGCCCACTTACAAAGCATGTAGAAGTCTGTCATTTTTATCATAGGTACTCTTCAACTGTGAGTGACGGAATTAAATCCAGAAAATCCAGAAAATCACATTGTATGATTTTTAAGTAATTAATTTGCATTTTATTGCATGACATAAGTATTTGATACATCAGAAAAGCAGAACTTAATATTTGGTACAGAAACCTTTGTTTGCAATTACAGAGATCATACGTTTCCTGTAGTTCTTGACCAGGTTTGCACACACTGCAGCAGGGATTTTGGCCCACTCCTCCATACAGACCTTCTCCAGATCCTTCAGATTTCGGGGCTGTCGCTGGGCAATACGGACTTTCAGCTCCCTCCAAAGATTTTCTATTGGGTTCAGGTCTGGAGACTGGCTAGGCCACTCCAGGACCTTCTTCTTACGGAGCCACTCCTTAGTTGCCCTGGCTGTGTGTTTCGGGTCGTTGTCATGCTGGAAGACCCAGCCACGACCCATCTTCAATGCTCTTACTGAGGGAAGGAGGTTGTTGGTCAAGATCTCGCGATACATGGTCCCATCCATCCTCCCCTCAATACGGTGCAGTCGTCCTGTCCCCTTTGCAGAAAAGCATCCCCAAAGAATGATGTTTCCACCTCCATGCTTCACGGTTGGGATGGTGTTCTTGGGGTTGTACTCATCCTTCTTCTTCCTCCAAACACGGCGAGTGGAGTTTAGACCAAAAAGCTCTATTTTTGTCTCATCAGACCACATGACCTTCTCCCATTCCTCCTCTGGATCATCCAGATGGTCATTGGCAAACTTCAGACGGGCCTGGACATGCGCTGGCTTGAGCAGGGGGACCTTGCGTGCGCTGCAGGATTTTAATCCATGACGGCGTAGTGTGTTACTAATGGTTTTCTTTGAGACTGTGGTCCCAGCTCTCTTCAGGTCATTGACCAGGTCCTGCCGTGTAGTTCTGGGCTGATCCCTCACCTTCCTCATGATCATTGATGCCCCACGAGGTGAGATCTTGCATGGTGCCCCAGACCGAGGGAGATTGACCGTCATCTTGAACTTCTTCCATTTTCTAATAATTGTGCCAACAGTTGTTGCCTTCTCACCAAGCTGCTTGCCTATTGTCCTGTAGCCCATCCCAGCCTTGTGCAGGTCTACAATTTTATCCCTGATGTGCTTAAACAGCTCTCTGGTCTTGGCCATTGTGGAGAGGTTGGAGTCTGTTTGATTGAGTGTGTGGACAGGTGTCTTTTATACAGGTAACGAGTTCAAACAGGTGCAGTTAATACAGGTAATGAGTGGAGAACAGGAGGGCTTCTTAAAGAAAAACTAACAGGTCTGTGGGAGCCGGAATTCTTACTGGTTGGTAGGTGATCAAATACTTATGTCATGCAATAAAATGCAAATTAATTATTTAAAAATCATACAATGTGATTTTCTGGATTTTTGTTTTAGATTCCGTCTCTCACAGTTGAAGTGTACCTATGATAAAAATGACAGACTTCTACATGCTTTGTAAGCAGGAAAACCTGCAAAATCGGCAGTGTATCAAATACTTGCTCTCCCCACTGTAGTTGTGCTTGGAGTCAATTGTTTTATTTGTGAAAACGCAATGAAACATGCCAAATTGTGCAGGCATCATATTTTTGGCCAGGCTGTCATACAAAGAAATTATGAATACAGGCAAAAACAAGAGAGAGAGCAATGAAATATTACGTTGTAGTCAATGTATGCTTTTTCCTGAGTGTTTTTTCTATGCATTTTTTTTTTGTTTTGAATAGTAAAATAAAGCTGTAGCTGTAGTTTGCCTTCTTTGACAAATAGTTTTGTCAGATAAATACCTTAACCAAGTTTAGTGTTTTGTTTTTCCTTCATATATATATAGGAAACATGATGCATTAAGAGCTGGGGAGTGAAAACTTTTTGAATTTGAAGATCAAGGTAAATTGTACTTAATTTGTCTTCCGGGAAACATGTAAGTATCTTCTGTTGCTTCTGAAGGGCAGTACTAAATGAAAAAATGTTATATTTAAACGAAATAAGAAAAAATTCAGTTCACGTGCCCACTGTTGGCGCTTTCGGCAGTGGACAGGGGTCAGCATGGGCACCCTGACTGGTCTGCGGCTATGCAGCCCCATACGCAACAAACTGTGATGCACTGTGTATTCTGACACCTTTCTATCAGAACCAGCATTAACTTCTTGAGCAATTTGAGCTACAGTAGCTCGTCTGTTTGATCGGACCACACGGGCCAGCCTTCGCTCCCCACGTGCATCAATGAGCCTTGACTACCCATGACCCTGTCACCGGTTTACCACTGTTCCTTCCTTGGACCCCTTTTGATAGAAACTGACCACTGCAGACCGGGAACACCCCACAACAGCTGCAGTTTTGGAGGTGCTCTGACCCAGTCGTCTAGCCATCACAGTTTGGCCCTTGTCAAGCGCGCTCAAATGCGCTCCTTATGCTTGCCCATTTTTCCTGCTTCTAACACATCAACTTTGAGGACAAAATGTTAACTTGCTGCCTAATATATCCCACCCACTAACAGGTGCCGTAATGAAGAAATAATCAGTGTTATTCACTTTACCTGTCATAATGTTATGCCTGATCTGTGTACATAGACATGGTTTAATCAAACTTGTAGGGTCATAAAAACAAATATCCCATTCGGGCATCACTACTATATATTAGTCGGGCATCCTGAAATATATTGCACAATTCTTAAGGATTACTTTTATGGTGTTTATAAAATCCTTTTTAGATCTTGTCTCTGTATGGGTGGGAAAAGCAACATTATGATTCTTAAAAATCGTCCTGTAGTGTTCCACTGGAAAAAACATCCCCGTTTTTGGTGCACTATTCCTATAATTTCGGACCAGTATGGCAAACCGTTCCCCTTCCTCCTCCATCCTGCACAGCGGCTTTTATCTCCCCACCGAACAGCCGCTTCTGCTTTTCCCCACACTGTTACTAATTGATGCAATTATCGTTCTATTTTTGTGAAGGTCTGCTAAAAGCAGGCACATTTTGACGGATGAGCCGTTCGTGAGGAGCAGGGCTTTGCTGACTATCTTTATCCCTAATGAGAACAACACTTTCTGATCCCTGCGTAAACTGCTTTCTGCCTTATGTGGTTTGAGAGGGGAGAAACAAACTAAAGTTAGCGACGCCACTGACTTAACAACATTTTTCAGTAGCGTGACAGTACCTCTGCAGTTTTTATAACAGAGTGCCTTTTCCAGTAACAAGCTACCAACAAGCAATAGCATAACGTGTCAAAATGCCACGTTGCTGTTTTTTGTCACAATGCCACTTTACAGCTGAGCTGAGGTAATAATCAAACATGCTCTCCAAAAATTTCTTTTCTCTTTCATTTTAGTGAATAAGTTTTTTGAAACATTTAATATAAATAAACTTGTTACAAAAGTTTTACAGTTAACAAATTGATCATTAATAACAGATTATACTATACTACTATATCCAACAGATACATACAATACACTCACGTTAAGAGGTGTGTACTATAAATGGCAAATCTCAACTACATGATTGTTATATCAAAATTAAACTATATTAAAGCCCAGCAATATATTAAAAGTTGGATGTATAGTACATCCTAGTTTATCTGCATACATACAGTATACTCATGTAAAACGATATAAAATATAGCAAATTTCAACTGTTTAACTTCTATTTTGTTGCAAATATTACTATATTATTGCCCAGCTCTTTATATAAAGTTGGATATACACTCACCTAAAGGATTATTAGGAACACCTGTTCAATTTCTCATTAATGCAATTATCTAATCAACCAATCACATGGCAGTTGCTTCAATGCATTTAGGGGTGTGGTCCTGGTCAAGACAATCTCCTGAACTCCAAACTGAATGTCAGAATGGGAAAGAAAGGTGATTTAAGCAATTTTGAGCGTGGCATGGTTGTTGGTGCCAGACGGGCCGGTCTGAGTATTTCACAATCTGCTCAGTTACTGGGATTTTCACGCACAACCATTTCTAGAGTTTACAAAGAATGGTGTGAAAAGGGAAAAACATCCAGTATGCGGCAGTCCTGTGGGCGAAAATGCCTTGTTGATGCTAGAGGTCAGAGGAGAATGGGCCGACTGATTCAAGCTGATAGAAGAGCAACTTTGACTGAAATAACCACTCGTTACAACCGAGGTATGCAGCAAAGCATTTGTGAAGCCACAACACGCACAACCTTGAGGCGGATGGGCTACAACAGCAGAAGACCCCACCGGGTACCACTCATCTCCACTACAAATAGGAAAAAGAGGCTACAATTTGCACGAGCTCACCAAAATTGGACAGTTGAAGACTGGAAAAATGTTGCCTGGTCTGATGAGTCTCGATTTCTGTTGAGACATTCAGATGGTAGAGTCAGAATTTGGCGTAAACAGAATGAGAACATGGATCCATCATGCCTTGTTACCACTGTGCAGGCTGGTGGTGGTGGTGTAATGGTGTGGGGGATGTTTTCTTGGCACACTTTAGGCCCCTTAGTGCCAATTGGGCATCGTTTAAATGCCACGGCCTACCTGAGCATTGTTTCTGACCATGTCCATCCCTTTATGACCACCATCCTCTGATGGCTACTTCCAGCAGGATAATGCACCATGTCACAAAGCTCGAATCATTTCAAATTGGTTTCTTGAACATGACAATGAGTTCACTGTACTAAAATGGCCCCCACAGTCACCAGATCTCAACCCAATAGAGCATCTTTGGGATGTGGTGGAACGGGAGCTTCGTGCCCTGGATGTGCATCCCACAAATCTCCATCAACTGCAAGATGCTATCCTATCAATATGGGCCAACATTTCTAAAGAATGCTTTCAGCACCTTGTTGAATCAATGCCACGTAGAATTAAGGCAGTTCTGAAGGCGAAAGGGGGTCAAACACAGTATTAGTATGGTGTTCCTAATAATCCTTTAGGTGAGTGTATAAGGATATATAACTTCATCCGCATACATACTGTAAACTCACATAGAGTGATATAACTATATACAGTGTTGGGGGTAACGCATTACAAGTAACTTGAGTTACATAATCAGATTACTTTTTTTTAAAGTAACTAGTTAAGTAAAGCATTACTTTTAAAATTTACAACAAAATATCTGAGTTACTTTTTAAAAAAAGTAACGCAAGTTACTTTTTCACATTTATTTCACTGACAGCTCTCCTATCCCCATATTGAGAAAAATCGAGAGTAATTGCAGAGTGTGTAAACATGTTATTGAAGTTCTAGACTAAATGTGAGCATTTACTAATCTCACTTGCACAAAAAAGATTCAGTATTACTCAAAATGAATAAAATCAGTCTAATGCAAAATCAAAATAATATGCAAACCTCTAATAATTAAATATGTTGAATAAAACAAATATTTGTATGCATTTAATCTCACTTTATTGACCAATGTCTTGCTGCTGACCTTCGATGATTCAGTTAAACCATGAGCAAAAATAACTTAAAAAAATTATTTTTTGTTTTTATTGAAGTAAGTGTTAAACTTTTTTCTCCTGCGTCCTATTCTTCTGCAATCGCAGCACAGCTGAAAGGTTTGTTTGAGCTGCGCCCTCTACTGTACACGTGTGAATTTGCATTTTTACCTCAGCCTGAGGCTTATTATTTCAATTTTGGTGTGAAAGGATCTTTACATTTGCACAAAAATAGAACTTTTTTGTTATAAAAAAACAAAACAACAAAACAAGCCCAGCCCAGGTGAGAAAAAGTAACGCAAAAGTAATGTAACGCATTTTTTTCTTAAAAAGTAACTACGCAACGCAATACTTTTTAAGGGAGTAACGCAATATTGTAATGCATTACTTTTCAAAAGTAACTTTCCCCAACACTGACTATAAACTATATAGCAAATCGCACTATATTATTAGTCTAATATGCTAAATGTGACTATAAGACATAAAGTAAATATACATAAAGATATTATAAACATCAACATGATTTTCTGTAAAGCTGTTTTGAGTGCTATATAAATAAATTTGACTTGACAGTTTTCATCATGTTTTCGACTTCTAATATACAGTGTTTCCTAGTTTATTTTGTTGTATTTAGGGTAAGACATCATCCTTTAATGCAAATTGACATCCTTATTCATATAAACACTGCTTTAATTGCTAAAAATGATATAATCACAAGAGGTATATGTGTTTAAAAAGACATTAACCCCTTTAAATAGTTTCAATATAATTAGCTGCTTTTTGCTGATAACTTGTAGTGCTCTGATAACTACTTTCTGGATAGTGTCTACATCATGTGTAACTACAGTTAATGTAAGCTACAGTTTACCACAACATTCAAGACTCATGTGGCAGGTAATTGCACTTTATTCACTGCTTTGAAAGATCTTGAAGACCACTTTCGCTCAGGGACCAAATAGGGTAGCTGAGGCTTTGAAGATAAGCAGCGATACACTCCTCTCTCTTGAATTCAATTCCATTAAGCGCAATTCCTTTAACAGTATCTCTTAATAAATCAATAGCAATTCCAGGCCACCAGGTAATTCCAATCAAAGACTGCTGTTTAAACAGGCCTGAACGCAGCAGCATTTACTTTTAGGGTTGTCTATGGCTGACAGAAGTCTTTAACACTGATTCTCTCCAGTTACTCATCCTTCAGAGCCCCGCTAAAGACTGTCTCTTTAAAATCAACATGAAATCACAATGGACCCTGTTTACAGTGCCTTGTTAACACACGTTCCTGGTCTTATTGTGCACAATTCTCCTTTGATGTACTACATCTTAACATCTGGGTTAAACATCCGAGCTGGTAAGCTGAAGTTTGCAGTTTCATAAGTTACTTAACTGCATTGCTTCTGGGGAATAAAGCGTTCTGTAGGTTGCTTTACATAATGTGTCTGTTAAATGATGAATAATGATGAATAATGAGAAGACTGGATTAAGGACTGAGGCGAAACGCGAAGTAAAGGATAAGGTACATTCAGCCGATCAGTATTGCCAAATAAACCTCAATAGGGTGATCTGATCAGATCTGTATCATCCCAGAGGGGTTTATTTTATGATAATGACCATCTGACTGCACATTATCCTGTTTATTATATGGCTGTTAAATAAATTAAGTACATGAACATAAAAACATATACTTCAGATTAAACTTTTTTTTAATATGAAATAAATAGCAAAGAGTACGGAATCATTAAATGCTATTTATATATATATATTTTTTTTTTTTTTTTTTTTTTCTTCTTTTTTTCTCATTTATTTCATATATACAGCTCTGGAAAAAATTAAGAGACCACTTAACATTGAGAAATCAATGTTAAGTGGTCTCAATTTTTTCCAGAGCAATAGTTTTATATAATAAATTATAATGTTATAATATATATATATATATATATACACACCGATCAGGCATAACATTATGACCACCTTCCTAATATTGTGTTGGTCCCCCTTTTGCTGCCAAAACAGCCCTGGCCCGTCGAGGCATGGACTCCACTAGACCCCTGAAGGTGTGCTCAAACTCGTTGTTGTGCTCCTCAAACCATTCCTGAACTGTTTTTGCTTTGTGGCAGGGTGCATTATCCTGCTGAAAGAGGCCACAGCCACCAGGGAATACCGTTTCCATGAAAGGGTGTACATGGTCTGCAACAATGCTTAGGTAGGTGGTACGTGTCCACCAGTAACATCCACATGGATGGCAGGATCCAAGGTTTCCCAGCAGAACTTTGCCCAAAGTATCAAACTGCCTCCGTCAGCTTGCCTTCTTCCCATAGTGCATCCTGGTGCCATGTGTTTCCCAGGTAAGCGATGCACACGCACCCGGCCATCCACGTGATGTAAAAGAAAATGTGATTCATCAGACCAGGCCACCTTCTTCCATTGCTCCATGGTCCAGTTCTGATGCTCACGTGCCCTGATGCATCAATGAGCCTTGGCCACCCATGACCTTGACGCCGGTTCACCGCTGTTCCTTCCTTGGACCACTTTTGATAGATACTGACCACTGCAGACCGGGAACACCCCACAAGAGCTGCAGTTTTGGAGATGCTCTGACCCAGTCGTCTAGCCATCACAATTTGGCCCTTGTCAAACTCGTTCAAATCCTTACGCTTGGCCATTTTTCCTGCTTCTAACACATCAACTTTGAGGACAAAATGTTCACTTGCTGCCTAACATATCCCACCCACTAACAGGTGCCGTGATGAAGAGATAATCAGTGTTATTCACTTCACCTGTCATAATGTTATGCCTGATCAGTGTATATTATATATATATATATACACACACACACACACACACACACACACACATTTTTATAAATTAATGTTATGAAATATTCTACATAAAAATATAAAAAAAGTATTTTGTCACGTGTATCTGAAATACATGAGATTAATATTATGAAACATTCTACAAAATAAAAAAATAAAAAATTTGTCACGTGTCAATGAATGAATTATATAATAATTATATATAATAAATTATAATATTATATATATATATATATATATATATATATAGAGCTCTGGAAAAAATAAAGAGACCACTTAACATTGATTTCTCAATGTTAACTGGTCTCTTAATTTTTTCCAGAGCTCTATATATCAAGCGTAGCGTTAGCTCTGGCAGGTCACGTTAGTCAAGCTCGCAGCAGCTGACTGTCAGCTGATCACGTCTACCTATAGGAATACGACGTCTATCACAGCATACATATATAAGCTCCTTCAGTACTATCAGCAGCTATCGCGTTTCTCCAGAGCTCATTTACCCTCCTCCATCCCCAGCTCCTCCTCTCGTCAGTCAGGATTTGGCATTCTGATTCCCCCTGAATCAGACTAAATTTCCGAATTATGTTGTACATTTTAATATCGACATTAATGCTATCTGCAATACATTATGTTGGTTCTGTTCTGTTTACCCTAAGGGGGGTTATTGCTGCTCTCCCTGCTATTATCCATGCTAGGCTGCATGGATGCGCAGGGAGTTCTTGCCCAGAACAGAACCATACCGCCAGTCCAAACTATATGCTAATTGTCAATCATCTTTGACGATAGTGGTCCTGATAGAAATTATATATATATGTATACACATAAAAACATACATAAAAATGTACTTAAATACAGTATATAATGAATATATATGTATATTCAATTTTTTTAATAATTACAAAATAAACACTTTTTTATAAAAATATAGCATCGCTTTTGAATGGCCGTCAATGGGTAAAGTCTAAATGCCCATGCTAACCAGTTAAACCAGACCCTCTGGCTAATACAGACAGCATATGATCATTCTGTTTACCTCTGAACTGAATTGCTCATTGGCCATTTCCCTGAAAATTGCACAGTGACATTACCACTAGCCACAGATACTGGTTAGTTTATGCTGAGATAATGCAACAAGCAAGTTAAAAGAGAATTCCCAGGAAATAACAGAGCCTCTGCAAGCAAATTGTTACAGCACGGCATCACAATTGGCGGAGAATCAAATCAGCAGGCTGTTAAGAGTCATCTACTACATATCTGACTGATAAACCTGCGACACAAGAGAGCAGAGTCAGGCCTCAGGGAGCAAAAGCGAACTGTACCATCACTGGCCAAAGATAACAAGCTCCATTTCAAAGCGAGAGCACTCTCGCCGCTCCAACACCTCAGCCAGCGAGCGCTTGACCGGCACGCCGAGCGGAAAGTCTGAGGATGATGGTGGCTTACAGCACACCATATGTCACTGCCGCCAAGTCCTCCATCTCTGTGAGCCATGCCAAGTGGATTTTCTGTCCAGTCGACGCACTGCTCCCAAACGGCTGCCAGAATATCAATTACAGCGCTCTGTGTCTGTGATCTGCGGGGGGTGAAGTCACAAGCAGGGATGAGACACAGGCACAGGGAGGGTTGCATTGCTCTTATCTGATGCAGCTGGATGAGGTCTGGGAATTAAATCTGCCGATAGCAATCAGAAACAGCTTGATCTCATTGAAAGAGTTAAAAAGGTTTACAATCCAAATAAGCTACACACAACACCGAGCACGCCTTTCAGGTGATGGGCCTCATTCATTAAACAAACAAACAAACAAACATCTACAATCATTCTTACTGAAATCGATGCATTAAATTCTACTGTATGTGACATTTATGCAATGGTTTTACAAACAAATTAAATGTTTGTACTTATTTAATAAATGTTATATGAAATAAAATATTTATTAATATAAACATTTAAATATATAACAATAGAAATTACATACACTACCATTCAAAAGTTTGGGGTTAAGTAAGCTCTTTTTTTTTTTTAAGAAATTGGGTATGGTCACACTGTCAGTTTTTGGGATTGACAACCGCATTTACTTACAGGTTTGAGTCTCGAAATGTCCCGTTCAATCAGAAACTTACAGTAGCGTCTCGAATACTGTCTGTATGAACGTGCAATGGGAGTCAAACCCATATTCTCTTACTATGAATTCCTGAATTCTGATAATGCCTGAATCTGTGTTCGTTCGCTGGCCAGAGGAAAACTGGCCCCCCGACTGAGCCTGGTTTCTCCTAAGGTTTTTTTCTCCATTTGGTCACCTGATGGAGTTTGGGTTCCTTGCCACTGTCGCCTCTTAGTTTGCTTAGTTGGGGACACTTAATATTCAACAATATTATTGATCTGATTGTTCTGACACTGTTGTATGCAAACTTAACTGAGCTGGACGATGACACCATTTTTACAGAACTGCTTTATAGATGAAATGAACTAAATTTAATAATTGATGATCTTTACAATTATCACTGTAAGGCTTCTTTGAAACAATATGTATTGTATAAAGTGCTATATAAATAAAGGTGACTACTAGTAATCATAGCGACAGTGACCAAAGTAATATCAAAGACGGCGCCGACCATAAAACTGAAAAGTCTTATCACTTTTGTTTTGATACGACAAGAGTCCAATCAAGCCGCAAGTTCATCTGTCAAATCTTCATTAACCGACAGCAGCTTTTATATCTGGATGGAGAGTGGAGCATTTGAGTCGCGCACATAACACACAACTGCGGTGACTGGATCTAAAACCTTCAGATGACACACAGCTCATATCTCCGTCGCTGTAAATTACCCGCGAAAACCTGCAACACACGATAGACACGTTTGTGCAGCGCAGAGTGGCTCTCTCTCACTGTACGACATGACAGACAACTAGTTGTCCAGTCCGGTGTTGTACTGAATTCTGACCCCTGCCAGATTATTATCCCCCTATAGGTAGGTTTAGGATTATGTGTGGGGGAGGGCTTAGGATTAGGCATTATCTTTAGGTAATGTCTTCAACTAGCGGGATATTAATTTGGCAAGGAGTTAAAATTCGGCACAATTCAAACAGCTCAAGTTTTCCAAGAATGCGGTTGTGAGTACTGTAAATGTACAGGTGTGAGTTCGGTTATAGAATGCGGTTGTCACTCCTGTAAATAACCAAACTGTGTGTGAATGTAACCATAATAAGGATTAAAATACAGAACTGACAACCATATTCTGCTGCTGTGTGAACATGGCCATTAATATTTTTATTCAGCAACAACGCTCTTTAATCAAAAGAGACAGTAAAAGACATGTATAATGTCACAAAAATTTCTATTTGAGATAAATGCTGTTCTTTTGAACTTTCTATTCATCAAATAATGCTGCAAAAAAAAAAAAAAATGTGTCATGGTTTTCACAAAATATAAAGCAACATTGATAATGATAATAAATGTTTCTTGAGCAGCAAATCATCATATTAGAATGATTTCTGAAGGATCATGTGACACTGAAGACTGGAGTAATGATGCTGAAAATTCAGATTTGATCACAGGAATAAATTACATTTTAAAATATATTCACAGAAAACAGTTCTTTTGAATTGTAATAATATTTCACAATATTACTGTTTTTACCATATTTTTAATCAAGTAAATGCAGCATTGGTGTGCAGAAGAGACTTCTTTCAAAAACATTTTAAAAAAGTCATTCCGACCCCAAACTTTTAAACAGCAGTGTACTCTATTATACACTCACCTAAAGGATTATTAGGAACACCTGTTCAATTTCTCATTAATGCAATTATCTAATCAACCAATCACATGGCAGTTGCTTCAATGCATTTAGGGGTGTGGTCCTGGGCAAGACAATCTCCTGAACTCCAAACTGAATGTCAGAATGGGAAAGAAAGGTGATTTAAGCAATTTTGAGCGTGGCATGGTTGTTGGTGCCAGACGGGCCGGTCTGAGTATTTCACAATCTGCTCAGTTACTGGGATTTTCACGCACAACCATTTCTAGAGTTTACAAAGAATGGTGTGAAAAGGGAAAAACATCCACTATGCGGCAGTCCTGTGGGCGAAAATGCCTTGTTGATGCTAGAGGTCAGAGGAGAATGGGCCGACTGATTCAAGCTGATAGAAGAGCAACTTTGACTGAAATAACCACTCGTTACAACCGAGGTATACAGCAAAGCATTTGTGAAGCCACAACACGCACAACCTTGAGGTGGATGGGCTACAACAGCAGAAGACCCCACCGGGTACCACTCATCTCCACTACAAATAGGAAAAAGAGGCTACAATTTGCACGAGCTCACCAAAATTGGACAGTTGAAGACTGGAAAAATGTTGCCTGGTCTGATGAGTCTCGATTTCTGTTGAGACATTCAGATGGTAGAGTCAGAATTTGGCGTAAACAGAATGAGAACATGGATCCATCATGCCTTGTTACCACTGTGCAGGCTGGTGGTGGTGGTGTAATGGTGTGGGGGATGTTTTCTTGGCACACTTTAGGCCCCTTAGTGCCAATTGGGCATCGTTTAAATGCCACGGCCTACCTGAGCATTGTTTCTGACCATGTCCATCCCTTTATGACCACCATGTACCCATCCTCTGATGGCTACTTCCAGCAGGATAATGCACCATGTCACAAAGCTCGAATCATTTCAAATTGGTTTCTTGAACATGACAATGAGTTCACTGTACTAAAATGGCCCCCACAGTCACCAGATCTCAACCCAATAGAGCATCTTTGGGATGTGGTGGAACGGGAGCTTCGTGCCCTGGATGTGCATCCCACAAATCTCCATCAACTGCAAGATGCTATCCTATCAATATGGGCCAACATTTCTAAAGAATGCTTTCAGCACCTTGTTGAATCAATGCCACGTAGAATTAAGGCAGTTCTGAAGGCGAAAGGGGGTCAAACACAGTATTAGTATGGTGTTCCTAATAATCCTTTAGGTGAGTGTATATATAAATTCAGTTTAATTTGGTCACAAAACTGGACTAATGAAATTCCACTGTTGTGTGACTGTGCTGAATTTCTTTGAATTGTAAATTCCTCTTGTCATACCAATTTAAATACTAGGCCTACTTCAATTTACATGAATATCTATTGATTAAAAGTGAGCCGATTCCTCAATTCCGATCAAATCCTCACAAATAAAATTAAGTCCCGCTCAACATTATTTCCTGCTGGATATTCTGATTCTATCAACAACTATTTCAGGAGTTAAATGCTTGAAGTACAGCTGGTTTTGTAACACATATCAAGCCTTTTCTATACAGCCTCTGCAATTTCACAAACTATTAGAATGAAACCGATAGCTGCCACATCAGTTTTGTTGTAATGCTGTAAGTCTTGCTGCCAGAAAAACCTCTAACAGACTGCAATATTCACACCAACTGGCTCCTAAAGACAACATTACATGATCAATGATGATCGCCTGCCAGCATACGGCCTGATGTTGTTTTCTGCGAAATCAGACTCTGGGTTAGTCAAGGATTTCTAATGCGAGTTTTGAGAAAGAGGATTTCAGTGTTTCCAAGATTATGCGGATTAATCTTTTCTCAGCTTAAAGGAACAGTTCACCATAAAATTGTCATTTACTCACCCTCATGTTGTTCAGACTCTTTTCCATGCAACAAAAAACGACAAAAGGAACATATCCCAAATCTTCTAAAGCAATACAATAGCTTTGAATGAGGAAATAGTGTGCAAGACCTGGAATACATTTTCGCATGGACTATTTTTATGGTGCTTTTTGTCCTTTTTGGAGCTTGGCAGTATAAATTACCATCCATTTCTGTTGTATGGCAAAGATCAGCTCAGATATTCCTGCCACCCTTTTGTGTTCCATAGAAGAAAGAAAATAATACAGGGCTGGAACGACACAGAGGATGAGTAAGTGATGAGACTTTTTTTATTTACTTCCTTCCTGTGCCGGAGCAGATGACAGATGTGTTGTATATGTGTGTGTGGTTGCGTGAAGCGGGAGAAGGTGTGAGGTAGGATGTGTTTGGGGATAGTTCTCTGGGTGTCTCTGAGGCAAGAACTGGAGCTTTGATCCTCCCTTTCTCTTTCACCGGACTGATGAGATGAGACTAGGAAGACTGCCTGCCTGCCTCGCATCACATACTCTCTTTCTCCCCTTTTTATTCTCATTCTCACCACTTTTTTCCTTTCTTTTTTTCCAATCAGTCCACCGTAACTCAATATGCTCACCTTTTCTTACTAACTCAGTGAGCCTCTCCTTTTTTCTCACTCTATCATTCTCACACTCATTTCATTTCAATCTGCTTCAAAACCTAGTGCGCCACCACCATCATAGGTCCACTCCAATGAAAAAACACTTTCATTTTGCACAAATCTGGCATTGCATGTATTGTTTGCAGATATGGGCAGTGCCATAATGGGCCCTATTTTAAAGATCTAAGCGCATGGTCTAAAGCGCACGGCGCAGGTTTCAGAATTCACTTTTGCTAGTTTAACGACGGGAAAAATGGTTGGTGTGCCCAGCGCATGGTCCAAAAGGGTTGTCCCTATTCTCTTAATGAGTCATGGGTGTGTTTTGGGCTTAACGTGCAATAAACCAATCAGAGTCTCATCTCCCATTCCCTTTAAAAGCCAGTTGCGCTCGCATTTCGATATTTACATGGCGGAATTTGCAAGCGGAAAAACTGAACGCTTCTCTAGCAAGGAAACGGATCTGCTCGTCCAATGACACCTGCTTGCTCGTCATTACTGCAAATAGGTAGGCTAATTCTGATACATGCAATGACTATCCATTATGACGTAGGCATTTTTATATTTATGTACATAATGATAATCTTTTACATTTTAATCCTTTCATTTTTCATATTTAAAAATGTTTGTGTGCTGCTGCGCATCCCTGTGTGTGTGTAATAAGCAGAGTGTACGTGTGTTGTGCACCCGCCTATAGGCGTATATTACTAACGCGCTCTTTAAATAACACAAAAAATACTGCGCTATTGACTTTAGAGCAGGTTTTTGTTGGTCAATGGTGCATTCGTTTTCAGTTGCCTCAGAATAACACCGTGCCAGCAATGCACCTGAACACACCTGGTTTTCAGACCAGCACGCCCATGGGTGAACAGATGGGCGCGAGTGCATTTGCTATTTAAACAAAGTGGCGCTGGACGTGAAAATGATAACTGCGTCGGGCTGAAACTAGCAAAAAACACTTGCGTCATGCCTGGTGTCGCATTGTGCCGGGTGTATGATAGGGCCCAATGTGTTGTTGGTTGATTACTTCATTAATTAAATACTTATGAATTACTTATGATTAGGGTTGGAAACTTTCCATGATAATTAACAGAAACATATGGGAATTAATGGGAATAAACTGGAAATTTATAATAGGGAACTTATTTATTTGAAAGAAAAGCATCTTGCAATATAATCTTGGTTAAAACAACCAGATTGCAAATTCAGTTGAATTTCAACCCACACTATTTACTGCAATTTGACTTTTACAGCATTTTTTATGAGATTTTCTGTTGTTCAATGAAAAATTTTTTTTTTCATGTTTGCTTATGACCAAACAAAATCTTTACATTTATGTTTGTATATGACACAGCTTGTATGAATTATCCCAAATTTCCAAGTAACTCCCTTTAATTCCCGTAAATTCCTGTTAAGTTTCCAAAATGTTCCACCCTTAGCAACCCAACTTATGAATTAAATACCCAAAATGTAGAAAATAAATGGTAATTAAAAATGCACAATTTCACCCAATATTTATGTGTGTTGTGGATTTTCTACATGTATTAAGATATTGCATTAGCTTAACAAAATGACAATGTCAAATGCTATATTATTGAAAACTCTTGATTTTAAAATCAATTGTACTGCAAATGCTTGCAATAACCTCAGTAAACAAAATCAACCCAAGATGACATAAGAAGTGAGAGAAATATTCATTAGAATTATAATATTTATTATAATAAATTAAGGCCAGCATTTGTGTGCTATGTATTTTTATGCTTTATAGAATATCACATTGTTTCCAACATGCTTACATCAAATAGCGAGGAAATCCCACAATGCATTGCAACATGCTCACTGAAATAATCAAGATGGCACATAATGTGACATATTTATTAAACATTTTTGGTTACACCTTATTTTAAAGTGTCATTGTTACAGTGTAATTATATATTTAAGTACTGAGTAATAATAATGAACAACATGTACTTACTATAGGGTTAGGGTTTGGTTAAGGGTTAATTGCATGTAATTCTACATAATTCTACATGCAAATCCACTATAGCACACAAAGGCATAGTAGTATGCAGTAGACAGCTCACCAGGATTTCAAAGAGCTCCTCTCTCCCTCCTTTTCTTTCTGGTGTCTGTCATGTGTTTCATGTCATGACTCTTGCATCGCTCTCACACATCGTCCCCTCGCTGACAGACAGACCTCAAACATGTACACAAGCCAAATTAAATATGACGGGTCCTTTGGGTAAACACTAGACTGGCATGCAGTGGACATCTGAAATGAGGGGGCAGTTTTAAATGAAGTCCAAATGTCAGTTCATTTCCCTGTTTTATTTGATGTTTACGTAGTTTGTTTATAGGTTACAGGCATATGGATCAGCATTTAACTTATACACTCACCTGAGACTAAGCAGGCAACCTACAATATTTTTTCTCTGTTTATATTAAAGGGATAGTTCACCCAAAAATGAACATTTTGTCATCACTTACTCACCCTCAAGTTGTTCCAAACCTGTATGAGTTTCTTTCTTCTGCTCAACACAGAAGATGATATTTTGAAGAATGTTAGTAATCAAACAGTTTAATCAAATCAGTTGGTAATCAAACAGCCATTGACTTACACTATAGGAAATATAAAATACTATGGAAGTCAATGGTTACTATGGAAGCTTGTTTCCGCCACAGAATAAAAAATAAAAAAGGTAATTGCGACTTTCTCTCAATTCTTTGACTTTATAACTCTTAATATACACTCTTATTATTAGGAACACCATACTAATACTGTGTTTGACCCCCTTTCGCCTTCAGAACTGCCTTAATTCTACATGGCATTGATTCAACAAGGTGCTGAAAGCATTCTTTAGAAATGTTGGCCCATATTGATAGGATAGCATCTTGCAGTTGATGGAGATTTGTGGGATGCACATCCAGGGCACGAAGCTCCCGTTCCACCACATCCCAAAGATGCTCTATTGGGTTGAGATCTGGTGACTGTGGGGGCCATTTTAGTACAGTGAACTCATTGTCATGTTCAAGAAACCAATTTGAAATGATTCGAGCTTTGTGACATGGTGCATTATCCTGCTGGAAGTAGCCATCAGAGGATGGGTACATGGTGGTCATAAAGGGATGGACATGGTCAGAAACAATGCTCAGGTAGGCCGTGGCATTTAAACGATGCCCAATTGGCACTAAGGGGCCTAAAGTGTGCCAAGAAAACATCCCCCACACCATTACACCACCACCACCAGCCTGCACAGTGGTAACAAGGCATGATGGATCCATGTTCTTATTCTGTTTACGCCAAATTCTGACTCTACCATCTGAATGTCTCAACAGAAATCGAGACTCATCAGACCAGGCAACATTTTTCCAGTCTTCAACTGTCCAATTTTGGTGAGCTCGTGCAAATTGTAGCCTCTTTTTCCTATTTGTAGTGGAGATGAGTGGTTCCCGGTGGGGTCTTCTGCTGTTGTAGCCCATCCGCCTCAAGGTTGTGCGTGTTGTGGCTTCACAAATGCTTTTCTGCATACCTCGGTTGTAACGAGTGGTTATTTCAGTCAAAGTTGCTCTTCTATCAGCTTGAATCAGTCGGCCCATTCTCCTCTGACCTCTAGCATCAACAAGGCATTTTCGCCCACAGGACTGCCGCATACTGGATGTTTTTCCCTTTTCACACCATTCTTTGTAAACTCTAGAAATGGTTGTGCGTGAAAATCCCAGTAACTGAGCAGATTGTGAAATACTCAGACCAGCCCATCTGGCACCAACAACCATGCCACGCTCAAAATTGCTTAAATCACCTTTCATTTCCCATTCTGACATTCAGTTTGGAGTTCAGGAGATTGTCTTGACCAGGACCACACCCCTAAATGCATTGAAGCAACTGCCATGTGATTGGTTGATTAGATAATTGCATTAATGAGAAATTGAACAGGTGTTCCTAATAATCCTTTAGGTGAGTGTAATTCTTGACTTCATAACTCGCAATTCTGACTTTATGTCTCACAATTCTGACTTTATATCACGCAATTCTGACTTTATTTCTTGCAATTGCAAGTTTATATCTCGCAATTCTGACTTTATAATGTGCAATTCTGACTTTATATCACACAATTCTGACCTTATAACTCGCAATTGCAAGTTTCTATCACGCAATTCTGAGGAAAAAGTCAGAATTGTGAGATAAAAAGTCACAATTATCTTTTAAAATGTTTTATTCCGTGGCAGAAACAAGCTTCCATAGGTTACCGTCAACTGTCTGGTTACCAGCATTCTTCAAAATATCTTTTGTGTTCAACAGAAGAAAGAAACTCATACAAGTTTGGAATGACATGAGGGTGAGTAAATGACAATTTTCATTTTTAGGTGAACTTACCCTTTAAATGTATAATCAAATTTTCATCAATTGTATACAATTTTCAACTATTTTTTACATTGCTTCCAAACAATAACTACAATAACAACACAGAGACATTTAGAATAAACAGTGAGATGTAGTGGGAAAGCTTCAGTGGAACGGGTGTGATGTGCGGTGGACATCTGAAATGAGGAGGCAGAGTCCTTTCTCCGAGTTTGTTTTTGTAAATTAAGTCCAATGTAAATGAATTTTCCGGTTCTATTTGATGTTTACATGGTTTCCGGCTTAAAGGCATATGGATCAGCATTTAACTTACACACTCGCCTGGGACTAAACAAGCCACATATTTTTTCTCTCTTTACATTAACATACAATATTGCTTTCAAACACTAACTACAATAATAACTCCTAGACAAATTGGGGGAAAAGCGATATGCAGTGGGGAAGTTTCTGTGGAACTGCTGTTGATGAAAAAAAACATCAACATGGGAATCATTTGCTTCATTAAAATGCTTCAGTCAAGCAAAAACAGATATAAAGAGCCACAGCATCACCACAAAACATCCCAAACAGCCGTGAGAACCATTCAGAACTAATGGAATCCAGTTTGAGTATTTGTGACTTTGCCATGGCCACCTGGGCACAACTGCCGGAGTTCTATTGTTTCCAGGCGACAGCTTGCTCTTGCTTTCGCTGTCATTAGATTTGGAGCGCCTGACCTTTCAAATCCCAGCTGTCAGAGAGTTGATCATATCTAAAACCGTTACACACTGCAATTAGAGCCGCCCTGTTCTGAACCAGGCAAAATCATTTGACAGACACAGACAGATACTGTGAGAGAGAGAGAGCTATTAAACACAGCAGGACTCAAACTCACCCATCATGTGGAAGTCAGTCTAAAGATGCTGGTGTAAGGCGTAGATAGAATTAGTGAGAAAGGAAAAGAGTAGAAAGATCTCTGGCAGCAGAGCGAGAAAGTGATCCACCCCTTACGCAGATGAAAGAATGGCCGGCGAGAACCAATCTTTGAAGTGCGGCGCGTAACTGATAATGGCTCTAACCAAGCGATAGTGCGGCTGAAATATTTATCCAGCTGGGGCTCGGAGGGGCCGAGGGACCTTGCGCTGGAACGGGGCCGTGGCAGGAGAAGAGAGGCCAGCGCTCAGTCCCTCGGGGGACGTCCGCTCTCACGAGCTTCGCTCATTTGCTCTGTGACTTCACAAATGGCTGCGAAACATCTGACGATACTTGCTGCCAGCTTAATTATGAATCTCTGCCGTGTTCAAAAAAGAAAGTGGTATAGCATGAAGGAAAAAGAAAGAGAGGGCAGAAAGATGGAGAAAACTGTAGAAATCTAGAGACTCAAATTCAATCCAACATTGGTCACATACACACTGACAATTTTAGAAGTGACAAATGCAAGTGTAACATGTTTGACTAAAGTAATCTTATCGACTGTAGACATACTATCATGCTATAAACTGCTGCTTTAAACTACTGCTTTTAAAAAGCACGTTTTCATAATATAGGGGTTGCTAGACAACAGGACTAATGGGAAAGAAACATGATGATGGGAAAAATATCATATATAAGAAAGTATCGGAATTTGCATCAAGAAATATACAAGCTGCCAGTGTCCAAAACAGAAAAACATTAACCACTGTTCTGTGCACACTGCATAATTAAATTTTTTCCCATTTAAGTCTTGCCCAGCCATTGAAAGAATTTTCCGTCATTTATGAGACAACACTTCCCCACCATTGATGGAATTGTCCGTAATTTATGAGACAACGCTTCCCTGCCATTGATGGAATTTTCTGGCTTTCTGTGTTTTCACTGTTATACAGTAGGGGGCGCTGTTACACACCCTCTGAGAGAGTACAGAATCTCCTGATCATAACACAGGTGAAGAAGAAGCAGAAACAAGCGGTAGCATATGTAAGCAGATGCATATGTAAAATAACGCAATCAACATTAAACAGCATATAAACCAAAACGATCCAGGTTACTTGACTATAACCCTGTTCCCTGAAAAAAGCGGAACGAGATGCTGCGCTGCTTAGCGCATTGGGAACGTCTTTATCGTGACCAGCTGTGAATATAGTGTGTAAACACGTCAATGGAATTGACCTAGAGCTTTTATAGCCTCTGTTAGTGACATCATCAGAATGCGCCAGCATCAGAGGCTATAAATAGATGAGCCACAGGTGCATCGTCAGGATATTTTGTCTGAAGAGCAGTCCTGGGACATCCTCAGCACGGCAATGCAGTGCAGCATCTCGTTCCTCTTTTTCAGGGAACAGGGTTACAGTCAAGTCTCAATAACGTCAGGCGAAAACCCAGTCCTTTCCCTCAGTTGGTACCCATCAGGGGCCCAAACATGAAGGTTCCACAGGTCGGGCCTGGGATGGAATATCGTGCCCCCCGCCTGAGACAGAAGGTCCCTCCTCTCCAGAATCGCCCATGGCGAGCCGTTGAGGAGAGACATTATCCCCGAGGACCATATTCTGTTTGGCCAACCCGGCGATATCAGTAAGATGCAAGACCCTTGCTGGCGAACTCTGGCTAGAACTCCCAGGAGCAGAGAGACTGGAGGAACGCATTTGGGCCATGTGTGTGCCATCGCGTCCAGACCCAGGGGGGCTGGGTGACTCAAAGAAGAAGAGGGGACTATGTTGAAGTGCCATCTCTCGCGATTGTGCTAGTATTAACCAATCGTCTATGTAATTCAAAATGTGAATGCCCTGGAATCGTAATGGAGCCAGTGCTGCATCCATGCATTTTGTATACGTGCGGGGTGACAAGGCTAGGTCGAATGGTAGAAACCGAAATTGGTAAGCTTCGCCCCCGAAAGCGAACCTCAGGAACTTCCTGTGTTGTGGCAATATTTTTATGTGAATACATGTGTCTTCAGATCGATCGTGACGAACCAATCGTGATGTTGAATGTTGTGACACGACCGTCTCTCTCCAGAAGAGAAACATGTTCTATGGCCTCTTTGTTGAGGAGAGTTTGTAGCTCTTATGACAGTACATGCGCCAGCTTCAGCTTCACGGAAGTGGAGACCACGCCGTTGAAATGCGGAGGACGACAAATAAATTAGATTCTGTATACTAATTTTACTGTGCTTAACACCCATGCAGTTTCCACGCTGCCAGACTCTCTGAGAGTGGTAACAATTTTGACACTTCCTGTTGAGGGGATGTTAGATGTTCTATGTCCTGGATGATAGCAGGATTTAGACACAGAACGTCTAACATTTCGCTGGAAACCGCTGCCCACCGAATCACCAGAGGCGGCGGGGATGGAGTGGTTTTGTGAGGGTAGAGGGAAGGGGCGAGCAAATGTTTGACACACCCCGTCCCACGGGGGGGGCTACCCCCACCAGACTGGGCGCAAGACCATAAGGACTTCTTTTTATTAATAATAGTTCTGAGGTCCACCCTGGGAGTTTGTTGAGTAGGACGAGCCGGCCCCCAGTCTTTTCGAGGGGGAGCGCAACTCACCACACTCTTTTTCACCTCCCTTTCTCTTGAAGGACCAGGGAGAGGTCGGGTGGCCAATGGCCCCTCCCCTCTCAGCGAGAAAGGAACTGTACAAAAACTTTCTCATGCTTTTTAACTTCTCTGAACCTGGAGACTGTGTTTACAGAGTCGCCAAACAGGCCAGAGGGAGAAACCGGGGAATCAATGAGAAAAACGCAGTCTTTATCTTTTATCCCCATCAATCGTAATGTCCTTCAAGAGGACAGCCTGGTACGCCTGTAACACTGTCATAGTGTGCAACGCAGCACCAGCCTGACCTGCAGCTTGATAAGCTTTTCTCACGATAGCCGAAGTTGTTCTACACGGCTTCACAGGGAGGGTAGGTCTTTTAAGTGAAGATGCAGACCCAGGCGAGAGATAGCTCGCGAGCGTCTCTTCAACCTGAGGCATCTCCGCATACCCCTGCAACTTCGCACCCACGATAAAGTCGATGTTGAAGGCACAAAGACACGGAATGTATATGGTTTTCTCCATGATAGAAACCTATCCTTTAGCTTACTACGTTTGGGGGTCCCTTGTTCGCGAGGCCAGTCAAGCTGTAATCTGGCCACCGCGTGAGTAACCACCACGATTAATTCCTCGACGGATTTATTGTCGTGCGAGGAACGCTCAGAGGTTGGCTGCTCGAAGTCCGCAGACCCAAGAGATTCATTATCGTCCCCTGCATGACCCGAAGAAGCACCGGGACGCGCTTCGGAATCACACGAGGGAACATATAGATCTGGTGAGCGAGCAAGCGAAAGGGACGGACCCGTCTCTTGTTCGTCAGCCAAATCCCTGTGGGAGCCCCGCGATGGTAATATGGGTGCGGTCTGGAAGTAGCCAAGACGAGCACAAAGCATTTCAACTGTGAATAACTCACAGTGCTCGCACTCGCCCTGCTCCAACACAGCCGCGTGCTCTTCCCCCAAACAAACAAAGCAGTAAGTGTGTGTATCCATTTCTGGCATAGGAAAAGAACATGGAGGGACACAGCGCTTTGTTGTTGACTCATTTTTCTGCTTGGTTTTCTTTGATTTAACTCTTTTCACTTGTGAGACAGAGATGAGAAAGAGAAAATCTGCACACTGCCAGTTGAAATCTAACTCCTAATAAAGATCTGTAGTCAGATAAAGAGAGAGCGATTTTTTTGACGCACACCAACACAGAAAGGCCTCTGAAGACAAAAGACCTGACGATGCACCTGTGGCTCATCTATTTATAGCCTCTGATGCTGGCGCATTCTGATGATGTCACTAACAGAGGCTATAAAAGCTCTGTTTACACACTGTATTCACAGCTGTTCACAATAAAGACGTTCCCAATGCGCTAAGCAGCGCAGCATTGATTGTAGCTTTTTTCAGGGAACTGCATAATGTTACTGAATGACCCAGGATGAGCTATAGGACTGTGAAGCTTTGGGGGTGTTGATGGACTCGATCTACTCCATCTATGTTTTGATCATCGTTCTGAATCCGATCCAGACGTAGTCTTTGACAAAAACATGATTTTGTCAGCTTTTTGAAAAGTGAGCTTCTTGAAAAAACGTGGCAGTAGTTGTAGCCGCCGATCTCTGGTAGCATCTAGCAAGCCACGGTTTTCAAACAAATTAATTATTTTAGTATCATTCAAATAGGTTTTAGTTTTTATTTATATATTTTCCATTTACTAAATGATAATAAGAACTGTTGCTGAAATAAAATAAGTTCAATCCTTTAGTTTGTTTAATGGTTTTAGTTTTAGTTACCCTGATTAGCACACCTGCAAATCACCAAATTGCATTTGCACAGAACAGGATTAAACGCTCAGAGTCAGAAGACAATTGACAACTGTATTTCGCTGCACTTTGTGTGGTCATTAACTCACTCAAGAGAACAAGAATATGCAAACACAGAGAAATGGGCAAAATGAAAGATGCTGTGTCTATGGAAACAAATCCTTCACAAAGAAAATGTCACGTATCATTGCAGAAAATCCAGTGACTGGAAAACTGAGTTCACACTTACAATGATTTCATCGCTGTAGGTCACCGAATGGTCTGTGTTGTTGGTTTCTTCTGCTGGATGGTGGTCTAATGTTTTAAAGGTCTTCACAACTGATCTAATCATAAATGAGATATACTGCCTGTAAAAATATTGATATCAAAATGTCATTCTAATTTGACATGGAATCAGTTTTCTTGAAAACTTCTGGAGGGGAAAGTGTTTAAATTTAAATTAGAACATCATATAATACATCACATCATGAATGTACTCAACTCAGAATGTGGCATGTTTTCCCACACATAATTATATTGCAGAAACAAATCATACAGAACCGTGAAATCACTCACAGTAATATGAACTACTCAATCTTGCTGACACTCCTCTAGACTATCTCACAGGAGACGGATCACGTGATTCAATGTCCTCTTTCCTGTTGCCAGTAAACACATTCAGTCACTGCTCATTTGCACAAAGGTAAACTTTTCTCAACTTTTCTCAACAGCAGGACTATTGTTTACATTTTTTTTTTTGTTAGCGTATTGGTGTATAAACATTTTTATGCACACACACACACACACACACAAAATAAACATTCTTAGGGCGTTTACAGGGACCTTCAGATTGTTTGTTTTGTTCCAAAACAGGGATTTAATTTAATTTATTGTTGCAATTTCTTCTTGGTTTGGTTTACTTCCACAAGACAACATTTGTCTACCAAAATGTGTTTATGCAAGTCACATGTGAGTAAAACGGTCCTTTTATTGGTCAGAGTTTCTGTCATCCATCAAGATGGACTGACAAGTTCGCTCTGCAAGCTTATTGTGGCTTTATCTGTAGCTGCTGTGATACACGCAAACACTTCATTCCCACTCTAACTGATAACTCTAAAGCAATAACACAACATTTTAAGATGAGGAGTTGCTCTTTGGTTTTCAACTGCAATAACTAATGTGTTCACTATATATATAACAGAATAAGACCATTTGGACCAAAATCAAAAAATGAAAACCAAAATAAGTTTCTATGTAATTAATTCTATTAAATTTTTGCTTGGAGTGTCGTGCACATTTACTATACTACAAACAAAAACTAAATAGATTTACACTGAATTACAAAAATTGACTTCTGGTCACTTAAAGTCCCCATGAAGTTTTTTGGCTTTTAGTGTGAATATGTTAGTCTTACTGTTATCTAAACTAGTGCGCTCCAAAACAATGACAAAATACACATTTAGAAGATATACGCATTCAAAACTTACAGTCACTCACTTCCGCCAATATGGATCAATGATTTTGATGACATCACTCTGCACTTCAGCTTCTCATTAGATTTTCTGTCCAATCAAATGCTCTCTAGAATCTGAAGCCCTACATTATATATAGACGCTGAAGCAGCGGCTGAAATCATTCACTTGTTCACATATTTACTGTTTTCTACATGGTGAATGGCACATAGTGCATTATATAGGGGACAGGGAACGATTCAGACAGTGTAAATATGCTTTCCATTGGGGCGAATGAAGTCTGGTTTCACATTAGTGTCACATGAACCGCCACAGCTCCGGTACAGAGACACGATAGCACAGAGCAGATTATATGATTGAGTCGGCACAGACAAGAAAACGTATTGGACCCCTTTGAATTCTGCACAGAATGCTGTATTTTAAAGCAATATGGAGGAGATCAGGAGGAGAAACGGTTAGAGATTAGGAGGAAACTGCGGCTTTACCGAGCTCAACGGCTCTTGCCGAGCTGTGATATAAACTAAACACTACTGGCTATTTTAAAAAAGGGGAGGAGCTGTTCTATATGCCCCGCCCTGTCTTCCTGTTTCAGTGGAAATTACATCAACACATTAAATAATTCTGTGCATTTCAAGGCACTTCAGTGGGCCTTTAAAGGGGTACTTCGCTGATAAAATTGGCTTTAAATAAAACTTGACTGCCTATGAGGTAGAAAGGTGATTTTTTTTTAATACAGAGAAAAAAGGCTGTTGTCTTTCCTTTAACAAATAGGAAAACTTCAACACCCATAATGCACTGGGCATGTTGCCATCCAAGGCCACTCCCAGTCTGCTCCTATTGGATAGACTTTACCAGTCAAATACTGCCTTGCTTGAGTAGGAAATACTTCTTTTAGTAACAATGGTGTCAACATGTATTGTTCCCAAATGCAAAAATCAAAGAGTAAATGTTTAGCAGGAGTGAGTTATTTTCTGTTTCCAGTGAAGGATCCAGTGTGTTATATGCAGAGGCTAAAGTACAATCTGTAGTTTTCACAAAAGCCCTAGAGCTGTCAAATACAATTTTGCTGACGAATAAAAGAGAATTTCTCGGTCCAGTTAACAAAGTGTAAACATTGTTACATATACTACTGACATCAAAGCTAATCAAAGCAGGTTGAAAATCTGAGAAGTTACACTTGAACTCTAATCATCCTGCAAATGTTTAGAGAGTCTATTAGGAAGGAAATGATGCGGACGCGATGAGAACTGATCATGATGTCGAAGAAATATTATAAGTCACATTAAAACAGAGCAGACTGAGCAAAGGTCTTTAATTTAACACGATAGCTCATCGCATGCATGCACACGTGTGTCTGCAGGAAGAGGGAGCGTGTGTGTGTGAGAGACAGGCAAGCAGATGTGACCTGCCTCATTAAAATGACAGCTGGATATTGAACACACTTGCTGACCCTGTGGGCCGTTTGCTGAAATGGGTGAGAGTGCATTATGGACATGTCTCATAATTGAGCATCTGGACTCTGTAGAATCTCAAGCTTGTCATTTCTGCATGTTCTCTGAGCGTGCACACACACACACACACACACAGCACTGCAGCTATTAATCCACCAAGAGGCTGCGAGCCTTGCTGCAACGTAATCGCATTTCTCCATGTTTTCAATGAATATTTACAGCGGCCGATAAGTCGGATGCTGGTATTACATGTTTGGAGAGCTCATCTACAAGTTCAGATGTTTACAGTTATGGAGAGTGGAAGTCTGCATGTTAAACCCTGACCTTTACCAAGGATAAGCAGCAATGCAGATCCTGTTTTCCAAACATGTGATGCAAATCCAATGTCAAACAGGATTCATATCCAGAACAGGGTTATTCATAGTTACTTGATTCAAATTAAACGTTGACTGAAATAAAATATATAAAACACTTATTTTATTGCAGTTAGTTCAACATTTCTCATTTTCGTTTAGTTTAACTCAAAGTACTAAAATAACAGATAATGAATATAACATAAATGAACTAAAACTAAAAAATGTAAATGACTTAAAGGTGCAGTGTGTAGTATTTATGAGGATCTATTGACATAAATGCAATACAATATACATAACTATGTTTTCAGTGGTGTATAAAGACCTTACATAATGAACCGTTATGTTTTTTTTTTACCTTAGAATGAGCCATTTCTAGCTACATACACCGCGGGTCCCCTTACAGTGAAGTCGCCATTTTGCGGCGCCATGTTTCTACAGTAGCCCTAAACGGACAAGAGCGCTAGCTACTCTCTGCTGTCTCAGACGACGACATCTTTGTCCTGTGTCAGCCACCGTAGCTTCTCTATGTGCTTTGAAAGGGAGGGGTGAGCGGTGGGCGGTTGCAATTCAGAACCTCACCGCTAGATGTCACTATAATTTACAAAATGCACCTTTAAAACTAAATAGACCAATTTTTTAAAAAGGCTAATAAAAATGACTAAACAATTAATAAAACATTAACTAATGGAACTGGAAAAAAAAATAAAAAAATAAAATAAAAATATATATATATATATATATATATATAAACTCTAATTCAAAATATTAACAAAAACTATATTAGTATATCAATGATCGTAAAATAATACTGATCCGAAACTACGGCATTAGTAGTGAGTATATGATTGGGATTTGTAAGGAATTTTGGTTCTATCAAATCCTTGTGATGATTCTGGTTCCTTGTTGATTCCTTTAACAATTTACTAAAAACTAAAGTAAAAATACACAAAATGTCATATGTTTGCGAATGGCCACACTATGGCTGCGTCCGAAAATCGCATACTCTCGAGTAGGTACTTATTTTGAATAAGTAATTACTTCACAACCGCTACGTACAAGTATGTTCTATCTAGTATGAATGTAATCTGGACGTACTACATTCGCCATGTTGTCATTATAATGTGACCTACCAGTGTCAGTTACGTCGCTTCACAGCCATTCGTAAATCCTCTCCCGTGGCCTCATGGGATAGTAAAGTGTCCATCATATGCACATCTCACCGGGTCATCTGGGTACTTTTTGCCTACTCTTTTATAAGTACTGTGAATTCAGACATATTTCTTTTGTCACATACTGTTTTTCGCTACTATATAGTAGGGAAGAATGTGATTTCTGATGCAGCCCATGTTTGTTGTTGCCTGCAACCAAAGAGAAGAGTGCAAAAGAAATATATATTCAACATTCAATTCAGACTGCACACTCATAGACGGTTCAATCATTCAGTTCCACTATTTTACAAAAAATGGAATTCAGAATCTTATTCAGAACCAGTTCTTAACTCTTTCCCTGCCATTGACGGAATTTTCTGGCTATCCATGTTTTCACTGTTATATGGTAGGGGGCGCTATGACACATCTTCAAAACACATGTGAAGAAGAAGCAGAAACGAGCAATATCATATGTAAGCAGATGCATAAAATAATGCGATCATCAACATTAAACAGCACATAAATCAAAACTGCCTAATGTTAGTGAATGAAATGTCCCAGGACGAGCTATAGGACTGTGAAGCATTAAGGGTGTTGAAAAATGGTGCTTTTTTTATGAAACTTAATTTTAATATATATTTTAGCAGAGGCTCTGTTCTTTCTTTTGACATATTGCATGTTCAGATATTCATACAACAACATATTCCGGGGGCCATGAAACTTTTGTGAAAATGATTAAAAAGGCTGGCGGGGAAAGAGATCATTTCCAAACTGACAACTGAGAGTCCTTTGAAAGGTCCATGTCTTTCCGATGACACTAATGAATTGAATGACGTGAAATGTTTGTTATCTCATCTGAATGACAGCACAGGTGTTCAGAACACTGAGTCGGGACATGAGGACCGGCTATGCATGTTTGCCGCTTCATTTGCATGCATTACCCAGAATCCTTTACACTTTTTTTCAAAGACAATCAGGATATCCTCATTTCTTAGTATTCAAGGTCATGAGAAGATCAAACTGATTCATTACCATTTTCCACATTACCAGTACAGTAGGTCTCAAGCATGGCCAAGTCAAATCTTTGCATGTACCTCAAGGAGGCTTACAGGAGGATAATTACTCTATAATGTGATTTGAGCTGTATGATAATTGAATTTGAGCAAATGAAGGTCAGTCTTTTGTAGGACGGGGTGCTGCGCTCAAATTAAACAGTGTACGTTTCCACAGTGGCTTTTCAATGAATGAAGAAACTGGAGAAATAATTGATAAGTCTTGTAGATCTATATGCACAGTGTGTTTTTACACTCCAACCCAAAAAGGGTTTCTGCCTCTGCAGCGATTGAGAATTTCAGTCCAATTTAGGCACATTTCCTGTTATGAAACTACCAGAGGTGTTAAAAGTACTGAGGAATTCTACAAAATTAATATAGATTCAAATTTTCACTCAATTAAAAGTCAAAGTATCTTGCCAAAAACATATGAAAGTAAAAAGTTCAAAAGTTTCAAAAGCAGACTATTAAAACCAAGAGGCATTGAAGATTTCCTCATTAAAGAAAATTAAATTACCAGTTCAAACACAATAGGAACTTTGTAAGACCAAATTGAACTAAAGCTAAACTTACATCCTGAAACCTGTAACCTGAACATGTTCAACTTTAAATTCAGCAGCAGTTGTGAGTGAAGAGTGATCATTAATTCAAAGTCAAGTTCACCTATCAATGTTTATAATGAGAATGCATGAATGCATTAACTAAAGCAATTGCTTCAGGTAAAAAACTCATGTTGTGGTGACTGATGGGACGTCTCTTCACAAGGATAAATGAGCACTGAATTTTTAAAAGTCAAATGATTTAATTGGGTTGTTCGCTCACTAAGACAGTCAAAAAGATTTAAGACACAAAGACCTAACAAATATGTATTTTGAAGGTTAAAATAAAATTTAATGAAGCTAAAGAATGATTTTTTGCTCTTGCTCTTTGCTCTTAAAAATTTAATTAAGAGCAATACTCAAGTACAAAGACCCAAAAACGATCATTTTGAAAGCAAAATGACCCCATTTACTTTCTTAAAGGCACAATATGTAATTTTCGCCACTAGAGGTCGCTTATTCAAAACGACGCAGCGCTGTTTTATCATATTAGATACATTTGAATGTGTTGAAAGTTATGTTATAATGCTACTCTGTGCGTTCGCTCAGATGCTATGAGACACTTGTTGCACACTGCATTAAGCTAGACCGATATTAGGCATGGTAAAACATGGTACTCGCGGTAAATCAAGAAAACAAGATTTAAACAATAAGACTGTGTTGAGCTGTATAACAATGATTAGTTTTCTGTCAATGAATGTATTCAAACAGTTGCTCACCTGTCTAATAAAACATAATATATTAAAGTGTCTTTGGTGTTTCAAGAAGGTGTTTCGGAAATCGAGGGTAACGCCGGTATGATATCTTCGATATGCGACGCACGGACACAGTCCGTGTCCTGGTTAAAATTGCTTATTTATCTGGATTTAAACATTCTTGGAAACATTTGGGATAATGTAAGTACACAAGTCAACAAAATATATCTTAATTGTGAAAAATCTTGTTGTGAGCAATTCATCAGTGCACGTTATGCCACAAAATCCAGCCCTACATCTTTTGTTGGTGAATATCCAAAACTTCAAAAAAGCATCAGATTACACAAGTAAAATGAGTTGCGAATGGCGTTTCCTGCATGTAGACTGTAAGTGCAGTAATAAAGTATGATTACACTCCTGGAAACTACATCTGCAGTCATCACAAAAAAGCTTGACATGGCTAAGACAGCACATGCCATCTCGTATTTAATGAAACCAGCTAAAAATAGCACAGCACAGAGAGTGCACTTCTTTCTGTGAGTACAGTATGCCTCTGTACGCACCTGTGTGTTTGGGTCAGTAAGAGTTTTTTGTCAGTAAGAGTTACTTTTATTCAGCAAGAATGTATTAATGTGACAGTCAAGACTTTTATAAAGTTACAACAGATTTCTATTTCAAATAAATGCTGTTCTTTTGAACTTTTTATTCATCAAAGAAAAAAAATGCATTGTGGTTTCCACATAATTATTAAGCAGCACAACTGTTTTGAACCCTGATAATAATAAGAATTTTTCTTGAGCATCAAATCATCATATTAGAATGATTTCTGAAGGATCATGTGACACTGATGACTGGAGTAATGATGCTGAAAATTCAGCTTTGACCACAGGAATAAATTACATTTGAAAATATATTCAAATAGAAAACAGTTATCTTATACTGTAATAATATTTCACAATATTACAGTTTTTACTGTACAGTTTTTGATCAAATACATGCAGTCTTGGTGAGCATAAGAGACTTAAGAGAAAACATTTTGAATGGTAGAGTATAAAACAGTTTCCGATGCATAAGTGTCAGGTATAATTTTGAATAAAGACCAGGTTGCATCTTATTCTGGCCCAAATCACTCACATAACAGGAACATACCTTCCAAAAATCAGAATAACAAACAAACCGTTCAATTCATTTTACTAACGAGCCTTTCACTAATGATTATCCTGAGCTGTGATGTAAAAGTAAGAAGAGCCCTCTAAAAATCAGACACAGGTAAAACATCTACTATGTTAGAGTGAAATATTAGTGATATACATGCTGTTAGCACGTGCAAGGGGTCTTCTTCTTTGCCTCTGGATCTTTAAGGGTGCCTGAGGTGAATTTTGTTTCCCTTAAGGAGTGGGAGTCTCCTGTGAAATTTCAAATCTCCAGCTCAAACCGGGTGGTGAGGCTGACATTCTGAACGTTGCAAATTTAACTGCTAGTTGCTAGGCAATTATACATCCCATCGATCCCAAAATTACACAAAAGGCAATTAGCCGCAGAGCCTTCATGCATGCAAAGTTTGGTGAGTTTTCACCACAGGGGGAAAAAAGTTACAGCTGCTCAAATAGAGGAACAATAATACATTCAGCTTCAAGCAGCCTTTACTGTCTAGAGTCAAGCACATCAATGACAAGGTTGAAACCAGGGGGTCTATAATACTAGGAGAAGCCTATCCGTAAGCTTTGCCGGTGGCTAATTGTCGAAGGACCTCCCAGAATGACATCTTTGCTTATGGGTGCTGGGACACGTAGTATTTAGTCAGAGTACATGGTTACTTCTAAATAGCAGTTCATACCTATCAGGGCAAAATCAGGCTTTTCTCTGCTGTCTGACAATTATTTTTTTGACCAATTATTCTACTGACCAAATTCAGTAATCCTATCTGATAATGCATACTATATAGAGGAGAACAGATGCACCCAGAATACGAATGCACAACGCATTAACTTGCACGTTGAGCATTTTCCCATAGAAAAGCATTATATAGAAAATGCTTAATGTAGCTCAATGCATTAAGACAGTGAGATTGGAGGATCAAATTCAGTATAAACCTTATTAATAAAACATGTACAGGCAAACAGGTCATGCTAACCGTTTTCCCATAGAAAACCATTATAAAGAAAACACTTAACTTGCATTTTGCATTAATATATATAGAAAAATGTTTTTTGCTGCCAGAGGGTGTAGTTACAGTATCTACCAGCAGGGTAACTTGACTGTGCTAACAGGTTTCTCAAGCAAATATGAAAAATAAAGTAAAGAAATATTTTTGAAAAATAACTGTTGTTAGTTTGTTTGTTGTCCATACAATGAAAGTCAATGAGGTCCAATGCTGTTTTGGGCAAGTGTTATTTTATTATAAAATTTATTATTACTATTAGTTAAAGTTTTAGTAATTTTGTTGTGTTTTTGACATTTAAATATATTTTTATTATTATTTTATTATTTTTTTATATTATTTTATATATTTTTTCAATTAACATTTAATTTTTTTCAATTAACATTTATTTTATATATAGTAACTTTTTTGTTTTTGTTTTAGTTAATCATAATCACCCAGGTTTTGGACCCCATTGTTCTTCAAAATATATTTTTTAATCAAAATATTTTCTTTTTCTTTTTGTGCCAAAAACAAAAAACAAAAAAAATGTTACAATTGTTATTTTTATGTGAATATGATTGGTCTATTTTGGTAAATAATTAACACAAACTTCAACAAAAACTTTATCCAATAAACGCTCTAGAATGAATCTGAAAATGTTCAAATAATATTTCACACATTTAAAATGGCACATTATTTTTTAAGAATTGTTTCTAGATCATCGGGTACAAAAGTTATTAAGCAAAAAACACAAGTAATGAAATAAATAATGACTATTGATTGGATCCTAAACTCTACAGCTGTCATGGAATAGTTTGACAATCCCGTGGTTTGTTTGAGGAGCTACATTAAACCTCCTGTTGGATTAAAGATTTTGTCCAATGGATGTCCATTAAGTCCTCTGTTCATTTGATGACATCTGATATTCTTTGGCAGATTAAACTTCGTCCTGACCTAAAAAGCATTCTCCATTAACAATGAAACCTAATCCAGCACTAGGTTTAATCTTTGTCCAGAGAGCTGCCTATTTGAGTCCACAAACATGGCCGTCTAATCCTGAATGAAGCGGCGTCTTCTGCAGAAGTCTGGAGGTGTTGAATTGTCTGTGTTAGTGCTTTGTGAGACAGGCTGAGGCAGCTAAAGCTGTGAGGATTATCAGCGAAGCTGTTAAGACACATAGAGACATGGCTGTCATTCTGCGAAAGAGCAGGGACGCAGGGACAGGAAGTGATGTCATCATCTTGCCCCTGACTACAGCAGAGGACATGCTGGGCTGTGAATGCCGATGAGAGCTCTGGCAACCAAGTTCGAGTGAGTGTTTTTCATTCTGTAAAGACCCCTACATTTTTTGAAAAATGCAACTTTATATTGCACAACGTGATTTTAAATCTCCAAACCGTGACTTTATTTCCTATTTTAAACTCACTATTAACTTTTGAATAGCCATCAGTGGAGAACATTTTTTTTTGCTTGCAGCAATCAATCAGCCACTGCTATTAAAATGCATTTATTTTTAGTGCAGTATAAAGCAAGCAAGAGCCATGCAATAACTTGGATTCAAATTAATGCTTTCAAATTATTCCTATTTTTGTCACAGTGCACAGCTGCATATTTAGCCCACTTTATCCACTAAATACACTATATTGCCAAACATTTTGGGACGTCTGCCTTTACATGCACATGAACTTTAATGACATTCCATTCTTAATCCGTAGGGTTTAATATGGAGTTGGCCCACCCTTTGCAGCTATAACAGCTTCAACTCTTCTGGGAAGGCTTTCCACAAGGTTTAGGAGTGTGTTTATGGGAATTTTTGACCATTCTTCTAGAAGCGCATTTGTGAGGTCAGGCACTAATGTTGGACGAGAAGGCCTGGCTCACAGTCTCCGCTCTAATTCATCCCAAAGGTGTTCTATCAGGTTGAGGTCAGGACTCTGTGCAGGCCAGTCAAGTTCCTCCACACCAAACTCGCTCATCCATGTCTTTATGGACCTTGCTTTGTGCACTGGTGCACAGTCATGTTGGAAAAGGAAGGGGCCATCCCCAAACTGTTCCCACAAAGTTGGGAGCATGAAATTGTCCAAAATGTCTTGGTGAGTTCCTTTCACTGGAACTAAAGGGCCAAGCCCAACCCCTGAAAAACAACCCCACACCATAATCCCCCCTCCACCAAACTTTACACTTGGCACAATGCAGTCAGGCAAGTACCGTTCTCCTGGCAACCGCCAAACCCAGACTCATCCATCGGATTGCCAGACAGAGAAGCGTGATTGGTCACTCCAGAGAACACGTCTCCACTGCTCTAGAGTGCAGTGGCGGCGTGCTTTACACCACTGCATCCTGAATTTAATGATTTGGAGGGGTGTCCCAATACTTTTGGCAATATAGTGTACATCCCAAAAAAATCAGAAACTCATATTTGTGAATTACTATAAAATGTTATTACATAATTAAATCAGTGTTGGAAAATGTCTCTTTTTCAATTCAACTGTTGAAATTTGGCAAACCCAATAAAAAGCTAAACTTGGAAATTGAGGAAAAATTTAGTTAAATTAAGAAAAAATTCAACACGCGTCTGTCTGTCTGCAAGGCATATAAATCCTCAAACTTTTTAAACTTCATTAAACTTTCAGACAAGTTTTTGTTAAACCATAATTCAAAGTTTGTCTTCCTTTTCTAGTCCAAAATTACTTATTGCAGTTTTTTGAACGTCTGTTCATTTGAATTCTTTTACAAATTCTTAATTACTTACATTTCAAAAATTCGAATTGCAATCATGCATCCTGTTTACTTCCTCAATTCAAATAAAAAAATTTAATTGAATTTAAAAACCATTTTCTAAATTGCATATAAATATATTTATATGAAATAAGCGCTACTGTTAAAAATTTTGGGGTCACTAAGATTTAAAAAATATATATATTATTCAAATTATTTAGCAAGGATGCATAAAATTGATCAAAAGTGAAAGTAAAGACATTTATAATGTTACAAAAGATTTCTATTTCAAATAAATTCTGTTCTTTTAAACGTTCTATTCATCAAAGAATCCTGAATTTTTTTTTTATCATGGTTTCCACAAATATTAAGCAGCACAGATAATAATAATACATGTAAGGAGCCCCTAAACGGACATGGTGATGGAAAAAATATGAGATGGAAGGAAAAAATTACGTCAGTGTTTTGCATTATCCGAGAAACTTTGCGTTCGCTCGCAAAACTTCTGCATTCTTTGCAAGCGAACGCAAAGGTATTGTGAGCAAATGCACATTTTCTCGGAGGCAATGCAAAAGCATTGAAATACATTTTTTCCTCCCATCTCACATTTTTTCCACCACCATGTCCCTTTAGGGGCTCCGTATAAATGTTTCTTAAGCAGCAAATCATCATATTAGAATGATTTCTGACGAATCATGTGACACTGAAGACTGGAGTAATGATGCTGAAAATTCAGCTTTGCATTACAGAAATAAATTACATTATAAAATATATTTAAATATAAAACAGTTCTTTTAAATAGTAATAATATTTTACAATATTACTGTATTTTTGATCAAATTAATTTATGAATTCGACCCCAAACTTGTATAGTAAATCATATGTCTATGAGAAACCTGACAGAGGTATGGAGAGCACCGTTTCACTGGAAAAGTGGGTAGTTGGACAGGAGAGAAGGATTTGGAATAATGTATGTCATAAAGAGTTAAACATTTGCTCAATGGCTCCTAATGGCTCTAAACTTAATAATATCTGCAGACCTGCTTATATGGTCACTCTAAATGAACTCAAATGATGTCTTTAGATGCTGTTTACTGTGGCTTTAAAGCCTCAGTATAAATGAGGAGAATAAGAAAATATGTTTTTCCTCACACTTTAAAGAGAGGCCTATGGGACATGAGTAAATATGATTTCCCTCAGCGGCGAAGGCCTGAACTGATAAATTTAACCGAACGAGCTGTCATAAAAAGATGAAAAATAAGGAGTTCACCAGCAGCACTGTCTGTTAAAGGTTCAGTATCATTACTTTAGCGGTTTTATTGAAAACCATTCATAACACTGACATTATCACTCAACCATATGCTAATTCCACACGCTAAAATTTCAAACAGAATATTCAAGTGGTGAAGTCAGAGTGTTCATAAAATCTCCTAGAGAAGGTCTGGAATGGGTGGGTTTGATGAATGAACTCCTCAGATGTTTAAAATTGAATTGCTGGGAAAGGATGCAGCACAAAAAAATGAATTTGATTTTATTTCTTATTCCTCTGGCACACTAACTGACTGCAAATAGATTGCTGTCTGACTTTAACAGGTTGTGAGGGGTTTACTGAAGGATTAAAACACACATTACACTGCGATCCTAAAGTAGTTAGGAAAGCACTTTGGCTGGCTGGTTTATGCTGATTATTCAAAAATATATTAATATTAGGAAACATTGTGTATATTATGATATTGTAGAAGTATAACAATTTTAATGCACATTTAATTGGCTATTAAGTTTGGCAATTTAAACTTTAATAAAATTATGTTAGAATCGATTAAAAACGTCTCGGTTACGTATGTAACCCTCGTTCCCTGAAGGAGGGAACGGAGACGTACGTCGGACGTCACCGACGAATTGGGATCACTTCTGGGAGCCCCTATCAGCTTCGAGTGTATAGAGAACGGGCCAATGGCCATTGGCGTGCGAGATTTGCATCTCGCGCTCCGCCCCGCATCGCGGGTATAAAGCGGAAGCGGATGCAGCGCACATTTGTTTTTCACTGAGGAGCCGAACTAGTGACTCGGCCGCTGCAGTGATGGTACAGCAACTGTGGCGACGGGACGTACGTCTCCGTTCCCTCCTTCAGGGAACGAGGGTTACATACGTAACCGAGACGTTCCCTTTCAGTCGGTCACGTTCGACGTACGTCGGACGTCACCGACGAATTGGGATCCCTATGGAAAAAACCACAGTTACTACCACTTCCAGCGCCCAGCGAAAGCCCCTCAGACCCCCGTCTGTTCGGGGCGGGGAACTTACGCAGGGAGAGTCACTGCTGCTGTTCCGCAAGACCCACTCAGCAGAGTATTGGATAACGCTGGGAAAGCGTGCCCCGGGGGGCCGCTGCGGAAGCCACATCCTACCCGTAGGGAGGTATCATGTGGAATATACATGTATGGACTGGCCGTGGGCAGTACAACATACGGAAGTCCCAGGGGTGGCCCCGGCCAATGCAGGCGGGAGACTACACCGCACAGAGACGGCAGAGCGAGCTCTGCCAAGGGAAAGACACGGGCTCGCCGTAGGGAGCCGTACCGTGGAAGAATACACATATGGGACCGCCGTAGGGGTCACAACATATGGATACCCAGCCTAACACAAGTTCCACCAATGCGTACGAGTGTTAGACCTGGCGTCGGACGCTCCGCCACGTCTGACTGCCACGGGTTGCGGAGGACTCAACAGGGTTCGCCGTGCTGGGGAACTCGACTGGAGCATATCAGCGCACGTATCCGGTCCATGAGGAGGGGAATGGCGCAGCAAGCCGACACTAGAACGGGCCCTTCGGTGTTACTGGCTATTTGAAGCGAGCACACGGGAGGAAACCGGCTCTACACGGAGGCTATAGAATCTAGCGAACGTGTTAGGTGTCGCCCAGCCCGCAGCTCTACATATATCTGTCAGCGAGGCGCCGTGCGCCAGCGCCCAGGAAGAGGCCACACTCCTAGTGGAGTGGGCCCTCAACCCAAGCGGGCAGGGCACGCCTTGGGTTTCATACGCCAAGGCGATGGCATCCACTATCCAGTGAGCCATCCTCTGCTTGGAGACAGCCTTTCCCTTCTGCTGGCCTCCGTAACAGATGAAGAGCTGTTCTGAGGTCCTGAAGCTTTGCGTTCTGTCCACGTAAGTCCGCAGAGCGCGAACGGGACAGAGAAAAGCCAGGGCTGGGTCTGCCTCCTCCGAAGGCAGCGCTTGCAGGTTCACCACCTGGTCCCGAAAGGGAGTGGTGGGAACCTTGGGCACATATCCGGGCCGGGGTCTCAGGATTACATGAGAGTTACCCGCCCCGAATTCCAGGCACGATTCGTCGACCGAAAATGCCTGCAGGTCCCCTACCCTCTTGATGGAAGCCAATGCAGTCAGGAGTACTGTCTTCCAGGACAGGATTTTTAACTTTACTGACTGCAAAGGCTCAAAGGGAGCCCTCTGTAATGCGGTTAGCACCAGGGGCAAGTCCCAAGAGGGTATAGAGTGAGGGCGAGGCGGATTTAATCTCCTCGCCCCCCTCAGGAACCTGACGACCAGATCGTGCTTTCCTAGGGACTTACCTTCGACCATGCTGTGATTTGCGGCGATAGCGGCAACATACACTTTGAGGGTGGAGGGAGACAGCCTTCGCTCCAACCCTTCTTGCAGGAAGGAAAGCACAGAGCCGATCGAACATCTTCGGGGGTCTTCTCGAGGAGAAGAACACCACTCGACGAACAGGTTCCACTTCAACGTGTAGAGGTGCCTCGTAGAGGGGGCTCTGGCGGAAGTGATGGTGTCTACCACAGCCTGTGGTAGGCCACCTAGAACCTCCGGGTCCCGTCCAGGGACCAGACATGGAGTTTCCAGAGGTCCGGACGCGGGTGCCACAGGGTGCCCCGTCTCTGAGTCAGGAGGTCCTTCCTCAGAGGAATGGGCCAAGGAGGTGCTGTCGCGAGGAGCACTAGTTCCGGGAACCAGGTCCGGTTGGGCCAGTATGGCGCAACTAGCAAGACCTGCTCCTCGTCCTCCCTGACCTTGCACAGTGTCTGCGCAAGAAGGCTCACTGGGGGAAACGCATATTTGCGTAGGCCCCGGGGCCAGCTGTGTGCCAGCGCATCCGAGCCGAGGGTCCCCCCGGTCAGGGAATAGAACAACAGGCAGTGAGACGTGTCCGGGGCGGCAAACAGGTCTACCTGTGCGGTCCCGAAGCGACTCCAGATCAGCTGGACCACCTGGGGATGGAGTCTCCACTCTCCTGGGAGCACTTGCTGTCGTGAGAGCTCGTCGGCTGCACGATTGAGCAGGCCCGGGATATGAATGGCACGAAGCGACCTCAGATGCTTCTGACTCCAGAGGAGGAGATGGCGGGCGAGTTGTGACATGCGGCGGGAGCGTAGACCACCCTGTTTGTTGATGTACGCAACGGCCGCAGTGTTGTCCGTACGGACCAGAACGTGCTTGCCTCGTAGTGGCCCTTTGAGGCGGCCCAGCGCAAGACGAACTGCTAACAACTCGAGGCAATTGATATGCCATTGCAGTTGAGGCCCCGTCCACAGACCCGAAACTGCAAGCCCGTTGTACGTGGCCCCCCAGCCGGTGGATGAGGCATCCGTGGAGACCACAGCATGCCTGGACACTTGTTCTAGGGGAACTCCTGCCCGTAGGAACGAAGGGTCCAACCACGGACTGAAGGTTTGGCGACACTTCGGTGTTACTGAGACACGGAATGAGCCGCTCTGCCACGCCCATCTCGGGACTCGGTCGTGTAGCCAGTGTTGAAGCGGCCTCATATGAAGCAATCCGAGCGGCGTCACTGCGGCTGCGGATGCCATATGCCCCAGGAGCCTCTGAAAATGTTTCAATGGTACCGCTGTCCTGCATTTGAACGAATTCAAGCAGTTCAACACCGACTGGACGCGCTGCTCTGTGAGTCGCGCTGTCAGATTGACCGAGTCCAACTCCATACCGAGAAAAGAGATCCTCTGCACGGGGCAGAGTTTGCTCTTTTCCCAGTTGACCTGAAGTCCCAACAGGCTGAGGTGACTGAGCACCATGTCCCTGTGTTCGCACAACTGTGCCTTCGACTGAGCCAGAATCAGCCAGTCGTCGAGGTAGTTGAGAATGCGAACACCACGCTCTCTCATGGGAGCAATGGCCGCCTCCGCGACCTTCGTGAAGACGCGGGGCGACAGGGACAGCCCGAAGGGTAGGACTCTGTACTGATATGCCCGTCCCTCGAACGCAAAGCGTAGGAACGGTCTGTGTCGAGGGAGAATCGAGACATGAAAGTACGCGTCCTTCAGGTCGATCGCTGCAAACCAATCTTGGGGACGGATGCACCTGAAGATGCGTTTCTGCGTTAGCATTCTGAACGGCAGCCTGTGAAGGGACCGATTCAAGAACCGCAGGTCCAAGATTGGCCGTAACCCGCCGCCTTTCTTGGGTACAATGAAGTACGGGCTGTAGAAGCCTGTCTTCATATCGGCTGGAGGGACCGGCTCTATCGCGTCCTTCGCCAGTAGGACTGCGATCTCCGCCCGTAGCACGGGGGCGTCCTCCTTCGACACGGTGGTGAAGTGAACGCCCCTGAACTTGGGGGGCCGCCGAGCGAACTGAATCGCATAGCCGAGTCTGATAGTACGGATGAGCCAGCGGGACGGGCTGGGGAGCGCTAGCCAGGCTCCCAGCGACCGAACCAGCGGGACCAACGGCACCACAGACGTACCCGCAGCGGGGCAGCGCAGCGGAGTGCAGGGACCCGACTCGGACGGCATCGCGGCCCGAAGTGGGGTCTGAGTGCGCAATGCAACACTTACCTGCTTCCGCTGAGGGGGTGCACGGGTGTGCGGAGGCCTCTTGTGTGCGTCCTGGACACAGCCAGCACCCCCTGCTGGCGATAAGAGAGGCACCGGAGGGTGACAAGGCATGGGAGCGTCGTACACCGCCAAGCGCGCTCTCTTGGCACCCAGAGATTTTAGAAACAGCTCTTTTTTTGAAGTTTTGGGTACCACTGGCGCGAAGGCCAGTGGCGGAACAGAAACCAAACAAGAACATAGAATTCTCTCCCGGCCCTCCAGCGGGAGAAGGAGCGGTGCTGTCACCACCTCCTGAAGAGCTGTCTCCTCCATTTCTGGGTGGCCCGTCTCAGGGTCTCTTACGACGGCGCTTGCCACCTGGCTTGGCAGCGGCCTGAGCGGGCTGGACGGCCTTCCCGCGGCCGGCTCCACGCCGTTGCCCTGGTGGAGGCTGCTGCTGGGCTGGGGCGGGAGCGGGGGCGGCGGCGGGCGGCCGCCCTCGGCGACGAGCAGGCGGAGGAGCTGCGGCTGGGCAGCAGCTGACCGCCGGGGCAGGATGTGTTTGATGGCCTCCGTCTGCTTCTGGACAGTCGAGAACTGCTGGGCAAAGCTCTCGACCGCGTCGCCGAACAGCCCAACCTGGGAAATGGGGGAGTCCAGGAACCGATACTTATCAGTCTCCCTCATGTCGGCCAGGTTGAGCCAGAGATGTCGCTCCTGGACCACAAGAGTGGACATCGCCTGACCAATGGAACGGGCGGTGACTTTCGTCGCCCGGAGGGCGAGGTCCGTCGCCGTCCGGAGCTCCCGGAGGAGCTCTGGGTCAGGTCTACCCTCGTGCATGTCCATGAGTGCCTGGGCCTGGTGCACCTGGAGCAACGCCATGGCATGCAAGGCGGACGCAGCCTGTCCACAAGCCTTGTAAGCCTTCCCAGTTAGACTGGAGGAGAACTTACAGGCCTTGGATGGGTGGCGTGGGTCTCCGCGCCAGGTGGAAGCGGACGCCGGACACAGTTGCATCGCAACCGCCCGTTCCACCGGCGGGATCCCCACGTACCCCTTGGCTGGCCCGCCGTCGAGAGTAGTGAGGAGGGAGGAGCCACTCGGCCGGTTTCTGGCAGAAAAAGGTGCCGTCCACGTCCTCGTGAGCTCCTCATGCACTTCCGGGAAGAAGGGCACCGGGGCGGGACGCTGAGAACCAGCGCGAGCCGCCCCGAGAAACCAATCATCCAGCCTAGAAGGCTCGGGACACGGTGGAGGGTTCCACACGAGCCCGACCTTTTCGGCGGCCCGGGAAAGCATAGCCGTCAGCTCGGGGTCCGTCTCGGACAACGCCACTCTCCCAGAGGGAGGCAATGCAGCCGGGTCTTCATCCCCCGAGGACTGAAACTCCCCCTCCGATGCAGCGATCGACATCCTATCCTCTGCTGGAGCTCCAAAGGTCACCGTTGGACCATCTCGAGAGGGGCCAGCGACTTCCTCCGGAAGCTCAACCGGCTGCGGCACTACAGAGGGTTTAGGGGCCCACGGAGGCTGGCTCGGCGGGTGTGCCCTAAACGTGATCCTCAGGTCACCCTGGCTATTCGCCGAAGTAGGTCTATCCTGCTGGGCAGGGATAGCACTAGATCGGGGCATAGGTAAGGGGACTCCACCCCCCCGAAGGTAGGCGAGTCTCGACCTTAGCGCCGAGATAGTCATGTTCCCGCAATGGGAACACGAGCTATCCACAAACGCTGCCTCGGCATGTTGAATACCCAGACATGTCAGGCAGCGATTGTGACCGTCAGCTGGTGACAGGGAACGACCGCATCCAGAAACGCACGGGTGGAATGACATCTTGAAAAAGACGCAATTTCACACCCGTGTTGCTCTTTTAGAAGAAGCTCTTTAACGTGCTGAAGCACCCAGGAATAACCGCGGCAAACACAGGGGATAGTGCAGCCTGTGTTTGCACTCACCGTGGAACGCCCCCACCGAACCAACCGGGATGCTGTAAAAACAGCAGTTTGTTTCACCGATTTCGGTGAGCTCGCGGTTGTCACTGCACGTGCCTTCTCCCCAGCACAAAAGCCTCTTCTCTCGCTCTCTCTCTTTCTCTCTGCTGAGCAGGAACAGTCTTTCATGAGCTTGTTTGGCTCCGAAGTGAATGACAAATGTGCGCTGCATCCGCTTCCACTTTATACCCGCGATGCGGGGCGGAGCGCGAGATGCAAATCTCGCACGCCAATGGCCATTGGCCCGTTCTCTATACACTCGAAGCTGATAGGGGCTCCCAGAAGTGATCCCAATTCGTCGGTGACGTCCGACGTACGTCGAACGTGACCGACTGAAAGGAAACCTGCATTCATGACCTGCATTGTTATATAGTATATTAAAGCACACACACACACACACACACAAATATATATAAATATATATATATATATATATATAGGCTATATAGTGCTGTCAAAACGATTAATCACGATCTAACAAACGTTTTTGTTAATATAATATATGTGTGTATATATTATTATATTTATATATATATATAGTGTGTGTGTGTGTGCGCGTGTCTGTGTGTGTGTATAAATTAGGGCTGTCAAACGATTAATCGCGACTAATCGCAAGTTTGTATTTACAAAATATATGTGTGTGTACTGTGTATAATTATTATGTATATTTCAATACACACACATACATGTATATATTTAAGACATATTTGCATGTATATACTGTATATATATATATATATATATATATAATGTATATTATATAGAAACATAAATATTTTATGTATAAATATAAAAAATGTTTCTTAAATATATAGATGCATGTGTGTGTATTTGTATATACATAATAATTATGTACAGTACACACACATATATTATGTAAACACAAAGTTATATTTAGGATGCGATTAATCGTGATTAATCGATTTGACAGCACTATTGTAACAATTCACCAGTGTGAGTGCCCCTGATCACCACCAGAGGGCACTCCAACCTGGACTGTCATTCCATCATAGACTACATCACCCATAATCCTTTGCCCGGACTCATCAGCACTCACTGTTTACACCTGTGTCTCATTTACCTCATTACCTCTGACTATATCTAGCCTGTTCACCCTGTCATTCTTTGCTAAGTCTTGTTTTGTTGTTACACTGCACTTCTGAGCGTTCTCAGCGGTTTCATGTCTCTTGGTTTGGATTTCTTGCCTGTGTCCCGGATTACCCTTTTGCCTCTGTCTCCTGCCTTGTTTGCCTGTTTGGACTGCCTACCTGTGTTTTGATCTTGCCTGTACTTTTGACGACGATTGTGGATTACCCTTCTAATAAATACTGCATTTGGATCCTAAACCTTCGCGTCTCGGAGCAGTTCGTAACAACTATATATATATATATATATATATATATATATACATACACACACACACACACACAAATATTGCACACCTTTGAGTGACAATGCAAAATATTTCTTATAAATATCTTGCATCCTTACACATTTTTTTTTTTTTTATATATGTATGTATAAGCATGTAAGATATATTTATAAGCAATATTTCGCATTCACGTGCATTGTCACTCAAAGGTGTGCAATATTTGCCAGCTATTTAAAGATGTTGAATATTTCAATATTTATAAAACCGTATGGCCTGGTTTCACAGGCAGGGCTTAGATTAAGCCAGGATTAAACCTTAGTTCAATCAGAACATTTGAGTAGCTTTTATAAATGTGCCTTAGAAAAAAACATTACTGGTGTGCATCTTGAGACAAAACAACGGCACTGACATACAGTATTTTAAGATATATTGCTTTCACTTAAAACAGCTCAAACATGCATTAAGCCTGGGGTCAATATATTTTTATATGCACATTGCACACACATACTTTGCAACATACATTATAAAATTGTACATATACATACATGAATATCAAAATATACATCTCAAATTACAAAATGAAAATCATCTTCAAAAGGCTGAAAAATATTGCACATTTTTGGCTACCATATCGCCCAGGTCTAGTGAACACTGACATTGGTTGTGCACCGTTTTATTAGCATTACAGACCATGAACATTGAGGACAAGCCAACCAGCGCAGCTATACATTAATCACAATTTGAATTAATAGCTCTAGACACTGACAGAATAACACGTTAATGTGTATGTTCTTCCAAATGCGGTTCTGATTAAAATTACTACATGCAAGAGCAGCAGACCATTGTATGTTTGAAAGAAATGAGCTGAAGGGCCCTTCACGGTATATAATTAAACTGAAGGAACACCCAGACACTTATTGAGTTGCAACAGCATGTAATCTTTGGAGGTTTTTCAAAGTAAGCACACTCAGCCCCAAAACACAAACATGGCCATGAGGAAAGATTTACAGCTGCACCAGGGACACTGTAATTGTCTTAAATGTTAGTTTTACAGTTTTAGCCACCTAATCAATCACTGAAAAGATGTAGCAGACCTACACTACCATTAAGAAATCACTTCTGCTCACCATTGCTGCATTTATTTGATCAAAAATATAGTAAAAACTGTAATATTGTGAAATATTATTACAATTTAAAACAACTGTTTTCTATTTGAATATATTTTAAAATGTAATTTATTCCTGTGATCAAAGCTGAATTTTCAGCATCATTACTCCAGTCTTCAGTGTCACATGATCCTTCAGAAATCATTCTAATATGAGGATTTGCTGCTCGAGAAACATTTCTTATTATTATCAATGTTGAAAACAGTTGTGCTGCTTCATATTTTTGTGGAAACCGTGCATTTATTTGAAATAGAAGTCATTGTAAATGTCTTTACTGTAACTTTTGATTAATTTAAAGGGGACCTATTATGCAAAATTCGCTTGAACATAAATGTGTTGGCAGTGTGTGTACACATTTATGTGTAAAAATCCACACACTCTTCTTTTTTAATCCCCATAAATCATATACAGTGTCTCAGAACAAGGCGTTTGCAGATTCTAGCTTTTGTGACATTACAAATGCTTAGGCCCCACCCACAACGGCTGACGGGCTCCGCCCTATTAGCATAGACCCCGCCCTCAGTGAGCTGTACACAGTCCACCATGTTTATCTCCTCGCCAGAGCATTTAACAGCAGCATTCAAGTAAGAAATGTATTCTTATTAAAGCTACTAGTTATTCAGTCAAGAGCAGTGAGTGATTTTGTTTTTCTTCTGTTGTTTGATTCATATTAACAGCATATATAGCAGTAGTTACTGTACATTACGCTGCTGTCACTTTAATACACAGATCTAATATACACGTGATTTCTTTACTTGCCGTTTACGTTCACAGACATAACCGACTGTGTTTATGTGAACTTTGTGTGTTTTTGACATAACCTTGTGTGTATTTGACAGTTTAAGTGCAATAAGACGTGAAAGAGAACTTAGTTTAATACTCTGACAGCCAGCTTTCTGTGTGTGTGCTTTGGATGTGTGCGCTCAGGAAACCATATATCAGAAGTCTAGACTGATATAATGCATGCATATAATAAACTTTCATGATGATGAAGAACTGAGTGTGAGCGTGATAGAGATGATAATCAAAACCAAACAGATGTTTTAGTATCCCAGGCACTGTACAGACTCTGCCCTCTTCTGGAAAGCAGGGCGGGGAGCAGCAGCTCATTTGCATTTAAAGATATATGCATGAAAATAGCATGCTTTTCCTTCCACTCAAAAATGGCATTTATAACATGGTATAATAAATGATCTGTGGGGTATTTTGAATTGAAACTTCACAGACACATTCTGGGGACACATGAGACTTATATTACATCTTGTAAAAAGGGGCATAATAGGTCCCCTTTAATGCACCCTTGCTGAAAAAACAAACAAACAAATGACTGACCCCATACTTTAATATATTATTTACATACATCATTATTTTTAATAAGTGGTTCAGAGCTTAAAAACAATATGAAATGCCGTTCGAAACCCATTTTACTTCCATAATATGATGTATTTCTGATTTGAACAGGATATGCAATGAGGACAATACAGCTGGACAACTAATTTGTTTGTGAAACATTGGGATTTGGAAAACATGCATCAATGAATGTGCACAAGAAGACGAGAAACACACATTAAGAACACAAATAGCGTACATAATTATCATTTTACAGGGCATTATTACTAAAATAAACCCCTTCAGAATCCACAAAGACTCTCCTCAATCTTATTCTGCTCTGGTGACAGTACGAGACGAGATGCATTCTGCCCATTTTTCTTCATAAGAATGAATCATTAGAGTATATTACTTTTGACTCAGCCTGTTCAAATATGACGTCATTTCTCTCTGTTGGAGGCTCTCATTTCCCATCAGGCCCTCTGGGACAGAGGTCTGCCTCTTCACAGGTGCACAAACCCTCTGTGCTCACTTGAAATGCCACAGAACCTCTTTGAGACAGAAATACAAAGAAGAACGCCAGCGTATTCATGTGATCTGACAGAGCACAAGGGCTCATATCATAAGGAATCAAATTTACTTTCATCTTTTGAGGTAAGAGTTCATTGTACCTAGGGATGGACTTAAAAATGTATCACGATATTTTCTGGTATTTATTGCGATAACGATATCAATGACGATAAATGTAGTACCATTCCCCATGTTTTTGGCTACAAGTGAGAGCTGCATGCATTGTTGAGAGCCTCATAAAAACAAACAATGATCTAAAGTAAAATGTACCTGTCACCTATAATACATAAAAGAATAAAAAAAAAAAAAAAAAAACGTACAAATCCACACCAGCCTTTTCAGAAATGGAAACGTTGCAGATATACTTTTCTTCTGTAAAAGTGCAGGTAATGTTTAAATAGTGCAACCCTGCTGCAAAAAAAGTTGCAAGTAATGATTTAATGATAGAACTTAAGTAATTTGAACTAAAACTTGGTAATCATGTGCGAATGAAAACGTATGAATGCATATTTGTCATTTTAACTGAACTTAGGACTGGTGGTGGAGCTTAAGACATGGTTGGTCATTCAGTGTTTATGTAAAAAAAAAACATATTACTGATAAGATAATAATACTACAAATTCTACTACTAATAAAAATAAACCGCACTAAGGATTGATGAGCTTCTGGGTTCATGAATATTAATCACGTTGTCAGAGTTCGCTCGAACTGATTTGCTGAAATCAAAACGGGTACAGTAATAGGTGTGCGCCAGCCAATGAGATTGCCGTTTGTGCATTCGTTTTTTCTTGCTCATAAAAGGCTGAATAATTCCAAATGAATGCCGTTATTTTTCAGGAAAATACAACAAAGAATAATGTTTACATGTAGCACGTCAGTTCTGCGTGGTATGTAAGACTCTCTCGCTCTCTCTTTGAGTGTGTGAGAAGCACTAAGCACTCTCAGTCGGGCGCGCTCACACCAGTGTTTACTGTGCGTCAAATACACTGCGCATTCATTGGGATGAACTGAAATAGTGTGCTTTACCGATGGCTTGACAAAGAGCGAATCTCTTAAGCACTCAGTCCATGTGCTCAGTGAGTGAAAATACATCTGTGTACAGGTTCCAGATTGTAGAGGTAGCTCCTTGTTTAGCAATAAACTCCTCCGCAGCTTCCGCCATAATTGTTTTCGCTCTGCAAGTGAGATGCGAATGGGTCGCGTCATCAACTAGGCTTTATTGTTATTATCGCGGGAAGACAAATTCTTATCGTGGGGAGAATTTTTACCGGTATATCGCAAACGATAAGATATCGCCCATCCCTAATTGTACCATGCAAATATACTGTAACTTTCATAACTCAAAACTTTAGCCCAAGTTATTTATGGAAACTAAGATGCAAAAATTACTCTTTCTGCAAGTTTGAATGAATATATTATAATAACATGACCGTCTGGATTTACACGGCAACGACGCCTACTTGGTGTTCAGAAACTTTCAGTCAAGGTGAGGTGATAAGGAGGAAGTAGGACAGATTATAAATAAATATATAAATAAACAAAAAGATGCATAAAGCCTCTTTGCTGAGGTTGCCAAGATCAGGGGTGCAAACTCATCAGGGGTTAAAAAGGTGACAAACCCCGATTAGTCAAGAGTAGTGAGAGATTTTCTCTCTTTTGTTGTTTGATTAATATGAATGACAGACAGCAGGAAAATGAGACACTGTCGCTTTAAGCGCTGCCCGGGTTTCTCTATGGCTCTGGGTCCATTATACTGTACTGTTTTCTTTCTCAGTTTACTTTCATTTAAGACATAAATGACTGTGTTTACGAGTATCCTTGCAAAGATGGCCATTCTGACACATACGTATGTATATATAACCGTTCAAGGCCAATAAAGCGGCAAATATAACTCTGTGAGAAGCGGATGTGTCTGCGTCTCTGACTGCGGCCACAAATGGAGAAAATGGGTCGTCTTTCGCTGCTGACTGCGATTGAAAGGCTTAAAATTACTTGTTTTAACACCGCAATGCTTACAAACGCATGCAAATGAAAAGGTTTCGTGACCGCGCAGCACAGCAACCTCACGTGAATGAGTGACTTCAGACGCGCAAGTCTGTTGATGTCACTCACCTTGACTCCGCCCTGGCAACCATCATACTATTTAAACAATATATATTATATATACTACTATATATATATATATATATATATATATATATAACAACAACAACAACAACAACAACATGAAGAACAACAGCAACATAATATGTTGTGTGTTAAGCCCAATTATGGAGTTTATTGTTATTATTATTATTATTATTAATACATGTAACTATTTATTAAACATTGGTTGATCATATTATTTTATTTATATAATCAAATTCACATTTATATTATTATTATTATTATAGGTTATTATAGATCATATGATAATATGATCAAATTTAACAATATTCTATAAATAGTTAAATGTATTAATAAAAATAATAAACAACTATTAAATTATATGAATAATATGATCAATGATAAATAATAAAATAATTTAATAAATAGTTACATGTATTATTAGTGTTATTAATAATAATAATAAAATCCATAACATCTTGCTAAACAATTAAGAAACATTTTGCAAACATATTATGTTGATGTTGTTGTTCATGTTGTCATACGATAAAAACCTGTTAATAATTTTATAGACACGCACAAACAACAACATGAAGGACAACAGCAACATAATATGTTTGAAAAAAATGTGTGTTAAGCCCAATTATGGAGTTTATTATCATTATTAATTATAATTATTAAAAATAATAATACATGTAACTGTATGAAACATTGGTATATTTGATCATATTATTTTATTTATATAATCAAATTCACATTTATATTATTATTATTATTATTATAGCTTTTTGTTGTTGTTGTTAATAATAGTAATAAATGTTTATTAAATATATCATATTGCTGTTGCCAATGTTTTATATAAGCTATTTGAAGCAATATGTTACAGTAACTTTACCACGGTTAAGTGGTGTCTAGGGATGGAACGGTATGAAAATTTCATATCACGATTATAAGCAAATTATCACGATTATCAGTATTATCACGGTTTTGTTCAAATGAGATGAAAGTGTTCAAAAAGAACAGATACACACACTGAAAACATTTCAACAAGTTTTATATTTGAAAATCAACAAACAACAAATAAAACAAGCAGCTCTATGCACTTTTTAAGCAAGATTCTATTCTGTGTGATTTCCTTCCTTATAATGGCCGTCGTCAATAGCAACGCATTATAACAGCGCACATCCACGTATCACAACTGACGTGTTCTCTCGTTTCATTCAAATGCAACTTGCGTCTCTGTTTTTGATTGTATTGAAAATTAAATCAAAGGACTTTACTATTAATACTACTATAATTATTACTATAACTTCTTGTGGTCATCTTGTCTGGACGATTGTTTTGTACACTGTACAAAATGGATTTATAAACAGGTAAGATGTCCCCGTAATTATTTATGTGGTAAAGAAAATCTGTGTAATAAGTGTACAATGAATATACATTATTATCCCTTAAATGTCACCCTAGTCTTGTCTGAACTTGTTCGTTCGTCTTTGGCTCAAAGCGAACTTTTCTTCGTGGAAGCTTCACGTTATTATTTCCCAGACTTAGTTTTAGTATTGAGGTCAAAGTCCACTTGCCTTGCGTTCGGCAGATTTGAAGTGTTTCCCCCTATTTCAGCGACTTTCCTCTTGCATGCTCTGCAGACAGGGTGACCATCCTCGATTAAGTTTCCCTCAGGACGTTTGTAAAAGCCAAAATATGACCACACCTCAGATTTGTTCCTTTTAGAAGGCTGAAAAATCTCCCGGCCTTGTCATTGCCTTCTGCCATTTCTTCTCATTCAAAAAACAACGTCGCGCGCTGCGCCTGCACCAGACTGACGCTGGCTGGACAGGATTTACCGCGAGTTTTCAAAATCGTGATAAACACGGTTTTAATGATAATTAAATTTTAAACGATATTACTAACCGTCAGTACATTTTATCGTGGTTTATCGTGAAACCGGTAATCGTTCCATCCCTAGTGGTGTCAAAATAAAACAGGACTTCTAAAGCAATTAAAGCAATAAAGTATAATCTCCCGTGGTTTATTACTTTAATCTATAACCTTAATCAACAACTGTCTCAAATCACTGCAATCCACTCGATTATGGGAATAAGCTTCCCATCTGCTGGATGATAAAAAAACAACTCCATAGAGATCCTGTCGGATGGAATATGGCGGCATAAAAACCAAAGACGCAGAGTTGTGCATCAAGAACCCATCCTGTCAAATCAAATTATATCTGCTAAATGCCTGTAGGCTACAGGTGCAGACGATGAGAAGTCAGAAACAGACACTATCAAATACCTGAACGAGCAGCAAATAGTCTGTAGCGCACTGCAGAGACACGTGAAAAGACGAGTGAAAAGGGCCTTTCATTGTGTGCAGGTTACAGAGGCTCTGTCAAAGGAAAGAGCTGTGAGGGGACAGAGCTGGGAAGGCAGAATGTGAGAAAAAGAGAGGAAGGGAGCAGCTGCGAGGACAGAGTCTCTAGTGTAGAAACGGTTGACGTGTAAACATGTGGCATACTGTCATACTCTCACACAGGCGCAAAACTCCGTCCAAAGACTTACACTGCCATATGGTTTAATATTGTAAACGCATCGTCATCTTCAAGCAGCACAGCGGAGTCGGATTAATCCCAGACAGACATGGAGCATAGTGGTCTCATGTTCACATGCATGTCATCACAGTCAACTGCAAAAAAAGCAGAATTTGTCGTTTCACTCTGAACGTACAATTGCACACTCTAGTTGGCTAGTTGTCATATGGTGAAGGGCTATGTCTCATTTAGTAATCCAAGATGTATGGTACTTAAATTAACCATGTTATATTATAATAAATTACAATAAACATAATGTAGCATAACAAACATGTTGCTGTAAACTATCACACTAAGTACTTTCTTAAACAAACACAACCATGTGAAAACTTCAATATAGCACAACATATCACATAATATACCAAACATAATATAGCACAAGTTTTTCCCAAAACACAGACTTCAACACTTAAAGGGATAGTTCACCCAAAAATGAAAATTAGCCCATGGTTTACTCACCCTCAAGTCATCCTAGGTGTATATGACATTCTTCTTTCAGACGAATACAATCGGAGTTATATTAAAAAATGTCCTGGCTCTTCCAAGCTTTATAATGGCAGTGAATGGCAGCCCAAAATTTGAAGCCCAAAAAGTGCATCCATCCATCATAAACGTACTCCACACGGCTCCGGGGGGTTTATAAAGGTCTTCTGAGAGAAAAATATCCATATTTAAAACTTTATGAAGTAAAATATCTAGCTTCCAGCGGACCGCCTTCCGTATTCAACTTACGACAAATAGCGTAACTGGCGCGACGATGGCGTCGGACGTAGTGTAAGTGTTTTGAACTGCGAGAGGCGTTACACTTTCTTTGTAAGATGAATACGGAAGGCGGTATTCAACTTATTGACTCTTAAGCATTTGCCAATTTAAATCCAAACAGCGACTTTTTTTTTGGCCGGGCAGTGTATAATTGATTAAGGTCTTGGTGCTGTAATTTTAAAACTCTTTTTTGAATCGAATGTGAGCAGCACTTGAACCACAAGCTGTTATTTTAACCACAAAGCTGGCAAAAAGGTCTAAAAGCACAATAAAGATGCATCAGGCAGCACAACGAGACATTTAGTGTTAGTAACAGTGTTTAATGGAGATCAAAACGCTGTGAAAAAAACAGACTTTTTCTCAGTAGGGCTCAGTGTAAATGAGTAGTTGACACGTCCTGTTGTATGACATGTTCTACTTCCTTTAAAGCTGTTTTAATAAGCATTTAGCTAATTATTTTTTAATTGTTCCTTTTTGTTGCAGCTTTTATGACCATATTAAATGAGAGACTTTATAGAATATTTGTTCTTTTCAAAAATTAATTTGCCACACCATGAACTACAATTAACTACAATACTGAGGGCAAAACTCTGAAAAGAAACCATTCATAGGACATTAGAGATGTACTTTACACTTTATATATTGATATAGGGTAACAGAAAGTATATGGGCACGATATGGATCAAATTCATTTGTGCATTTGCTTTTATTCAAAGCGACTTTGCATTCAAGGTGTACATTTATTCCATTCATGCAATTCCTGAATTGAACCCATGACCTTGGTGTTGCTAATGCATTACTATACTGTTTGAGCTACAGGAACAAACAGAATTAAAGCTGCAAGCAGCGATAAAAGGGCCCTCGCACCCGGGAGCACCGCCACCCGGTGGCCTCAGGAAAACAGTGAATAGTGGGCGACAAGCATTTAAGTGGGTAAATATAGAAGAAATATGGCAAAGTCACTTCAATGTGCCACACTTCCTGCTGCCAGCAGGTGGCGCTTTGACTATAACCGAATATTGGCATGTAGATGTCTTCAGGCCTGGACTATTATCAAACATGTGAAGTTTGGGGCAGATCGGACACTGTATGCCTGAGTTACAACAACTTCCTGTTTTATGGCGAAACATCGAACTTTGTGAGGCCGCCACGGACACGCCCTTCAGCGAAAACTCAAGATCTTCGCAATTTAATGTCGCAAAGGCCTTTAGATTAGACTGTGCAAATATGATGTTGTTCTGATTAAATCTCTAGGAGGAGTTTGTTAAAGTACAACGTCTGGAAATAGCCAAATTTGCAACAATTTTGCAAAGAAAATTCAAAATATCTCACTTCCTGTTGGTTTTCAGATTTCATACCAGGAGACTTTTTTGTAGGTATTGGGCTGTTACATGTGTCTCCCGAATTTCATACCTGTACGTGAAACGTAGCGGGAGGGGCACTTCGTTGAAATGTTGTAGGTGGCGCTATCGAGCCATTTTGCCACACCTAATTCTGAAACCCATATCAGACGTAAATTTTCACCACTTTTGATGCGTGTGCAAAGTTTCATGAGTTTTCGAGCATGTTTAGGCCCTCAAAAATGCGATTCATCTGGGAGAACAATAATAATAGGCTGAGCAATTCCAATAGGGTCCTCACACCATCGGTGCTCGGGCCCTAATGAAGTTAACCCTCTAAAGCCTACTTTATCATATTTGTTGGGCAAATATCTAAGGCCTCTAAATTATCAACACGCCTAAAAACCTGTTGCACACAATCTACTACATGCCTCCTGTCGTCTGATTGATAGTTCATACTTTTTTAGCAAGTAAAATGTCTTCCCTTCAGGTCATGGTTCACGTGCCTTTTTACTGTAAAATTTTTATGAAGTAAATATAACAACTTTTATATTGTTATTAATATTTCAAGATGAACATTTACTGGACTGAAGCAGCTTAGGTTTAATTGATTATCCATACATAATCATGTTAAATGTGAATATCAAATATGATCAGTAGGCTTTTGAGGAAAATGTATTTGTTCATCTCTCAATCATCATTGTATTGCATTGCATTATATGTTTTGCCCCAATACAAAAACTACAGAGCTTTGATCATAAAACAAAGCAATTAAATATCATCTTACTAAGACATATTATTGCGAGATATTGAGTGACATTTATATGCATCTTATGTAGTCGGATATACTGTTATAAAGATCTCACTGATTTACATTACATTAGAATTTCATCTTACCTTTTGTCCATACAAATATCCGCAACTGCACCACATTGCATATTTTTGCTCAGTTTGGGCCTCTGAATAAAACTAAGGTGTTTTTTGCTCCTCGAGTATGAGCTCCATATTCTCACTATATCATACTATATGAGCCATAAAAGCATGATGTATCAAACATATTTTCCTTTAACTCATCCTTCCCTCGGGTAATTTTGACCCAAAACTCAATTTGTTTTTTTTAAATTCAGTGTTCATCAGAGTGGTCCAAGACCCTAGAACTTCTGTCGCACTTGAACCACGAATACACAAAAAAAATGAGATTTAAAAAGATTGCTTGAAATTTAAAAAAGTAACAAATCCTTTCCTCACGGGTCAATTTGACCCCCTTAGGAATGAGTGGAATGCTTCAGTACACATAGAAAAACCTAAAAATGCTCAAAATTCAAACTTGCTTTACCAAAAAAAATTATTTTATAACGTCTACATGTGTATCTGAATGCATACTGAAGAGAAAATGTCTTTAGGACCCAGTGGAACAGCCCATTTGCTCCATATAGGGCTATAAGGCCATCTAGTGTCAAGAGTCATGAAATATCATGTTACATTATTATTTTTCCACAAGAGATCGGCAAAGACACCCAATGTAAGATATTTTGAGCTGAATTAAAAGGGTTATGCATAAAATTGTGTTATTTTGAATTTAAGTTGAAAGAATGTAAAGAATGTGCTTTAAATTGTTATTTATGTATTATTTATTTATTGATAATTAAGTATTTTAAAGGTAAATACAATTTTTTTTTTTTTTTTTAAATTGCATTGAAAAATAGAAATATTTTTGGACAAAAAAAACAAGTATAATTTTAGGGCTTCGGGTCATTTTGACCCTGCAAAGGAAGGATTTGTTACAAAGTGCGAGGGAGGGATGAGGGTTAAATATTTTATCTAAGGGTTCAATAAACTGTTCCATTTAAAAAAAAATCTGAATAATATTTCATATGTCAGGCTTTACAGGGTTAATGTTTAAGAGCTTGTCTACTAAGTACAAATAGACCTTTTACTTCACATATGAACCTTTTCGGTAACAGCAATCTTTTTTCTGCTCAATTTTCTGGACCACAAAATCATTTTTGGCCCAAACTACCGCAGAGGCGCTCTGAGACCTCATTCCTGATGGAGATGGACCCCTGAAGGTACGTGTCGGGCCGTAGCATGAAGCCGGAACTAAGGATCGCCGTTGTCTTGTTTAAGTAGTCTGAAGAACATTTTAGTTTCTCCCACAGGAAATCAGCTGATGCTGAGGATAGTTTTTAAACGCTATTATGGTAGACTGGGGAACAGTAAAGGAAGAGCCGTATTCACACATCCAGAAACCAGTCATTGACCCTTTCTATATTCATCGCCTGTTTTACGAGCAGAAGGACCTCATGCATGTAGCGTAGTTAAGAGGGACAGGAGGGAAAAAAGCATCCGACAAGCTGCTAATACTTGCCTTTGCCGTGGGAAATAGGCAACCTCAATTACTGGGACTGTAGCCGAAGTGGCTTCTGTATTATTGAGTAGCAGGGAGAAATGACATCTGTGACAGCCATCGCCTGATTCACCAGCGCGAGGAGCGATAGCCGACTGGTTCTGGTGTTTAACTGCTCGCAGATACAAATTGCACGACTGCTAAATGAGACAACTGCAATGCATTTATGCGTGGACTTGTGATATATTTGAGCTAGCGATACATCAATCACCCTGATGCCAGATTCTTGCCACTGAAACAAATGCAAAGAGTGTTAATGAGTCTTATACAACAGCAGTGGCGTAACTTTGTTTTAAAAAGTGTGTGGGACAGGAGTGGGAGGAGGGTAACAATAACAATTGCAGAAAAAAGAACTTTACAATGTTCAATTTCAATAGTGCATTAAGTTATAATTGATAAGTCATGTTTAATATGATAGTTTCATCCTCACATCTACAATATATTTTTAGTCCAGAGATTCTTCACATCAATAAATAAATACATAGATTTGCATCAAATGCTTGTGTGCCTTAATGGTCTGGTGGTAGAACTTTTGTTAAGCATGTCAGAGAGTTTCCAGTTTCTAATCCACTCTCGTACAGAATTTTGTGATGTTCATCAGGGATCATCGCCACACCAGTTACCCTTTTTTTGTAAGTTGAATAAGCTAGATATTTTACTTCATAAAGTTTTAAATATGGATATTTTTCTTACACAAACCCATCAGTTTGCTTCAGAAGGCCTTTATTAACGCCCGGAGCCGTGTGGAGTACGTTTATGAGGGATGGATGCACTTTTTTGAGCTTCAAATTTTGGGCTGCCATTCACTGCCATTATAAAGCTTGGAAGAGCCAGGACATTTTTTAATATAACTCTGATTGTATTCGTCTGAAAGAAGAATGTCATATACACCTAGGATGACTTAGGGTGAGTAAATCATGGAGTAATTTTCATTTTTGGGTGAACTATCCCTTTAAGTGACAGATTGAAGCGCTCGTCTGTGTGAAGAATGAACACAGTTGCCTTCACACACTGATAACATCGACAACGAACGCGCAGCATGATTTCAAAAACAACACATTCCAGCGCCAGGTCTCTTATTTAACAAACAAACTAAATGAATGCTCTGCTAGTCAACTGGAGATGTTTCATTTGTATTAGGAATATCCGTGCCGCGAGATGTTTCAAAAAATGGTAGGGACAATATCGACCCTGACAAAAAGTGGTGGGGACATGTCCAACCTGTCCCACCCACAAATTACGCCTATGTACAACAGACACTTAGATTCAGCACAAACACTCACTGACTGATGACAATGAGGTTTCAGAAGCAATAGATATACGGCCCTGTTTACACCTGGTATTAAGAAGCGTTTTGGTCGATCGGATCACAAGTGGACGGCGCTAAATACAGGTGCAAACGGAGTCTAAAACACTTTGAGCTTGTTCACTTTCCCCACTTCCAGAGGTAGTCGAAAACGCATTCGACCGGATTGCTTTCGTAGTGTAAACGCTCATGTAGTCGAATGTGTTCGAACAGCCACAAAAGACCGCCTACTCTCCGCCTACTGTCTTAACGCGTAAACATTATGGGAAGCGCACTAGCCAGACGGGATTTAAACGTTGTCGGCTAAAGAACCAAGTTTGGTTTGAAGATGAAAAGCACAATGTTCTTTCACCATTCCCGATTTCTAACACACACTCATAGCATTTGGCTGGTCTTGCAGCTGTCAGAGCAGAAACGCAAGTTTGCTGCTCTTTGTATGTTTTTCATCGTCTCTGGCCGCGTTCATATGTAAATTGCGCAAGCTTATTTCGTCCATTAGATCAAAAGATCTGAAAAAGCCCATACATTTACCTGCCCATAGACCCTCCCCTCAAAGAAATCAGGACAGAAGAGACGGATTAAAACACCAGGTGTAAACAGGAATGTGTCTACTTGTGATCTGATCGACCAAAACACTTAATAACAGGTGTTAACAGGGCCTAGGATTCATTTCATACTTGTGCTGTGTATCTGAAATCAACATGAGAGGGTGTTTGCAACCTATTTTACTTCTGTAATGTGACATATTTTAGAGGGTTTTTTTATCAATTAGAAATGGATTGGTTTGTGAAAAGTGTGTTAAAATATAAAAATGGCCAATCTTTTTCTCATTGAAGATGTGCATGAACCAGGATTGTGTGAACTTAAAGAAGTGGCTCTCTTTCAGTTCATAAATTGGAATTTGAATTAGAATGACAAGAAGAGGAATTATTCAAAGAAATTCAACAAAGGTAAACTAAAACTATTAAAAATAGTTTTTGGTCATTGGAATAAAGCTGAAATAGAATATAACATAAGAACATACAGAAATAGGTCTAAGTTGAAACTGAAGCTAAATATAATATAATATAATATAATATAATATAATATAATATAATATAATATAATATAATAAATATAATATAATTAATATAATATAATATATAAAAATAAAAATCACATAAAAAAATAAAAGCTCGTTCAAAATATTAATAAATACTACAAAAGTACATAAATAATACTAAAATAACACTGAAACATATACAAGTATTTATCCACTCTATAACCTTAAAGCAATGTATCTGCATTTCTCATTTTCTCTAGCTTGCTTCCTAATCAATATTTCTAATAAACCTGACATTGTATATTATAAATATTGCTGGCTCTGTGACAAATCGCTTATGCTCCTCATTTGTAAGCCGCTTTGGACAAAAGCGTCTGCTAAATGAATAAATGAGATATACATACTGTCTATGGAAAATATGCATCACGCACATAGAGACAAGGTCATTCTATTCCAATTGTTTATCTACTCCCGTTTTTATTTCGGCGAACTTCTCATTGATTTGCTGCCAAAATGCAGCGTTGCAATACGTGACAGGAAATGTCAGCAGTAGTTGTTTAGTCTGTCACCACGATCTGTTTTAATCGGTGAGACTTCCAACTGAAGAGGGCGAGATTTCAGGAAAAACCATCGGTAGATGTGACATCCCAGACTGAAAATGAGTAGTTTCAAGTTACAGCCTGCTTGTGAAAGACCATTTTGCATGTAACCCAGGCCTGTGTGGCTGTGTTGATGTGTCACTCCTTGCTCATTAGTATGCCAAGGACAAACCACCTGCTGTTGAGGTTTACACTCCAGAGGTTCGTTTGATTACAAATGTCTTTTCAGATGGTGTGTTAAAGAACAAAGAATAGATGGATTGGTAAAGAAGAGGAGGAGGGATGAAAAGAGAAGGCATGAATTGATAAGAAGGGTTGTGTTGTTTGACATGCTTGTGATCTGAATACTGCTGCAGTATTACAACCTAATCAAAGTGCCAGTTAGCATATAACGAACAGCGCGGTAACGATCCTGTACAGTTCAAACCACTGTAATTTGAGTCTAAAGTATACATGCTATCAAAACTCACTCTATTTACTTGCTTAATACATGTTCATAGTGCATGATTCATTGGTCCATATCATTATTAATAAAAAAAGTAGATTTTGTAATCTTTTATCAAAATATAATTACTTACTCCACCTCAGAAATTACTTTCTTGTATGGCTGATATCACAAATCCATCTTATTTTTCAATCACCTGACTGTATTTTTTTAGGATCAAATCAACTTCTGATGGGTTCCCACACAACATGTTTCATTGTTGAAGAACCTGTTTTACTGGGAAATCCATCAGATTACAGATGTAAAATTGGTTGTGACATTCTTTGCCACATAAGGGCACTTAAAATGTTATTGCATGAGATGCAAGTGGAAATATTGAAGCAAATGCTGCAGGATACTTTCTGAGAAAACACAGAAAACGCCTCAGACCCCAGAGGGTTAACTTTATTTATTTTTAATTTTTTTTCTCAGTGTCTTTTAATCAGCTGGTGATTTTTAGTGGATGTACGAAATCAGTTCTCCTCTAGTTCACACGAGTGTCCAGGCAGACTAACCACAGGAGTTCATCACATTAACTATGAATTAGTGCTGTCAATCGATTAAAAAAAAAAAACTAATTAATCGAGTTGTATTATTTTTATACTGTAATAATTTCACAGTTACTCTCCAAATTAATTATAAACCCGATTCCAAAAAAGTTGGGACACTGTACAAATTGTGAATAAAAACAGAATGCAATGATGTGGAAGTTTCAAATTTCAATATTTTATTCAGAATACAACATAGATGACATATCAAATGTTTAAACTGAGAAAATGTATAATTTTAAGGGAAAAATAAGTTGATTTTAAATTTCATGGCATCAACACATCTCAAAAAAGTTGGGACAAGGCCATGTTTACCACTGTGTGGCATCCCCTCTTCTTTTTATAACAGTCTGCAAACGTCTGGGGACTGAGGAGACAAGTTGCTCAAGTTTAGAAATAGGAATGTTGTCCCATTCTTGTCTAATACAGGCTTCTAGTTGCTCAACTGTCTTAGGTCTTCTTTGTCGCATCTTCCTCTTTATGATGCGCCAAATGTTTTCTATGGGTGAAAGATCTGGACTGCAGGCTGGCCATGATGTTGTAATTGATGCAGTATGTGGTCTGGCATTGTCATGTTGGAAAATGCAAGGTCTTCCCTGAAAGAGACGACGTCTGGATGGGAGCATATGTTGTTCTAGAACTTGGATATACCTTTCAGCATTGATGGTGCCTTTCCAGATGTGTAAGCTGCCCATGCCACACGCACTCATGCAACCCCATACCATCAGAGATGCAGGCTTCTGAACTGAGCGCTGATAACAACTTGGGTTGTCCTTGTCCTCTTTAGTCCGGATGACATGGCGTCCCAGTTTTCCAAAAAAGAACTTCAAATTTTGATTCGTCTGACCACAGAACAGTTTTCCACTTTGGCACAGTCCATTTTAAATGAGCCTTGGCCCAGAGAAAACGCCTGCGCTTCTGGATCATGTTTAGATATGGCTTCTTTTTTGACCTATAGAGTTTTAGCCGGCAACGGCGAATGGCACGGTGGATTGTGTTCACTGACAATGTTTTCTGAAAGCATTCCTGAGCCCATGTTGTGATTTCCATTACAGTAGCACTCCTGTATGTGATGCAGTGCCGTCTAAGGGCCCGAAGATCACGGGCATCCAGTATGGTTTTCCGGCCTTGACCCTTACGCACAGAGATTGTTCCAGATTCTCTGAATCTTTGGATGATATTATGCACTGTAGATGATGATAACTTCAAACTCTTTGCAATTTTTCTCTGAGAAACTCCTTTCTGATATTGCTCCACTATTTTTCGCCGCAGCATTGGGGGAATTGGTGATCCTCTGCCCATCTTGACTTCTGAGAGACACTGCCACTCTGAGAGGCTCTTTTTATACCCAATCATGTTGCCAATTGACCTAATAAGTTGCAAATTGGTCCTCCAGCTGTTCCTTATATGTACATTTAACTTTTCCGGCCTCTTATTGCTACCTGTCCCAACTTTTTTGGAATGTGTAGCTCTCATGAAATCCAAAATGAGCCAATATTTGGCATGACATTTCAAAATGTCTCACTTTCAACATTTGATATGTTATCTATATTCTATTGTGAATAAAATATAAGTTTATGAGATTTGTAAATTATTGCATTCCTTTTTTATTCACAATTTGTACAGTGTCCCAACTTTTTTGGAATCAGGTTTGTACTTAAAGACAGTATATTTTAAAGATTTGTTGTAATGGCATCTTTTTATGAATGAAGGCCAGTGTCTTTATGAAAATGATTTTTTTTAAAAAACATTAATGATAGACATTCAACATTACAGTTTAATCGAAAGCTATATCAATTTCAAAATTTATTATTGCTTCACAAAAATAGCAACTTTTAATTTAAGTGAACTTAAAACAATCTTCACATAAACCATTATAATAAATGTCATATTTACCTGTGGCCTTAAATATACAGAAATTTAATACAGTTATCAAACAGTTATTAATAATACATTAAATGTAGATTAATCCTTATTAAAGCTACAATTTTCTCTGTTACCCTTGTTCTCTGATTAACATTAAATTACAGACATCAAAGCAACTGGTTTATTAGGCTGCTGTCACTTTAAGATCTGACACTGCCGAACATGACGCGAATCTGATGCACTGTCACGAGCATCTCAATTTCTCTCAACTCTTTACATTCATTTAAGACGTTATTTAACCCATTAATCAACCGATAGTTTTTAAATTGGATACTGAATGAAAACAAACATTCCACTCCAAGTAAAATAGTGCTGAACTTTATTATAAAAATAAAAAACAGTACTGAACCATGAAAATCTACTGTACTTTTAAAATCAAATAAATATTTAAATATTAATCTCTATATTACTTCCTAGATTTACTTCCTGCTTAGCTACTGTTCGTACGCTCTTGCTTACTGCTCCGTGCTTTGCTTCGCTTTAGTATTTTATCTCCTGGCTAATTTTAACTTAGCACCAACACTAAAATTAGAAACTTTCGGAACTGGATTATTACTACAAAAAAGAAGAATTTTTATCCGACCAGCCTCCCACTGTCAGCAGCTTACATTCCTGAGATGAGACAACACAGCTTCCTATATTCAGACGAAAATGCCGCCATCTGGTTCAGAATCTACTTGCTGCACAAACTGCCACAGACTTCTACAAAAGATTGCAGTTCTTGAAACAAAGTTACTTGCGGTCCTGCCAGAACTGCCAGAACACAGCAAGGAAAAGCTTCATCGTGGACCCCTCTAGCACACAGCCGGTGAGTCCTGTGAATCTAGTGCTCCTCGACAGGCTATACCGAGCATAGAGAAACGAGCAGTAACTGATGAATTTGAGCACATTAACCAATGGCATAAACAGGGAGTAAGACCCAAAGGCACTCAAGACATCAAATTGTCACAAGTAACACATATTGCGGCACTAGATTCCTCTACTCTTCCCCAGATACAGCTCTGACCCGACTTGCCAACACGGGTACCCTACCACCCCCTGTACATCTTGAGAACAGATATGAAGCTTTACTGAATGTGGGTGAAGAATCCCCAAACATGATCAGACATAGATCGTATCAGTCAGCTAATATTGCAAGCTAACAGCCTAGTCAGTCGTAGCTGGGCGCCGGCGGTGTGTGTACACTCAAAACAATGTGTTTGAATTTTAAAGAACTGAAATCAGATGTGTTTCTGTCAGCTGCATGAATGAACAAATCAATTTGCTTTCTCACATCACTAGCTTTATACTGTATATGCAACTTTGCTGGTTAACGAATGCATAAAAGTGACCAGCTGGCAATTGTGAAATTAAACATTTGTGTCAACTTGGGTGTATTTTTGTCATTTTGTTTTAGCCGCTTGAGGTACTAATGTTAGCGTCCTCTCAGCCTCAGCCTAAGCTTATATTCTAATTTAATATAAAATTGAATTTGGACATACTACATTCGCCAAGTTGACCTTATCATGTGACCTACTAGCATCAGTTACGTCGCTTCACTGCCATTCATAATGTTCACAGCCATTCACAATTCACAAATATTCCTATGAAAGACGACCAAGCCAATCAGAGTAAGTATGGGGCGGAGCGACACGTGTAGCCCCGCCCCATTCTGCAGGCTGCAGCCAGGTCCTTCTCATGCAACTCGGATCAGTGTACAACAGTTTGTCGCTGGGGCAGTACCCTTAAAAGGACACGTCTTTGTACCTTTTTTACTCCTAAAAGGTGCATATTAGTACCTTAGAGTACAAATACGTACCTTAAGGTACTACTATTAACCTTTTTGTGGTAAAAAAGGTACAAATATGTCCTTTTAAGGGTACTGCCCCAGCGACAAGCTGTTGTACCCCTAAAGGTACAATTTTGACACCCTTTTTTTCTATGTGCATGGATTTTTGCCGATATCGGTGCCTGATTAATCTGCAAAACCGAACAATTTTTCAACCTCTAATGCAAATACTTTTTTGGATCACTGTAACACAAATTATATACGATATAGATGAACAGTCACATAAGCATGGCACTTCTAAACTTTTCTATACTAAGAAAACAGTTGTCACCAGCTGGTCTTCATTCAGTTAAACACAGGTTTGGAGCATAAGAGACAGATGCTAAAGGGTTAAAGTAAATCTCAAGGGCTGGGAAAGTTTCCGTGGCTGATTCTGGAACTCAGTGAGTTATTGCTTTTATTCTAGGAGCAGTCAGGCTCTCATTGGTAATAAATTGTGGTGCTCAATATCCGATCCGTGAGGTGTCATTTATGAAGACTGAACTTGGCACGGAATTTGTTTTCCATCTTTTAAGCGGCCGGGCTGCAGCCTCTCCAAGAACATTGATTGCCCTTTTCCTTTCCTTCATCCTGAGCAGATACAGTAACGTGGCAGTAGCTGGTAATAACAGGGCAAAACAACAGGGCGCTTTAGTCTTGAAAATGTCTGTTAATAACTTTGAGGTCAGTCTGTTTGAAACCTAGCGGCATGTGGAGCAATGTACAAGTGTTGCACCCGTGAACCTATTGCTGCAGAGTCTGACTTTTGACTATCAGCATAAAAACTGCTCCATTTGGCAGCTCATTCTGGCCAAGAACTGCCCATTTGGACAGAAAAAGATATGTAAAGCAAACAACTACATGTTTTCACATGCCGTTTAGCAGAGGGTGGAGTGTTGCAGACACTTCAGCTCAAGAAATATTGATTAACGGACACTACTTCACCTAATCAATATTCATGAACTTCCAGTGTTATTGTTATATAAAAGTATTTTTAAAAAAACGTAAAAAAAAAATAAAGCTGAGATAAAATATAAATATTAGATGAAATTAGAAACTAAATTTAAAACTAATTTAAAATATTATTAAATGCTATAATAGCATATATGTAATCCTAAAATGACACTTTGCTCTGAACCACTGTGACCGTCTCAAGGCTGAACTACCCTGTGCTTGTGAGTATCCATTAGTCAATGATAATAAAATGGCTGCAGTGGATTGTAAAGATAGATCTTCTATTTATTAAAAGTGACTGTAGAAGAGGGGCAGTAAAAATGGAGCAGGTCTCATTGATCTCTTGCCTGATTTAAAAACAAGAGTATGACCTCATCAAGTAAAGGCGACTAAAGCACAGCTTAAAAATACTGACTGATGGAGATCAAAACATAGCCTGCCATTGTTCCTAAACAGAAATGATCTACCTATATGCTAAAAATGACTGCACACCCTAGTGAAAAATAAATATACTAAAATGTATTTTGAAATACATTTATTTTATGCTAAGTATACTACAAATACATTTACATATTTATGTACTTAATATAAATAACCTTCAATTGTACTTTTAGTAAATTAAATTGGTATACTTAAAGTCTGCTAAATTGGAACTACTAATTTTGTACTTAATGCACTTTAGTTATCCAGAAATAGTGCAACTTAAGATATACTTAAGTATATTTGATTGTGCTAAAATGGAACTTTTGCGAGTATACTTTAGTACACTTTAAATATCCTGCATTTAAAGACTGATATTATACAGAGATCACACTATCCTTACTAATAGTGATATTAAAACACATTTTAGGCTTAATATTAAGAAATGTGCATTGTGCAATAAAGAAGTACTCCAAATAAAGTTTAATTATAATATTTATATCAGTCTCAAGTCTTATGTCGATATGTCAGTAAATGGTTTTGAGAGCCAGTAAATGTTAATGGTTTTGTAGTATACTTAGTATGAAATTAATGTATTTTAAATACATTTTGGCATAGATTTTTTTCACTAGGGCAAACGTTTAAATAATCTGAAGAACCTTTGGTAGCATTTTACAGTCCTGTTCCCTATGTACAGTACATACAATGTACTGTATTATAATAATTACAATAACTGGGTAATAACTAGGTACCAACTTTCTTAGGTAAGTACACTGCAAGTACACACGTTATGGCAAGCAGTCAAGGCCGAGGGACCCGTGAGAGAACGGCACTCGTATCTCACGGAGGAGCTCGAATGCATAAAAGGTGGAGCGACAACAGTGAAGGACGAGAGTGGACAAGGCCTGGACTTTACGTGTTTGGTTTATGTTTTATTATGTGTGTGCGGCAGTCGTCCATGAGGAGGCTGCTGTTTTTACGTTCAGTATTTGAACGTTCGCCGGTTCCCGCCTCTACTTCCCATAACAACGAACTTTGTTACACACGTGCTGTTAAATAAAGTGCAACCAAACCTTTTTCCACTTTAAAGAACCTTTTGTGCTACACAGGTTCTTCATAGAACCATTGATGCTAATAAAGAACCTTTAACCATTTTAAGATTATATGTAAAAGAGCAGCTTAGATTTACTCCTATAAACAACATGTGTGATCCACAGAACAAAGGAATATGGGTTTGTAACGACATGAAGGACTGAGTAAATGATGACAGAATTTTAATTTCAGCTGAGAAAATCTTTAGTAATCATTGTAAAGGCATTATTTCTATGGGGTTTCTTAACGTATGGGGTTTGCTGCAACTTTAACCGGATGTCGCCCAGCAATCTCATCTGACAGCCTTTCTATAACGCTCAACAGAAACCCATTCCCCACTGCACTCATGCTGACCGAATGTCAGACTCTATTTCAAATATCTCAGCTCAATCTACACTGCATTACAGACACGTTAAACACACTAGACGCTGCACAATTCACAAAGAGACCGGCGCCCATAAGCTGCTCTATTCATGACTTTCAATACTTTCTATTTGTTTGAGCATCTATAATGCAAATGTTCTCAAACAAACCAGTTTGTTTTTCTTTGTTTCAGATGTTCCTCCTAAAATACTTTGGAAGAAATTTAAATGAGTCTACAGTTGTCATGCATTAAGAGTATTAAGCTAAACAAATATGGATAGCAGCAGTTCATACAGCATAATTTGAGTTTGATGAGAAATGTTTGAGATCATGTTAAAGTGCCCCTATTATGCTATTTTAAAGTTTCCTAATTTTGTTTAGGAGTCTCCTACAACAGGTTTACATGCATCAAAGGTCAAAAACACTTTCATTTTCTCATAATATACATTGCACATCACTACAATGTTCAATGATTCTCAAATGACTCGATTGATGAATCCGTCTCTCTAAATTCCTCCTCACGAGCCTACTCTGCTCTGATTGGCCAGATGGCCCAGTCTATTGTGATTGGTCTACCGCTTGTCGGAAGCTAACGGCCATTACTATAACTACTTCAGCTCTGGAGGCTTCCTAAAGGTCAGCGATTATACACAGTGTAAAGACAGTAACGATGACGTTGATTTTACTATATGAATCCAAGCGCGAGTCCGATGATGAAACATTGGAAGAACTAGTTATTCAACCCCAACCTCCATTGCAAGGACGACTTGAGCAGGATGTTTCTTAGTGATACGCTATACGTAGTGATATGCAAGTGTACATCCATCAACAACCGATGTGTGCGTATATTTCTAATTTATTGCTGTGCACATGCGGGAACTGTATCAATAACAGCGCATACGTTAGCCCAGCACTAACATGAATGACTGATGGAACATTAAAGTTTGTAAAACAAATCTTGCTCCATCCTTTATCTTTACTCAAAGTAGAAAGAACGACAGACAATCTGCATTAACAGACACAGTTTTAGGTAATAGTGGCCCACAGCTGAAGTGCAGAAGTGTTTCAGTAAGACAGTAATAATGTGAGTTAGCTGAAAACTTACACAATATACAACACAAAACTACGTATTTTGAACACCCGGTAGAATATATACATCAATAATTTTTCATACTTGCAGGTTGTGATTCTGAGGAGCAGCTGGTCCAAATAAACTGAGTACTGACCCATCTTCCTAGAGCAAGCGTTTTGCGAATCCCGCATTGAACGCAGAGAATTGAGAAGCAGTCATCAGTAAAATGACGTGTTTGAGGCCGGGTCAAGTTATTCACGGACAGACAACGTACAACATAGGCGGGCATTATGCACATGTATTTTCTAGTGACGTAGAACCGTAACACAGTGGGATTCGAAACACAAACGACTCGTTTAGGCGGTTCAGAGTCGATTCTTTCTTTTGGGAGACAATAACTTTATTTATCGTGCACTTTCGACTTTGCAGAGGAATAGGGTCTTATCAAGCGAAACCATCGGTCATTTTCAAAAATCTTTTTACAATTTATATATACATTTTAAATATATAAATACTTTTTTTAACCTAAATTGCTCATCTTGCGCTTCTCTGTGGCGCACCACAGATTACGTAATCACGTCGGAAAGGTCACGCTAGACGTAGGCAGAAGTACCGCCCCGTGTTTACAAAGCGCACGTGCGAAGACTAATACAAACATCCTTTAGCAAAAAAAGGTAAAACAACGATGTCGGACGATTTTGAAGTTGAAGATGGAGTTTTTTTTTTGGTAAAGGGCGTTTGTATTAGTCTTCGCACGTTCGCTTGGGGCGGTACTTCCACCTACGTCTAACGTGACCTTTCCAACGTGATTACCCAATCCGTAGCGTGCCGCCGAACAGCGCAAGATGAGCAATTTAGGTTAAAAAGTATATACATTTTTACTTTTTTTTTTAAAATGACTGATCGTTTTGCTAGATAAGACCGTATTCCTCGGCTGGGATTGTGCAGAGCCCTCTGAAACCATTCGAAGCCTTTGAAACTGCATTGATTTGGACCTTTAACCGTTGGTTGCCATAGAAGTGCATTATGTGGAGAAAAATCCTGGAATGTTTTCCTCAAAAAAATTAATTTATTTTCGACTGATGAAAGAAAGACACGAACACCTTGGATTTTCATTTCATTCATTTATTATACAGGAAAGGTTAAAAAGTAACATTAAGGCACAATTTAAACGGGCCTGACTCTGCAGAACATAAAACATAAAACACAATTTACAACACATAAAGTCAAAAACACTTATACAAGACATTAGCCTGGGCTAAACAAATACAAACGACTAAAAACAACAATACAAACAGTGCAAACAGGACTAGAACAATAAATAAACGATCAGTGAGTACAAGTGTAACTGTTTAGAAAATTTGTATGCCTTTTTGAAATATGTGATGGATGGTATTTTTCTTATGTAATGTGGAATATCACTCCAAATTTTGGTGTATGTATAAAAAAAGGATTTCTGACCATAGTTGTTTTTATATGGAGGGACTGGAATAAGTGCCTGTGAAACTAGTGAGGCGTACTGGTCTCATATTGTATGTCGGAAGAAGTGCAGCAAGTGTTGGTGAAGTGCCATTTTGAATTTGAAAATAAAATGTAATAGCGTGACTATTTATATAATTCTGAAAAGTCAGAGCATTTGAGCGTGTAAGTGCAATGCAATGATGGGACCATTTTGGAAAATTACTGTGGATCTTGAGAGCTCGATTGTATAATCGTGCTATTGGTTCAGTAATTTCCTTAGTGGTAAGAGACCAGATTGGAAGACCGTAAGACATCGTTGAAAACACAATTGCATGTAGATAAGTTTCGGAAACAGAAAAGGAAAGATATGATCTAATCTTGTTATACACATAAAGTCTCTGATTCAGTTTTTTGTTAAATTAGAATGTGAAATGTGAAAAATGTGATCCCGGTATGTAAGGTGTGTATCAAGTAACACACCAAGATATTTATAAGTCTTTGTAATGACAAGATCTTGATTTGCAAAGGTAATAAAATCAGTATAAGAAAGACTTTTTCTAGGTGAATAAAAATACATACATTCAGTTTTTTTTTACATTGATGGTCAACTGGTTCTTTTTCAACCAGTCATGTAAGCACTGAAGATCAAATGATAATTTAGAATTTATGACGTCAGGATTTGACAGCATACAGTAAGCATTCTGAATATTTACACACTTGAGGGAGATCATTAATGTATAAAAGAAAAAGTAAGGGTCCAAGAATACTGCCTTGAGGAACACCCATATCACAGACTGAAAATTGAGATGTTACATGATTAATTTTGACAGCTTGTGTGACCTGTTTGTCAAAAAAGAAGAAAGCATTTCTATCACAGATGAAGACAAATTAAATGAATAAAGTTTGTTAAGCAAGATCTGATGGTTTACTGTGTTGAAGGCTTTTTGAAAAATCAATAAAAACAGCTCCAGTGATGTGACCTTTGTTAAGAGCATCACGTATTTGTTCAGTGAAGAGTAGTAATGCTGACATGGTAGATCTCTTAGCACAAAAACCAGTTATTAATTTCAAGGTAAGAACTTAACTGGTTATGCAGGGTTTTTTCAAGCAACTTCGACATTGCTGGGAGTATTGTTATAGGTCTATAATTTGAAACAAGAGTAGGATCATCAGATTTAAAAATTGGAGTGATTTGTGCTCTTTTCCAATCAGCAGGAAAGATAGAAAGCCTGATGCAAAGATTGATTAAGTGCTGAAAAAGAGGTATAAGGCTATCAGCACGAGTCTTCAAAAAGAAAGTATTTAAACCATAAATATCACAGGCATGAGAGTTTTTTAATGAGCGCAATATTTTCATCACCTCGTTCTGTGAGATCTCAGAAAATGAGAACTGATCAGGTGTTAGAGAGAGAACAGGTGAGAAGGAAGAAGTTGCAAAATTTGTTTCCAGTTCTTTAACAGATGATATGAAATATTCATTAAAAGCACTTGCAATCTTTTCTGAATCTGAGATAAGAGTACCCTGTAGGGAAATTTGAATATTGACATTCTTTTTCTTCTCATTTTCACCAGTGATGACCTTAAGGGTCTGCCATAACGTCTTTGGGTTGGTAGCAGATAGAGTAATCTGCTGTTGGAAATAGACCGCCTTAGCCTTACGCAATTCAACGGTACATTGAAATTATTTTTACTCTCCGGTGTTCGACTTAACCTGTACATTTTAAGGAGAGAGGCCTTCTGTTTAAGTAGCTGAAATATGTCAGAATTTATCCATGGTAGTTTACTCTGCCTAGGTCGAACCTTGCTGGCAGTGGTATATTTATTCTGTATTTTCTGAAGTTTAGTGTGAAATTGCGTTAAAATTTGATCCAGATTTTCCAGTGACATCTCATCGCTCCAGTCAGTAACACTAAATTCAGCATTAAATTGCGGTAGTTTCCAAATTGGTATTTTTGGTACAGAGTGAGGAGCATGAGTTTTTGAGGATTTTAAGATTGTCCTAACTGCATAGATGAGCGAATGATCTGAAATAGCCGAATCTATAACACCAGACATTGCATATTTTGAGGGCTGATTTGTAAAGATGAGATCTAGAATTGAGCTACGTGTTTTGCCAATTCTTGTTGGTTCCTTGATTAATTGATGAAGTCAGAATTTCATTGCAATAGCTTTCAAAGATTTTGATGAACCGTCATTCCACTCAAGGTTGATATCACCCAAAATTACAAGCTCCTTTGTTGTAACAGATTTAATTATGTTAGAAAGCTGAGATAAATAAGCACTTACACTGACATTAGGAGGCTTGTAAGTCACAATAATAGTAATTGCGTGTTGGGATGTAAAATGTACTAGCAGTTTTAAAGTTAATATTTGGTGCGCATAATTCTGACTCACATAGAAGACCACTCCACCGTCAGTCTTAATAGTACGGTCTTTACGATAAAATGTATAATTTTCTATGGAAAGGAAAGAATCAGGAATACTGGGAGTTAACCATGATTCTGAGATTGCCATTACATGTGCCTTCGATTGCGCAAGCACGATTTTAAATTTGTCTATTTTAGGAAGAAGGCTTTGAATGTTTAAGTGGCAGATTTTAAAGCCTCTGGTGCAAACCTTAGTAAATCACCTTACATGATTCATTTAAATACTCTCCTCCCATATATTTAGCATCTGAAAGGGAAACTCCTACAAATGCATATGCAATAAGATCAGTATGGCGGCAACAAACGATTATTTTGATCTACTAATGTCGATTACTTATATAGGCTTTGAATGATTATTCCACTTTTGCAATTAGTTACAATATTGATTATACCCTGTCCACGCCTTTTCAGCGCTAATTTTTCACTGCGTGTGTTTAGTAAATCCTGACAGTTGTTTTTTAACGTCAAAAGAGGGTTTGCGCTGGCGCAAGCTGTTAGTAAATCTGGCCCTTAGAGTGGAATACAAAACTCTGAGACCACACTGGAAAATCTGGGATTTTTAAACTTGGAAATAAACTACTCATACAAAAAAGTGTAATTGATTATATGACTCCCTTGTACATATGATCAGATTTTCTTGCTTCTATTGAAGCTCAAGAACATTTCAAACTATGATGGAGAACATGATCATCAGTTTTTGCTCCAGTGTTGACAAACGAATGCTAAGAGTCAATTTTCTATTAGACTTTCACTCACATTGTTATTCTAAGCATTTTCTCTATGCTCTCATACTTCATACTTCGAAAATCTCATCTTCACTGCACAGACTTAGAAAAAACGCCCCACTGGGGAACATGAGATTAGAGATATAACAACCGGTTTTATCCGATAACATCAAATCAGAATTGCAACCTGGAGATTATCACAGCTTCACCAGCAGGCAAAATACGGTGTGCTAAGTTGGTTTTTATTTTCCCTCTATACAAATCATAACTGGATTAGGACAACTGCATCTCTTTGTCTTTTATCTCTCATCTCCGTCAGCCTCTTGTCATTATTTTATTTAATGTATTTTTAGCTGTGATAGTTCAAAGGCTCCACACTGACACATCTGTCATCACTCACATCCGTTAGAGGGTAACAAAGTGACACCGTTCCTCCGTGAGGAATCCGGGACGGAAGCGCTGCACCCAACTGCAAGATCATCCGGGCGGAACATGCCGTTTGATCAGAGGCAGAATTGCTCTCCATACCTTTGCACCGTAAAGTGACACGGCAGCGGCACGCTGACCTGCTCCGTGTTCCAGCTCTCTGGATAAATAATCTGGCTCCCCTCCTCTGGCGGTACACAGAGATCCGCACACTCCACGCATTTAACAACACGCCCACATGAACGAGCTCTCAAAGAGCCTCTGTTTAGAAGGTCGGCGTCCTGGGGATTTGCTCCGCGGAGAAGAATACGGCGATATTCTCCACGTGGGATGTTTCTTCTGACTGATGTGGCCAGATGCTGTCGGTTCCTGTAGCAGCAGGAAATAAAGCGGTGGATAGCGAATGCACTCAAACTGAACTGTTAGCAGCAGGAGGAAAAACAACTAGATGAAGGAAATCTAATGGAACAAATCTGTACAGAATTTAAGCAACATCTCTAAGGGACTGCAAGCTACATTAGCCAGGGAATACTCAGACAGATGGTAACAAAACTGCCGAAATGTGCTCGGATTCGAGTCGACATGGAGAAGAGTGAGGCTAAAAAGTGGAAAAAACTCCTTCTCAGTCATGGAATAAAACCTTCTCGTCTTGCATTGTTTGCAGGATGATATGAAATGTTGCAACAAGTCAGACACCTAAACCGTGAGAGGATATTTTCTTCTTCTTCCATGATTCAGTCACTGTGAATCATCTTCTTATAAAGTGAATCACACACACACACAAAAAAAAACTGTCAAGAAAGAACCTAGATCATATTTCACCTGAAAAAAAGAAAAGAAATAAAGTATATTCTACATACAGAAAAATATAATTTTTTTTATTTGCTGTGACATTATTTACACAACAAGTAGGCACATTTTCCTCGTTACAGTAATTATTATTTTTTTTTAATAGATTATCATTAAATTGTTATACAGTAATATTTACAATACTGTAATAATTCAAAGCATAATTTGGAAGGAAATATGCTAAAATGTTAAGAAAATAACTGCACAATGCAAAAAGAAAAAAGAAAGAAAAATAATCCTTATGGTACTAAAACTAGGCTTTATTATATGCAAAATATGTTTATTTTTACTTTATATTTTGGGGTGTAATATGACCCAATTTCATGTCATTTTAATATTTATTTTTCCTTAATGTTAATAAATAAATAAATAAACATCATTGTAACAACATGCAAATCAAAATTTATAAAATTTTTATTTTACATTGTTTTGCTAGTTGTTTCCCTTAATATTATTTAAATAAATAAAAATAAATAAATGAAATTATATATATATATATTTATATAACATTTATCTTCAGTTAGTGTCACCTTCATGGACTTTTAGTTTGTTTGTCTTCAGCCACGTTTCCTTTGTTCTATTTTATTCCCGCCACTCATCAGTCACTATGGACACTAATCATCTTCACAGCTGTTCGTCATTTAGATCATCACCACATGTATTTAAGTTCCTCACCTTCACTCAATGTTTGTCTGGTCTCGTTTGTGTTCAGTGTGGTTATGCTATCCATTTGTATTCTATTAGTGATGCAAAGTCTGATTCATTTATGTGTATATATATATATAAAAAATGTCTTTTATTTTTTAGCTGAAGTGAATCATTTTTTCTTTTCTTGTTTTTTCATACTTTCTCATATCGCAATGTAGCAATTAGCAAACAGTGGATTGATTTCCTAGAAAAAAATTTCACATGGATTTTTTTTTAAGAACTGTTTGTCTCAAATGATTGTGTTTGTTTTAGCATCCCAACCAGCCTGAAACAGCCAGTCACTCAACCATTACTGTTTGTTGGTGGTGTGATCTGTATGCCCAACTAATGGCAGATGTTTCCATGAAACCATCATTTTTGCAATGCCATTTGGTGATGCTAGCAGGCCAGGAATTACACTCTTCAGCTTTGAATGAAGTAAAAACAGAACTTAAATTGCTTCTTTTTCAGGTAGCATTAAAAGCATCTACTGTACAAAGTCTTTTCAAATCCCTGGTACATTATCACTGAGTGGCTGTGACATTTAGACTGCTGTGCGTGATACAGGCCTATCCAATATACTTTTGTTAGGTGATGCTCTGCAGAAAAAAAAGAGCTAAAGGGGTTAGTGGTTCAAACCAAGGCTGTGAAATATTATTGACGTACCCTGCAGCAAACAAGACGTTTAATCTGAACTGCTTCAGTAGATATCCATTTACACAAATGGGCAAAAATGTAATCCTTTGCCTTGGATAAGAGCTTCACTTACTGAGAGCAAAGAGAGGGGGTGACGTGAAAGTAAAAACGGCATTATGCCCTGAGTGTGTGGCCCTGGCATTGTAAAAAGCCTCTCATGCATTCAGGTATTGTTTTTCTTGCTGACGGAGGACTGGTGTGACTCAGTTCAGAGAGGTCGAATCACTTGCATGCATTTGCTGCAAGACAAACATGAATAGATGAATATAATTTGGCCCTGAAAGAAGTCTTTTCTTCCAACTCAGTTAAACCAGAAATGGGTGTACTCGTATTTCTATACTACTAGTGGCACAAAACAGTATTACAATCTGTGGCCACGACATAACATTGGCAACATTTGGAAGCAATATACACTACCGTTCAAACATTTGGGGTGAGTTCGATTCTGCATATTCAGCATACATTTTTTCAGCATCACTTTTATTGTCATATTTCACAATAGTCCTGTTTTTACTGTATTTCTGGTCAAATAAATGCAGCCTTTTTTTTTTGGGAGGAATCTTATAGTAAAATTTCTTTGTCTACTGCTTTTTTTGGCATGATTTGAAACTAGGGATGCACCAAATGTTCGGCAACCAAAATTATTTGGCCGAAAATAGCACAAAAAAAAGCACTTTTAGTTTTGTAATTGATGTTTTTCTTTGAAAAGCAAGGCTATGGGCCCTATCATACACCCGGCGCAATGTGACGCCAGGCGCGACGCAAGTGTTTTTTGCTAAATTTAAACGTTTGACTGCGCCATTGACCAACAAAAACCTGGTCTAAAGTCAATAGTGCAGTATTTTTTGTGTTATTTAAAGGGCGTGTTAGTAGTATGCACCTATAGGCGGATGCACAACGCGTGTACACTCTGCTTATTACACAGGGATGCGCAGCAGCACACAAACATGCCAAATATTACAAATAAAAGGATTACAATGTAAAAGATTATTATTGTGTACATAAAGATAAAAATGCCTACATGTCATAATGCCATGCCATAGTGCAAGCGTAATTGGCTTTTAAAGGGAATGGGAGATGAGCCTCTGATTGGTTTATTACACGTTTTAAATAAATAACGACTCATTAAGAGACTAGGTACAACCCTTTTAGACCATGCGCCAGGCGCGCTGACCATTTTTTCCATCTTTAAACAAGCAAAAGTGGATTCAGACAGTGCACCTGCGCCACGCGCTTCAGACCATGCGCTCAGATTGTTACAATAGGGCCCAAAATAGCAAAAAGCACATTTTGACTATTTATTTTATGCAATGATGAAAAAAATTACAATAAATGGAAAAAATGCAAAAAAACTGCACTCGGTATTCGAGTTCAAGTGTTTCATTATATTCGGTTTCGGCTTCGGCCAAGAATTTTCATTTCGGTGAATCCCTATTTGAAACATTTAAAAACAGTCACTAGTGGTGCAGAGATTGCACACTTCACCTTTAAAGGGTTAGTTTACCCAAAAATGAAGAAATTAATCAATTACTCACCCTCATGTCGATCCACATAGGGCTGCATGATTAATCGCAATTAACCCACTTAAACCAATTTGGCTTAGTGCGATTATGAAAACGCAAAGGCTGCGATTATTTTTTTATGCGTAGCTTGTCAGTGAAGCACGGCTCTGTGATCAGTAGTAAACGCTGCTCCATCTGAGTCACTTATAACGTGCGTTTGAAAAAGCAACACGCGTCAAACATCTTTTTCAAACATGAGAAGCATTTATGAACCTCTTGTCCAACAAAAGACAACATTTAATAACATTTAATAACTTCACAACGACAGTTGAGCATTCTTCTGTGAGATGTGGCTTCTTACACAGAATAAGGCACACAACATTTTATAGTATTCTATACAGTGATAAAGGCTGTCGGTTAGCACTGAAGTATAAGTATACTTTATTATCATGAAAATACCCGAGAAGGCTTGAAGAACTAAAACCAAATATTGCTAAAATATTGTTTATTAATCATGTTTAATCAAAGCGTTTCAATCTTCTGTTTATTCAGCTACAGTGATAGTATGATGCCCATAGGGATTTCCTGGAATGACTTGCATTATGGTACTTTTGTGGGGCATATTTGGAGTTTCTGTGCGAGAGCGCCCTCTGGCTTTCAGATGGAGCAGCATTTACAGATCATAGAGCCGTACTTCACTGACAAGCTGTGCATAAAATAAAGCTTTACCAAATCGCATGCGGTTTAATTACAATTAATCATGCAGCCCTAATCCAAACCCGTATTTGGTTCTAGCGGAAGCTCAAACGTGCTGCGTAACACGAGAATAATCACGTTTGAGCTTCTGCAAGAACCAGTGAAGTATTGGAAGCTCAAACGCACTGCGTAACACGAGAATGAACCTCATTGGTTCTTGCTGAAGCTCAAACGTGCTGTGTAACACGAGAATGAACCTCATTGGTTCTTGCAGAAGCTCAAACGTGCTGCGTAACACGAGAATCAACCTCATTGGTTCTTGCAAAAGCTCAAACGTGCTGCGTAACACGAGAATGAACCTCATTGGTTCCTGCTGAAGCTCAAATGTGCTGCGTAACACGAGAATGAACCTCATTGGTTCCTGCTGAAGCTCAAACGTGCTGCGTAACACGAGAATGAACCTCATTGGTTCTCACACGTCAAGTGAACATGCTTGAGCTTCTGTTTACCACAACTGATGTGTGAGTTGATCAAGGTTTATATGTGAATAAAAGAATAGAAGTCTCTTTAGAAAATGTGGACTAAACTGCTCAATTCATATGGATTAGCTTTACGATCTCTTTATGAACTTTTTGGAGCGGCAAAGTGGTATATGTGTAGCTGTCAATGGAGGAACAATATTAAAAATATCTTCATTTGTGTTCTGAAGTTGAACGAAAGTCTTACGGTTTTGGAACAACATGAGGGTGAGGAACTGATGACAATTTTTTGGGAGGTGAACTAAAAATTAAATTTAAAATCCCTTTAAATACACTCACTCTTCTTGAATCGGTATGGAGCAAAGCTTGAAATAAGCCATATCAACAATATGATCTTCGTTGTGAACATCTGACATCAGTAAGACTATTATGATATTGCTAATTGATAATTAAGAGGTTATGAGATGTTGCCTATCCCAGAGGTGCTGTCAGGAGAATCCCTCAGAAGAGCAAATACAATAGCGGCAACCTCTGTTTTATTTGCAGATCATTAGAAGCAACTTTCAGTAGTCGGAAAGATGATCATTATCGGCTGCCCTCCGCTTAACACCCGCTCTGTCTGCTGCTGAAGTTTTCCCAGGAGAACACCTTTAAATGGAGAGTGAGGAGACGGCTTTGCTGGTCTGTCTAACAGAACAAATTAAAGAAGACTGGAAATATAGCAGTATAATGAGCTGATTTAACACACGGGAGAAAGTTCATAACCAAAAGCCTGATAACTAGTGCAAAAAGTTGCCAATGCATTTTAGCTAGGGAGTCTAATTTTCTCAAAGAGACAACACATGATATGCTCGGAACGTTAGTGCTGGAATGTGTGCTCGCGGAAAGAGTGAAAAATGGAAAATTGCTCGAGCTGTTTCATTAGAACAGTGGCACAACAAGCTCAAATAAGTGAAAGTCATTCCTCGCTCATGCTTGGAATTAATTTCACACATCAATATTCCCAGTCTGCGCTCGTGGTGAGGCATAATGCCCCTGCATGTCAATGCACAGTAATCAATTAGATCTGCCTGTTATCGAGGCTTTTCTAAGACCTGATCAATATGTCAGTGCCAAGCAGACAGACTCCAAACAGCAATTAAAACATGAGCAAAGCAGATATAAATATGACTGTACGTTTAGGTGCATGTCAGGCTTCCATAGGGAAACGAGTGCTCACCTAATCATAAAGGGATTACGTTTTCCAACAGAATTCACTTAGCAATGACAGAAATTACTGCATTGAGGACACAAGTCAAGCATAAAACTGCATTTATTACCCTCAAAGAAAGATCAGTCCTCTAGGGAATACAGAAGACCACAGAGAGCATTTCAACATCTGTGACAGAAACATAAAATACTAAAAGACACCTGGGACAAAGAGAAACCTCTGATATGCAGACTTCCCCTCCGGGAGTCGACTTACAGAACACATTTTAAACAATACAACACTGCCTTTGCCAAGAAAACGCTGCCAAGGTCACAAAAGCAAATTCAAAGCATCAGCACAATTCATATTGGATTTCAAATAAACCCGAGAGAAAGCACAAGCTGGCGCCCATTCCTCACAACAAGACAAGTGACTTACTGTCTTTGATTTGCCCGGAAGAACAACGCCTGGGAGGAACGATCCTCATCAAACACCTATTTTGCTTTCCCAACTGCAACTTGAGGATCACAGTAAAGAGAACAAAAGCAAAGGAAGGAGACAGCACGGCCGTTACATGTGAGCAGAGCATTACGTCAAGCCCCCGCCGAAACACACAGCTGAATCAGATAATGCACCAAGGCATATGGGCCACTCTACAAATCTGGTGCCAGTCCCAGGTAGACAAGTGCGTAAGAAAAATACTTTAGCAATGAACAATGTGCTAATTTAGACAGTTGCCTCCTGCCAACTCCTTCTTGCTGTATTAGCAAATATTAAAGAGATAGTTCACCCAAAAATGAAAATTCTGTCATTAATTACTCAGCCTCATGTCTTTCCAAACCCGTGAGACTTTCATTCATCTTTGGAACACAAATAAAGATCTTTTTGATGAAATCTGAGAGCTTTCTGTCGGTTCATAGACAGCTACGCAACTGACACTTTGACACTTCAAAAAGTTCATAAAGAGATCGTAAAACTAATCCATATAAATTGAGCGTTTAGTCCAAATTTTCTGAAGAGACTCGATCGCTTTATATGATGAACAGATTTAATTTAGGCTTTTATTCACATATAAACATTGATTAGCGAACATAAACAGAAGCTCAAACAAACCTGCTTGACGCCCAAGAACTAACCTCATTGGTTCTTGCTGAAGCTCAAGCGTGCTGCGTAACATGAGAATGAACCTCATTGGTTCTTGCTGAAGCACAAACGTGATGCGTAACATGAGAATGAACCTCATTGGTTCTTGCTGAAGCACAAACGTGATGCGTAACATGAGAATGAACCTCATTGGTTCTTGCTGAAGCACAAACGTGATGCGTAACACGAGAATGAACCTCATTGGTTCTTACAGAAGCTCAAACGTGCTGCGTAACACGAGAATGAACCTCATTGGTTCTTGCTGAAGCTCAAACGTGCTGCGTAACACGAGAATGAACCTCATTGGTTCTTGCTGAAGCTCAAACGTGCTGCGTAACACGAGAATGAACCTCATTGGTTCTTGCAGAAGCTCAAACGTGCTGCGTAACACGAGAATGAACCTCATTGGTTCTTACAGAAGCTCAAACGTGCTGCGTAACACGAGAATGAACCTCATTGGTTCTTGCTGAAGCTCAAACGTGCTGCGTAACACGAGAATGAACCTCATTGGTTCTTGCTGAAGCTCAAACGTGATGCGTAACACGAGAATGAACCTCATTGGTTCTTACAGAAGCTCAAACGTGCTGCGTAAGACGAGAATGAACCTCATTGGTTCTTGCTGAAGCTCAAACGTGCTGCGTAACACGAGAATGAACCTCATTGGTTCTTGCAGAAGCTTAAACGTGCTGCGTAACACGAGTATGAACCTCATTGGTTCTTGCAGAAGCTCAAACGTGCTGCGTAACGCGAGAATGAACCTCATTGGTTCTTACAGAAGCTCAAACGTGCTGCGTAACACGAGAATGAACCTCATTGGTTCTTGATGAAGCTCAAACGTGCTGCGTAACACGAGAATGAACCTCATTGGTTCTTGCAGAAGCTCAAACGTGCTGCGTAACACGAGAATGAACCTCATTGGTTCTTGCAGAAGCTTAAACGTGCTGCGTAACACGAGAATGAACCTCATTGGTTCTTGCAGAAGCTTAAACGTGCTGCGTAACACGAGAATGAACCTCATTGGTTCTTGCTGAAGCTCAAACGTGCTGCGTAACACGAGAATGAACCTCATTGGTTCTTGCAGAAGCTCAAACGTCCTGCGTAACATGAGAACGAACCTCATTGGTTCTCGCACGTCAAGTGAACATGCTTGAGCTTCCTTTTACCACAACTGATGTGTGAGTTGATGAATGTTTATATGTGAATAAAAGCCTAAATTCAATCTGTTCATCATATAAAGTCTCTTCAGAAAATTTGAACTAAACGATTAAATCATATGGATTAGTTTTACAATCTCTTTATGAACATTTTGAAGCGTCAAAGTGGTAGTTGCGTAGCTGTCAATGGAGGGACAGAAAGCTCTCAGATTTCATGAAAAAGATCTTTATTTGTGTTCCGAAGATGAACGAAAGGCATTCATTTTCGGGTTAACTATCCCTTTAACATTAAAGCTACCATTTTACCTTTATCTCTCTCTCTCTCTCTCTCTCTATATATATATATATATATATGTATATATATATATTGATTTTAGTTGACATAATATCTGTTTACATTTGTTTGCCCAGATTATACATTAACTACTATATTTTTCAATTTGTAGACCAATGAACTTTTCCTTAAACCTTAAAAACTTTGCAAAAATGACATCAGCAAAAATTACTCTTCAAGGACAAATTAAAGTCTCTTTTTTTTTTAAATTCTGCTTAATCAACCCTGTTAACATTATTTATAGCAAACAACTATATGTTATGTTAAAAGATTAGAAATATCAGCATTAAATTATCTTTCACAGAAGTTTCATGACCTTGCTTACAATCATGCAATGTCAAGCTAAACTGAAGAACTTAATCAAATAACTATTCTAAAGGCTAAATTATGTCCCAACATATATGGCATAATGCAATTTAGTAACACATTTTGTACCTAATAAAATGTTTGTAATCTTAAAAAAGTCTTTAAAAAGTCACCATGAAATAAAAAATGGACAATTCATATTTTTTATGGAATATTTCAGCGTAGATTATAAATCATTTATCCGTGCACATCATTATTGTTTTAAATCTTCAATCAAACACATTAACTTTCTCTCCCCTTTACACTAGCACGAATGCTGGGCGATAATCTCTTCCCTCCATTAACCTGTCACTCACATCGCAGATCACAGCAATGGGCAAACAACAATGATCCAATTAAATCCCAATGGACAAAATTAAGTCCTGCCCTACATTTTTTCTCATTCGAGAATCCGTTTCACTCAGATATACGTAACAATGGAGAAGAAAACACGCAATTTCCATTTCACGCTGGTTTTATAAACCTCCTAATCTAATTGGAAAAGGCACCCTTTCATAGTAATGACTCATTGTTATGTTCTGACAGATGTTTAGGCACTGTAAGGTTATTACACGGTTATTTATATTAAAATTGTACTGTATATCCCTTAAAGAGAGATGCAAGGTTGGTAAGTTCAAATGATCCAAGTCCAAACCTGCTGGTAGTGACCAGTGATCATAAATAAGCACACTAGTTTTTACTCTTCATTAATAGAAAACTCATCCTCCAATCAATTGGCTATAATGTGGGGTAATAAATTATGCATCATAGCATGAACGAGACATAACACTGATGAAAATCAAAGATCTGGTCAATTTTGCATTCACAGATGCAGCGTGTGGTTTAAAAGACATCTAAAATGATACTTGCACGGATAAAATAGTATTTTGATTGGTCTTCAACAGCAAATAAAACACACACAGATGACTAGAATAGCAATGAACTTTGAGAGCAGGCGATGTAATTGTTTTAGAAAGAAAACACCTCAAATATAAGATAAAAATGCTTTCTCAAAGTCTGTGGTAACATGATTGTTAACATAAGCATCTATTTGTACTTGATCTGAGTCATAAAACTGCTTATATACCAACCAGTTGATATTAAAATGTTACTGTAAAATGTACTGACAACGATACAAGTTGTACAATAGAAAGCCACATTAATCACTTAAAGTTCATCATAAGACAGATCCCAGTATCACAACCACAACACCATCAGTGTAACACAATGCTACAAATAAAATAACGCTACATGCAACATAAACATCCCAACTTACATTACTGATTCGTTCCCATAGGGAATTCATGGAATTCTTCTATCCCCAAATTATAAGGTCATTCTTACTTTTTGTTCATAAGAAAAAAACCACAAACAATATTATACGATAAAAGTATACACATACATTTTTGATTTACCTTGTTAAATATCATATAAATGGTCTGTAGATTTCAATAATTTCTTTTTTTATAACTAATAAAAAATAGATATTGAAAACATTGTTCTCCCCTGTCAAAAAGTCCTACTTTGTTTTACAGTGTATTAGAAGCTTTACTCACTTTCAGCACCTCGGACAGCGTCACTACCGCGCTCGAGACTCAGAGCCTCTGACACCTCCATCACTAATAATCGCCAGCTTTGACCCCGCACACACTTCAGCGCACTAAACAAACTCCAGGATTCACGACAAAATCACAGCACCCATCAGAACTCATGTTCCCTCCAGTCGGCAGGTCTGAGCAGCTAACCGTTCTTCAGCAAGAAGTGAGAGAGACGCTTTTCACCTACCGGTTTGGTAGCCTCCATCCTCCGGACTCGCGCTGCCGTGAGTGAGTGTGTGAGAGAATGAGCCCGAATCCTCTGCGCCACGAAACTTGATGCTGGAAGCCGTTACATGACAAGCGCGCCGACCAATCACATCGCGCTCTGGGAAACACACAGCCAATCAGCAGTAAGGCAAGCAGCTCGGTTTTGCATAGCAAGGTTGATTGACGTTGTGAAAAAAAGATCGCTGTCAAATTATTTCAGTAATTTAAAAGAAATGCACAAAACAAACATATATGTGTTTAACAATATTTTTTATATATATAGCAAAAATTTTAAATGAAAATACAGCTCACTAATTCTCAAGTTATGGAACATTTTACACATCTTATTTTTTTTTTTTAAATAATAACATCATTTACACTTGTTCTTAAATGCAAAAGTAACATCTGATTAAATTTTTTTCTTAAATATTTTCTACATATTGATTAAATACATATTAAAATAAAATATGAAATATGACTATTAAATTGTATATATATAAATATATACAAATACATACACACTGTCACATACACAATTTATTATATAAAACGTACAGTTTATTATATAAATTATAAAAATTATATAAACTATATACTCAGAATTTATACTGTGACATAACTGTATACTCTGTTTTACATCTATATATTTAGACTTATACCTATATTTTCGGATTTACATTTATATATTCAGAGTTATAACTATATACTCAGATTTACATTTAAACCATCTGATTTAATTTTTTTCTTAAATATTTTTCCACATATTGATGAAATACCTATTAAAATAAAATATGAAATATGACTATGAAATTATATATATGCAATTTATTATATACATTTATTATATAATAACATTTATAAAGTGTAAAATGTTGTAAAATATTAAAACCTGTGTCCCTGCTTTTTCATATATTTTCTAAAACATTTATAAGATCATGCCAAATCAGAGCCAGCCTTCATTATTTTAATTATTTCATTTATTGCTTTAATGTAATTATCTTTAATGAAATAGATTATTTCAGTGATCTGTGACTTCTATGAATTAATTATTTATTTATTTATTTATTTTTAAAAGTGCAGTTGTTACCTTACCAACCTAAACATCTAATGGATGTTTTTCACAGTTGGTTTGTTCACTGGACGCACTAAAGGGATGATTTCTGCAAATCTGCTCTGAAACAATAATGTAAGTAAATACAAAATAAATCAACTTCAATTACTCTATGGAGCTACTTTGACCTGTTCTGACCCTTATCATACGCATCTCTTGAAAATAATTTACCCAACAACAACACACCTGTGCTAATAATAATGTGTCACATTTGCGTCCATGCAGTGCATGTGTGAGCAAATGGATGTGGCTTAAGTCAGCGGCCATCAGCAGAGGTCTGTCAGGTGCAGCTGCATTAACAGCACTAATCTAATAGAGTTGACTGCCTTATAGAGAGACTACCTGCTGTATACACACACACACACACACACACACACACACACACACACACACACACACACACACACAAACAAAACAAAGCTGTATCTAGAACTCCTCAACTGCTTTAGAAAGATTATTCTAAAACATACACTTAAAAATAAAGGTTCCTTATTGGCATTGATGGTTCCACAAAGAACTTTTAACATTCATGAAACCTTTCCATTGCACAAAAGGTTCTTTAGATTATTAAAATGTTCTTAATGCTAAGAAAATAATGGTTCTTTTAAGAACTGTTCACTGAAAGATTCTTTGGGAAACCAAAAATGGTTTTGAAACCTTTATTTTTAAGAGTGTATACACTACACAATATATTAAGACATAAGAATCTTATACATGTGGGGCTATTATCTACCCTCCTGATAATGCTTAGTGTTTCCAGCTCATCCATCTAAGAGCGGTATTAGTCAGCTCTTTTATTCATCTGGGGTAGGCAGGACAAGTGGATTAGGCCTACTCCTGAGTTTATTGCCTCAGAGGATGCCATTATTACAAGAGTATTATTCTAATTTTCACTTTAATGCTTTGGAAAAGTTGAGATGACGCTAATGCACAAAGCTTATTTGGGAGGGGGGGGGAGTCGTATACTCACACTACAGATCAGAAGTTTGAGCGGATAGCAAAGGAAAAGCATCAGGTGTCCAGAGTTCATGAGCTCTTTCACATTTGAAAGCATCCCAGCATGCATCTGGTTAATGAATGGCCTGAGTGAGAAAAGCTGGACAAAGAAAAAGCTTAAAGTTTTTATTTGAGAAACACTGTTTTGATTACTACATCATATAATTTCAGAGTTTGAATTAATTGCATGAGTGGGTGTGTCAAACCACTGGTGTAAACGAGTTGACTTGCTGTTTTTAATAACTGATCTCACAAAAGATTCTTTTTTTGTGCTAAATGATTTGAACTGGTCAAAGGATAATGATTGTTAAATGATGATGAATTAAAGTAATTGTGCACGATTGCCATGGTAACAATGCGCTGCCAGGTTTAGTTCTGTTTTCTTCTTCTTTTAAAGACAGTTCACCAAAAAAAATAAAATCTATGACACTTTCCCCAGGTTTCACAGACAAGGCTTAAGCTAGTCCCAGACTAAAATGCACGTTTGAGCTGTTTAAAATAAAAGCGACTTGCACTGGCATATCTGAAAATTTGTCAATGCCATTTTTTTTTGTCTCAAGATGCACACCGGTAGTTTTTCTAAGGCACATTTATAAAAGCTATTTAAATGTCCTAATTGAACTACACTCTAAAAACACTGTGCCACATCCATCTGCTCACACATGCACTGCATGGACGCAAATGTGACAAATTACTGTTAGCATAGGTGTGTTGTCGTTGGGTAAATTATTTTCAAGAGATGCGTATGATAAGGGTCAGAACAGGTCAAAGTAGCTTGAGTAATTCAAGTTGATTTATTTTGTATTTACTTACATTATTGTTTCAGAGCAGATTTGCAGAAATCATCCCTTTAGTGCCTCCAGTGAACAAACCAACTGTGAAAAACATCCATTAGATGTTTAGGTTGGTATGGTAACAACTGCACTTTTTTAATTTTTTTTAAATGATAGAAGCCAAATTGGGTTGTTTTGCCAACACTTAAGCTGGTTTAAGAAATATTAGAAGTAAAAATTAAACATTTAGAAGTAATTCAAGTGTAATCGACCAGTCTCTGTTGTCCCGTTTCCACCGTAACGCCGCTGGATCTTGTGCCGGAGCTTGTATCATGTTTAGCGGGGGAACGTTTAACTTTAGACTGCCGGCCTGCGTTTCACTCATAGCCGAAATGTGCGGTGACTGGCTCAATATCCTGTCCATAAACAATCAGTGTACAATTCTGAGAACATTTTTAACATCATAAATATTTATATTCTGTAAATAAAATCATAACAGTTTTTATGCAAGGGTAAGTGTTACAATCAGGCATTTCCATCACGCGAAAAGACTGACGTGACAATCGTTTAGGTGACTCACATCATGCTCCTGTATGTTGCTTTGCATAAAATTAAACGATGTACAGCACAATAACGAATTTATAGATAAAATAAAATGTACACAACCCTGTATTCTACCGAAGACATGCACCAATTTGACGAAGCGGCACTGCTCTCTCCTGAAGAGGTCGCAAAAAGCCCGCAATAAATAACTCAACCCCTGGGTTGTTACGTCTGACCCAGGATCTGGGTAACACAAAAACTACCCAAACACTGGGTTGTTACGTCTGACCCAGGATCTGGGTAACACAAAATCTACCCAAACACTGGGTTGTTACGTCTGACCCAGGGTCTGGGTAACACAAAATCTACCCAAACACTGGGTTGTTACGTCTGACCCAGGGTCTGGGTAACACAAAATCTACCCAAACACTGGGTTGTTACGTCTGACCCAGGATCTGGGTAACACAAAATCTACCCAAACACTGGGTTGTTACGTCTGACCCAGGGTCTGGGTAACACAAAATCTACCCAAACACTGGGTTGTTACGACTGACCCAGGTTCTGGGTAACACAATAACTACCCAAACACTGGGTTGTTACGTCTGACCCAGGATCTGGGTAACACAAAAACTTCCCAAACACTGGGTTGTTACGTCTGACCCAGGATCTGGGAAACACAAAATCTACCCAAACACTGGGTTGTTACGTCTGACCCAGGATCTGGGAAACACAAAAACTACCCAAACACTGGGTTGTTACGTCTGACCCAGGATCTGGGAAACACAAAAACTACCCAAACACTGGGTTGTTACGTCTGACCCAGGATCTGGGAAACACAAAATCTACCCAAACACTGGGTTGTTACGTCTGACCCAGGATCTGGGAAACACAAAAACTACCCAAACACTGGGTTGTTACGTCTGACCCAGGATCTGGGAAACACAAAAACTACCCAAACACTGGGTTGTTACGTCTGACCCAGGATCTGGGAAACACAAAAACTACCCAAACACTGGGTTGTTACGTCTGATCCAGGATCTGGGAAACACAAAATCTACCCAAACACTGGGTTGTTACATCTGATCCAGGATCTGGGAAACACAAAATCTACCCAAACACTGGGTTGTTACGTCTGACCCAGGATCTGGGAAACACAAAAACTACCCAAACACTGGGTTGTTACGTCTGACCCAGGATCTGGGAAACACAAAATCTACCCAAACACTGGGTTGTTACGTCTGACCCAGGATCTGGGAAACACTAAAACTACCCAAACACTGGGTTGTTACGTCTGACCCAGGATCTGGGAAACACAAAATCTACCCAAACACTGGGTTGTTACGTCTGATCCAGGATCTGGGAAACACTAAAACTACCCAAACACTGGGTTGTTACGTCTGACCCAGGATCTGGGAAACACAAAAACTACCCAAACACTGGGTTGTTACGTCTGATCCAGGATCTGGGAAACACAAAATCTACCCAAACACTGGGTTGTTACGTCTGATCCAGGATCTGGGAAACACTAAAACTACCCAAACACTGGGTTGTTACGTCTGACCCAGGATCTGGGAAACACAAAATCTACCCAAACACTGGGTTGTTACGTCTGACCCAGGATCTGGGAAACACTAAAACTACCCAAACACTGGGTTGTTACGTCTGACCCAGGATCTGGGAAACACAAAAACTACCCAAACACTGGGTTGTTACGTCTGACCCAGGATCTGGGTAACACAAAAACTACCCAAACACTGGGTTGTTACGTCTGACCCAGGATCTGAGTAACACAAAATCTACCCAAACACTGGGTTGTTACGTCTGATCCAGGATCTGGGAAGCACAAAATCTACCCAAACACTGGGCTGTTACGTCTGATCCAGGATGTGGGAAGCACAAAATCTACCCAAACACTGGGTTGTTACGTCTGATCCAGGATCTGGGAAGCACAAAATCTACCCAAACACTGGGTTGTTACGTCTGATCCAGGATCTGGGAAACACTAAAACTACCCAAACACTGGGTTGTTACGTCTGACCGAGGATCTGGGAAACACAAAAACTACCCAAACACTGGGTTGTTACGTCTGACCCAGGATCTGGGAAACACAAAATCTACCCAAACACTGGGTTGTTACGTCTGATCCAGGATCTGGGAAACACTAAAACTACCCAAACACTGGGTTGTTACGTCTGACCGAGGATCTGGGAAACACAAAAACTACCCAAACACTGGGTTGTTACGTCTGATCCAGGATCTGGGAAACACAAAATCTACCCAAACACTGGGTTGTTACGTCTGATCCAGGATCTGGGAAACACTAAAACTACCCAAACACTGGGTTGTTACGTCTGACCCAGGATCTGGGAAACACAAAAACTACCCAAACACTGGGTTGTTACGTCTGACCCAGGATCTGGGAAACACAAAATCTACCCAAACACTGGGTTGTTACGTCTGATCCAGGATCTGGGAAACACTAAAACTACCCAAACACTGGGTTGTTACGTCTGACCCAGGATCTGGGAAACACAAAAACTACCCAAACACTGGGTTGTTACGTCTGACCCAGGATCTGGGTAACACAAAAACTACCCAAACACTGGATTGTTACGTCTGACCCAGGATCTGGGTAGCACAAAATCTACCCAAACACTGGGTTGTTACGTCTGATCCAGGATCTGGGAAGCACAAAATCTACCCAAACACTGGGCTGTTACGTCTGATCCAGGATGTGGGAAGCACAAAATCTACCCAAACACTGGGTTGTTACGTCTGATCCAGGATCTGGGAAGCACAAAATCTACCCAAACACTGGGTTGTTACGTCTGATCCAGGATCTGGGAAGCACAAAATCTACCCAAACACTGGGTTGTTACGTCTGACCCAGGATCTGGGAAGCACAAAAACTACCCAAACACTGGGCTGTTACGTCTGATCCAGGATCTGGGAAACGCAAAAACTACCCAAACACTGGGTTGTTACGTCTGACCCAGGATCTGGGAAACGCAAAAACTACCCAAACACTGGGTTGTTACGTCTGACCCAGGATCTGGGTAACGCAAAAACTACCCAAACACTGGGTTGTTACGTCTGACCCAGGATCTGGGTAACGCAAAATCTACCCAAACACTGGGTTGTTACGACTGACCCAGGATCTGGGAAACGCAAAAACTACCCAAACACTGGGTTGTTACGTCTGACCCAGGATCTGGGAAACGCAAAATCTACCCAAACACTGGGTTGTTACGTCTGACCCAGGATCTGGGAAACGCAAAATCTACCCAAACACTGGGTTGTTACGTCTGACCCAGGATCTGGGAAACACTAAAACTACCCAAACACTGGGTTGTTACGTCTGATCCAGGATCTGGGAAACACAAAATCTACCCAAACACTGGATTGTTACGTCTGACCCAGGATCTGGGAAACACAAAATCTACCCAAACACTGGGCTGTTACGTCTGACCCAGGATCAGGGAAACACAAAAACTACCCAAACACTGGGTTGTTACGTCTGACCCAGGATCTGGGAAACACAAAAACTACCCAAACACTGGGTTGTTACGTCTGACCCAGGATCTGGGAAACACAAAATCTACCCAAACACTGGGCTGTTACGTCTGATCCAGGATCTGGGAAACACAAAAACTACCCAAACACTGGGCTGTTACGTCTGATCCAGGATCTGGGAAACACAAAAACTACCCAAACACTGGGCTGTTACGTCTGATCCAGGATCTGGGAAGCACAAAATCTACCCAAACACTGGGCTGTTACGTCTGATCCAGGATGTGGGAAGCACAAAATCTACCCAAACACTGGGTTGTTACGTCTGATCCAGGATCTGGGAAGCACAAAATCTACCCAAACACTGGGTTGTTACGTCTGACCCAGGATCTGGGAAGCACAAAAACTACCCAAACACTGGGCTGTTACGTCTGATCCAGGATCTGGGAAACGCAAAAACTACCCAAACACTGGGTTGTTACGTCTGACCCAGGATCTGGGAAACGCAAAATCTACCCAAACACTGGGTTGTTACGTCTGACCCAGGATCTGGGAAACACTAAAACTACCCAAACACTGGGTTGTTACGTCTGACCCAGGATCTGGGTAACGCAAAAACTACCCAAACACTGGGTTGTTACGTCTGACCCAGGATCTGGGTAACGCAAAATCTACCCAAACACTGGGTTGTTACGACTGACCCAGGATCTGGGAAACGCAAAAACTACCCAAACACTGGGTTGTTACGTCTGACCCAGGATCTGGGAAACGCAAAATCTACCCAAACACTGGGTTGTTACGTCTGACCCAGGATCTGGGAAACGCAAAATCTACCCAAACACTGGGTTGTTACGTCTGACCCAGGATCTGGGAAACGCAAAATCTACCCAAACACTGGGTTGTTACGTCTGACCCAGGATCTGGGAAACACTAAAACTACCCAAACACTGGGTTGTTACGTCTGATCCAGGATCTGGGAAACACAAAATCTACCCAAACACTGGATTGTTACGTCTGACCCAGGATCTGGGAAACACAAAATCTACCCAAACACTGGGCTGTTACGTCTGACCCAGGATCAGGGAAACACAAAAACTACCCAAACACTGGGTTGTTACGTCTGACCCAGGATCTGGGAAACACAAAAACTACCCAAACACTGGGTTGTTACGTCTGACCCAGGATCTGGGAAACACAAAATCTACCCAAACACTGGGCTGTTACGTCTGATCCAGGATCTGGGAAACACAAAAACTACCCAAACACTGGGCTGTTACGTCTGATCCAGGATCTGGGAAACACAAAATCTACCCAAACACTGGGTTGTTACGTCTGATCCAGGATCTGGGAAACACAAAAACTACCCAAACACTGGGTTGTTACGTCTGACCCAGGATCTGGGAAACACAAAATCTACCCAAACACTGGGTTGTTACGTCTGACCCAGGATCTGGGAAACACAAAAACTACTTAAACACTGGGTTGTTACGTCTGACCCAGGATCTGGGAAACACAAAATCTACCCAAACACTGGGTTGTTACGTCTGACCCAGGATCTGGGAAACACAAAAACTACTTAAACACTGGGTTGTTACGTCTGACCCAGGATCTGGGAAACACTAAAACTACCCAAACACTGGGTTGTTACGTCTGACCCAGGATCTGGAAAACACTAAAACTACCCAAACACTGGGTTGTTACGTCTGACCCAGGATCTGGGAAACCCAAAAACTACCCAAACACTGGGTTGTTACGTCTGACCCAGGATCTGGGAAACGCAAAATCTACCCAAACACTGGGCTGTTACGTCTGATCCAGGATCTGGGAAACGCAAAAACTACCCAAACACTGGGCTGTTACGTCTGACCCAGGATCTGGGAAACGCAAAATCTACCCAAACACTGGGTTGTTACGTCTGACCCAGGATCTGGGAAACGCAAAAACTACCCAAACACTGGGTTGTTACGTCTGACCCAGGATCTGGGAAACACAAAAACTACCCAAACACTGGGTTGTTACGTCTGACCCAGGATCTGGGAAACACAAAATCTACCCAAACACTGGGCTGTTACGTCTGATCCAGGATCTGGGAAACACAAAATCTACCCAAACACTGGGTTGTTACGTCTGACCCAGGATCTGGGAAACACAAAATCTACCCAAACACTGGGTTGTTACGTCTGACCCAGGATCTGGGAAACACAAAAACTACTTAAACACTGGGTTGTTACGTCTGACCCAGGATCTGGGAAACACAAAATCTACCCAAACACTGGGTTGTTACGTCTGACCCAGGATCTGGGAAACACTAAAACTACCCAAACACTGGGTTGTTACGTCTGACCCAGGATCTGGAAAACACTAAAACTACCCAAACACTGGGTTGTTACGTCTGACCCAGGATCTGGGAAACCCAAAAACTACCCAAACACTGGGTTGTTACGTCTGACCCAGGATCTGGGAAACACTAAAACTACCCAAACACTGGGTTGTTACGTCTGACCCAGGATCTGGGAAACACAAAATCTACCCAAACACTGGGTTGTTACGTCTGATCCAGGATCTGGGAAACACAAAAACTACCCAAACACTGGGTTGTTACGTCTGACCCAGGATCTGGGAAACACAAAATCTACCCAAACACTGGGTTGTTACGTCTGACCCAGGATCTGGGAAACACAAAATCTACCCAAACAGTGGGTTGTTACGTCTGACCCAGGATCTGGGAAACACAAAAACTACCCAAACAGTGGGTTGTTACGTCTGATCCAGGATCTGGGAAACACAAAAACTACCCAAACACTGGGTTGTTACGTCTGACCCAGGATCTGGGAAACACAAAATCTACCCAAACACTGGGTTGTTACGTCTGATCCAGGATCTGGGAAACACAAAATCTACCCAAACACTGGGTTGTTACGTCTGATCCAGGATCTGGGAAACACAAAAACTACCCAAACACTGGGTTGTTACGTCTGACCCAGGATCTGGGAAACACAAAATCTACCCAAACACTGGGTTGTTACGTCTGACCCAGGATCTGGGAAACACAAAAACTACTTAAACACTGGGTTGTTACGTCTGACCCAGGATCTGGGAAACACAAAATCTACCCAAACACTGGGTTGTTACGTCTGACCCAGGATCTGGGAAACACAAAATCTACCCAAACACTGGGTTGTTACGTCTGATCCAGGATCTGGGAAACACAAAATCTACCCAAACACTGGGTTGTTACGTCTGATCCAGGATCTGGGAAACACAAAAACTACCCAAACACTGGGTTGTTACGTCTGACCCAGGTTCTGGGTAACACAAAAACTACCCAAACACTGGGTTGTTACGTCTGACCCAGGATCTGGGTAACACAAAATCTACCCAAACACTGGGTTGTTACGTCTGACCCAGGATCTGGGAAACACAAAATCTACCCAAACACTGGGTTGTTACGTCTGACCCAGGATCTGGGAAACACAAAAACTACTTAAACACTGGGTTGTTACGTCTGACCCAGGATCTGGGAAACACAAAATCTACCCAAACACTGGGTTGTTACGTCTGACCCAGGATCTGGGAAACACAAAATCTACCCAAACACTGGGTTGTTACGTCTGATCCAGGATCTGGGAAACACAAAAACTACCCAAACACTGGGTTGTTACGTCTGACCCAGGATCTGGGAAACACAAAATCTACCCAAACACTGGGTTGTTACGTCTGACCCAGGATCTGGGAAACACAAAAACTACTTAAACACTGGGTTGTTACGTCTGACCCAGGATCTGGGAAACACAAAATCTACCCAAACACTGGGTTGTTACGTCTGACCCAGGATCTGGGAAACACAAAATCTACCCAAACACTGGGTTGTTACGTCTGATCCAGGATCTGGGAAACACAAAAACTACCCAAACACTGGGTTGTTACGTCTGACCCAGGTTCTGGGTAACACAAAATCTACCCAAACACTGGGTTGTTACGTCTGACCCAGGTTCTGGGTAACACAAAAACTACCCAAACACTGGGTTGTTACGTCTGACCCAGGATCTGGGTAACACAAAATCTACCCAAACACTGGGTTGTTACGTCTGACCCAGGGTCTGGGTAACACAAAATCTACCCAAACACTGGGTTGTTACGTCTGACCCAGGATCTGGGAAACACAAAATCTACCCAAACACTGGGTTGTTACGTCTGATCCAGGATCTGGGAAACACAAAAACTACCCAAACAGTGGGTTGTTACGTCTGATCCAGGATCTGGGAAACACAAAAACTACCCAAACACTGGGTTGTTACGTCTGACCCAGGATCTGGGTAACACAAAAACTACCCAAACACTGGGTTGTTACGTCTGATCCAGGATCTGAGTTACACAAAAACCCAGGATTAGGGTAGAAAAAGTAACCCAAGATTTTTTATAGTGTAAGGTCTAATCCTGGTTTAGTTTAAGCCCTGTCTGTGAAACCGCTTCAAATAAAGAAATAATACATATGAATCATAAACTATATTCAAAATCGTATGAGGTCATATGATAGCTTTGTTTTGTGAGGAAGACAAGACAAAAATATAAAACGTTTATTCATAAAAAGTCTAGTTTATTCTAGTTCTCCATGCAACATTCATGAGAGCAGCGATGTCTGATCTGTGAACAAATCATACTTTTGAACCAAAGAATCTGATTTACAGAACCGTCTAAATGATTTGTTCATGAATCTGAATTAACTGATCAAGAGTATCCATATACACACTGACATATGAGATATTGGTGCCAAGCTTGTGTGTACAAATTTTATAACACTTTTAAATCCTTTTTGAAGCCTGAAAGCTCCTGTAAATTCATGCAAAAAACAAAACAAAAAAAAAATGACCAGGACCTTTTTTAAGACTGACATGAGGATGAGTAAAAAATGACAACTGTTTCATCTTTTGCATGAACTAGTTTATTCCTTTAAAGTTATTTTAATAAAACCATGAGACTCCTGGGTAAGGAAGGTGAGCTCCATTCTTCTCTCTGTATCGTCTGACAGCGTCTCTGTGGAAGATGAGCTTTGCTCAATGATTCATGTGCTCTTGGAGGTTTTATGAAAGCACAAAGACAGATAAGACGCATCATATTTATCCAGCCAGACAAGAGTGTGTGTGTGTGCGAGATGCGAGTAACTAACTTTCAACGCAAAGGGAAGCTGAAGAGTGCAGCTTTCCATCTTTCTTTCTCGTCTCATTGGCATTTTCCACTCCTGTCAGCTGAACGGCTCCGATTAACTCGCATCCTGCAGAGACGAAAGGCCAAAGGATTTCACAGTATTAAATGACGTGGTACAGTAGCCTAAACATGAGAGTGCTTAGTAATTGAGATAAATGATCTAGAGATGGTTTTTGACATCTATAGTAGGTGGATTGCTGGGTTATATAAACACATTTCAGATGTTCTATAGTGAGTCCAGAGAAGTATGGAGAACTAATACAAGAATCACATTTGATGCGAATGCATGATACATCCACATCAGTAAGAAACCATAGATAATTCAGACCAAGAGCTTGTGAGACATATTCAGCACTTCCAGAATTCATTCATTTTTAAAGGGAGTGTATTTCACTCTGACATGACCGTTCTATATCTAAATATAGGTTTCCTTAGATCTATAGCCTAGGTAATGTATGTGCTAATGCAGCATGCAAGATAAAACTGATACCATAAACAATGCCAGAAATATTAGATGTTAAATCAAACTATTATATTTGAACTCTTTCCCCACCAGCGTTTTAAAAAGTAAAGTTAGGCAGTTTTGATTGATATGCTGTTGAATGTTTGATGGTCGTATTATTGTTTTACATATGCATAAGCAATGCTTTTATCACTTGTTTCTGCTTCTTTGCCTGTGTTTTGATCCGGAGATTCTGTACTCTTTCAGAAGATGCGTAACAGCGCCCCCTACCGTATAACAGTGAAAAACACGACGCGTTGACTGTATTCGAAATCTCATACTTTCCTGCTATATAGGCGAAAAATAGTATGTGACTAAATAAATATATTCGAATTCACAGTACTCATAAAAGAGTAGGCAAAAATTACCCAGATAACCTAACATTACTACTTCTGATGGACATCTTAAGCGGCCACGGGAGAGGATTTGTGAATGGAGGTGATGCAACGTAACTGACACTGGAAGATCATGTGATAATGACTAGAGCCCGACTGATATGGATTTCTGGGGGCCGATACCAATATTAGGGAGTAAAAAAAGTCAGATATCGATATATCGGCCGATATTCTTTGTGTATATTATAGTACAGTACCAGTCAAAAGTTTGGACACACTTTCCCAGTGGTGTGTCCAAACTTTTGACTGGTACTGTATATAGAATGCAGTATATACATAATATACATACATTATACATAAATACAACAGATCAAACATACAAATGAAAAACACTTCTTTTCAGGTTTTTCATATAGGTCTAAACTAGATTTTCAGGTACAGAAATAGTAATCAAATGTGAAATATCACTTCATAATCTTCATTGTATAAATATAGATTAACCCTTATTAAAGTTATTCAGTCAAGAGCCGTGAGCCGTTTTTTTTTCTGTCTTTTGTTATCTTGTCATTTATGAGAAACGCTTCCCTGCCATTGACAAGATTTTTCCCGTGTTTTCACTGTTATACATTAGGGGGGCGCAATTACACATCTCCTGAACGAGTACAGAATCTCCTGATCAAAACACAGGCGAAGAAGAGGCAGGAACGAGCGATTTTTTATAAGCAGATGCACATGTAAAATAATGCGATCATCAACATTAAACAGCATATAAATCAAAACTGCCTAATGTTACTGAATGAAATGTAGACCCAGGACGAGCTATAGGACTGTGAAGCTTTGGGGTGTTGATGGACTCCATCTGTGTTTTGATCATCGTTCTGAATCCCATCTGTATGTAAATTAGTCGCGATTTTCTCAGCTTTTTTCTCAAAATGTTGCTTTTTTCATGAAACTTACATTCAGGTGTTGATAAAAAAAGAATGCATGAAGCTAGAATAAAACAGAGGGTCTGTTCTTTCTTTTGATATATTACATGTTCAGATATTCATACAACAAGATATTCTGTAGGCCATGAAACCAAAAACGCTGGCGGTGACTGGCAAATTTCATGTTTACGTTCACTTAACCGACTATGTTTACGATGATATTCGACAAGACCGGCATTTTGACAATTTTGTGTGAATATTCGCGCGTGTTCATATCGGCGGCATATACGCCGATGCTGATATATCTGCGACAGGCTCATATCGGCCGATAAAATCGGCAGATCGATAAATCAGTCGGGCTCTAATAATGACAACATGGCAAATGTAGTATATCCGGATTACATTCATACCACACACATTCATACTATCACCGTGTCTACACCGGACGCGACCGTTTACGTGTCACGCCGCAACAGCTAGAAGCTGTCTAAACTGGACGCGACAAAGTGACCGTTACAAAGCATTTGTCCATCATGTCAGAACTAGTCATAAATAGAATAAGGCTTCAGTTTACTGTCAGGGATTTGTCTGTTCCAATTCGTGAAAATAAACTGATGGAAAATGAGTTGGTACTGAGCTTGTCTGAGTTTATTATCAAATGTAAGACAAAAATAATGTTTTCGGACATGAAAGCATAGTAAACAGACAGTTGTTTATTTACAACTGTTAATTTACTTTAATTCAAGGGCATTGTGAACAAATCTATAGTATGATCAGGCACAGATTGGCCTGCTGGAGAAAGTGGCTGGGGTCCTGGGAGATCACGAGTGAGTAAGGGAGAGAGATGCACCATGTTTTATGCTTTGTTTAGTTTTGTGTTGTTTAATAAATACAAAATTGATCTTCATTCCATCAAGCTTGTCTACGGTCTCGTATTTCAAGTGTGCAACAAATATTGGCGAGCCAACAGCCAGGAGAGATTGTGGAGAAAAACTGTAATTTGAGACGGAAGAATAACAGCCGGAGCGGCGCTAGGAAAACAGGCGGAGCTAAAGCGCGAGTGAGAGATGCGATCGGGAGACGCGATCGAAAAAAAATAAAGATGGATTTAGAACAGATGCAGGACAAATTTGCAGAGAGTCTAGTCCGGCTGGATTTAGACCAACTGAAAGAGGTATGCTTCTTTATGAAAATTCCTGTTGAGGAAGGAAGAAAGAGACATGCATTAATAAGACTGATGAGTGAGGCACTGGAAAAAAAGGTGAGGAGGAAGATGTAGCACAGCACTATCTCACAGAGTTGTTAGCCTTGTGCAGTCAGCTGAAAAACAAAGAGGGGGATGCTCAAACAGTTAAAAAGAGTTTGGAGGGTGACATGACTGAACTACAATGCCTGCAAAAACAATACTCAGAGCTGCAGATTAACTTCCAATCAGCCACCAAGCTGTTGGAAAAGGAGATGAAACGTCCGAGTGACAAAGTGAGCAGACATGAAAACAGTCAGACACCGCCACAACAAAATGTCTCTCCCAAGCGCAGAGTTAAGAATTTGTGGCCAGATCAGTGAGCGAGGGCAGAAAGACAAATTATCATACGCAAATCTCATGCATCAAATAAATGTTGGCCTAAAAAAAGGACACAATGAAACTGAGATCATAGAGGCGGTAGTGAAAGCAATCAGCCCTGGCTTGAGTTTGAGAGACATGCTGGAAATCAAGAGTGGTTTGACTCTCTCACAGCTAAAGACAATTTTGAGAGGCCACCTTAAGGAAGACAGCTCAACTGATCTGTACAATAGATTAGTCAATATCACCCAAGATGTTCGGGAATCCCCTCAGAATTTCCTATTCAGAGCAATTGAGCTAAAGGAACGGCTCCTTGTTGCTGCTCAAGAAATTGAGTCAGATGAGCAGTACAGCCCAGAGTTAAATCAGTGGAAATTTTTGAGATCAGTGAGTACTGGACTACTAAGTGACCACATCAAATTCCAGCTGAAGAGTTGTTTGGATGACCAAACTGTTTCTGATTAAATTTTGACAAGATGAACGAGGCGGCAAGTTATGAATGGGAGAGACAACAAAAATTAAAAAGAAATACCTGTAGTAAAGGGGTGAAAATAAATGAAGTGCAAACAGAAGCTTGTGCCTCATCACGACACACCAGCAGGGGCTGCAAGCTTGGTAGAAAATGCAGCACCAATTAAAGTAAATGTCAAAAGTCAGAAAACTGTTGCAACACAGAGATGCTGAGTGGATGGAAATAGTGAAAGAGCTAAGAGAGGAGATGGCTGAATTAAGGAGGACAGTACAAAATGCATCACAACCTTTTTGTATGCCCCCCCGCAGTGCAAAGAAGCAGTGTAAGGCCTGCCAAGAAAGTAGCACTGGTGAAACATGTGACCACTGCTTCAAATGTGGCCAACAGGGTCATTATTCCAAGGGCTGCCGGACGGCTAGAAAATCAGAAGGAAAAGGGTCTCAGGTCTGCCTTCTAAATGAAAATTGGAGGGCCATACATATTCCCCACATAAAAGTTCAAAGCCTTGAAGAGATCCTGGGGCTCGGCACACTTGTGGGTAAAGTAGTCAACCAGACAGCCATCCTATTCATAGACTGGGTTGAAGTGAGATTCCAGCTAGGTGCAGATAGCACAGCCCCGTTAGAGCTCAAGGTTCCCATGCTTCTCACTGCAGAGGCTAATGTAGCAGAAGAACCCATCATCGGCTATAATGTCATAGAGGTACTGTTGAAAAAGGGGCCTGGACAGCCACTCCAAACCACAATACAGGCTGTGAGTGCTGCTTTCTCCATCAACAGTAAACGTGCTGAGAAGCTGACCAAGTTAATCCAAACGAGTGACCCTCAGAGCAGTGATGGTATAGCCAAGCAGGGGCGTCAGAAAGTTACCATTCCAACCTGGCTTAACCAAAATGATTAAATGTGGTGTGAGGACATCTGCTTTCCCTTGCCAACAGGATGCTCTCTTCATTCCCAATGAAAGCCCCTTTTGGCTGGATGCCCTGGAAGTAGGAAAACATGTTGTCAGCCTTCAGAAAGGAACCTGGTCACGAGTAGCCATTCCTGTAACTAATAGAACAGAAAAGGACATAATCTTGCCACCACAAACTGTTCTTGGTCAGGTTCAGCGAGTGAAAGTCATTTATCCAATGGAAACCAAGCTGGTGGAAAAAACAATGAGAACAGAGGCTGAATCAGAGGTTAGTCCCAGCCCCCACCACATATGCATGACTGATTCAAAAGTTAGTGAGCAGACAGAGAAAGAGGAAAATTAATTATGGGACCCACCTGTGTCACTCACCCATCTGACTTAATTGAATTTAAAAAAATTTTAAGAGAGGAGTGTGGGGCATTCTCCAAAAATGAGTATGATGTGGGGTGTATACCATCCCTACAGCTCAGCATCAGGTTGTCTGATCCCACTCCGGTGCGACGAACATACATCTCTGTGCCAAAGCCCTTACACAAGGAGGTGAAGGAGTATTTGGAGGACTTGCTAAATTGGGGTTGGATAAGAAAATCCAAATCTAACTACTCCACCTATCGTGTGTGTGCGAAAAAAGGATGGGACCTTGCGTCTCTGTTGTGATTATAGGGAGCTAAATCAAAAGTCCATCCCTGACAGACATCCCATCCCACGCATACAAGATATGCTCAACAGTTTACAAGGCAGTGCTTGGTTCTCTGTGCTAGACCAAGGCAAGGCATATCACCAGGGTTTCCTGGAAGAAAGCAGTCAACCCCTCGCTGCATTTATTACATACCTATATGAATGGGTAAGGATCCCATTTGGTCTGTCTTCAGCCTCATCAGAGTTCCAAAGAAGCATGGAGGAGTGTCTCTCAGGGTTGCGAGATGAAGTTTGCCTTCCGTATCTGGACGACAATTTAGTGCACAGCAGAACTTTTGATGATCATTTCAGGGATATTCGCAAGGTGTTACAGCGCTATCAGCAGCGCGGGGTGAAGTCGACGGTGAAAAAATGTGAACTGAAACAAGGTGAGGTTTCTGGGGAAAATGGTCTCAAAAGAGGGCCATACCATGGATCCGGCCGAAATCGCACCTGTGCAAGCATTTAAAGAGGCCTGCCACAGTTGGGGAGCTGAGAAAAGTGCTGGGGTTTATTTCATACTACAGGCCCTATATTCCCAATTTCTCAACCATAGCTAAGCCGTTATATAGGTTGCTGTCCCCGGAAATGTCAACAGAAGAGAGAGCGGTCGAGTCAAAAACAAAACAAAAGGCTGCAAAGAATGACAAGAAACAAAACCAACTCCCCTCTTACCACCCAATTACATGGACTGACGAACACCAGTCTATACTCTGCCAACTCATTGATTACCTCTCTAGCCCACCAGTCCTAGGGTACCCTGACTTCGATGCTCCATTTGTTCTTCACTTTGTGACCTCACAGGACGGGCTGGGGGCCATCCTCTATCAGAGACAGGAAGGGAGGTTAGTAGTCATTGCTTATGGCTCGAGAACGCTTTCTGCTGTCGAAAAAAGTACCATCTTCACTCTGGCAAGTTAGAGTTTTTAGCTACACTGTAAAAAATGGCTGTAAAATTACAGCCAATTTCCAACAGTAAAATACAGTTTTTTCAATAAAGTTCAATTATGTAAATTTACAGCTAATGGTCTGTAAATTAAGCACTTGCAGTAAATTTACAACATTTAACAGTAAACCTGTTTGTTCCTGAGAAAAACGGCCTCGCGCTGTAAAAAGCAGCACACGGGGCGGGGCATCTTCAACACGAGCCCTAGTTTTCTGCACAAAGCGGTCAACGCCAACGGAATCTCTTCAAAACTCTTACCGCCTGCGTTTACTTTGCCAAAGAAGAAAACTGTCCAAGGTAAGTTTATTTCTTTGTTGTTAGTTTATTACGTTCCACCCAACTAGTAAAATCGCCCTTTTCATAATAGATGTTTGACTGTACTACTTTGCGCGAATCGTGTGTAGCAGACAGACGGACAGACAGTTCTCAACGGGTGAGGCATTTTACTAACATTAGTCAGTGTTCTCCAAACTTTGCTAGGTTTAGGGATAATTGACCACGGGCCGTTGAATTACAAACCCGATTCCAAAAAAGTTACGACACTGTACAAATTGTGAATAAAAACAGAATGCAATGATGTGGAAGTTTCAAATTTCAATATTTTATTCAGAATACAACATAGATGACATATCAAATGTTTAAACTGAGAAAATGTATCATTTTAAGGGAAAAATAAGTTGATTTTAAATTTCATGGCATCAACACATCTCAAAAAAGTTGGGACAAGGCCATGTTTACCACTGTGTGGCATCCCCTCTTCTTTTTATAACAGTCTGCAAACGTCTGGGGACTGAGGAGACAAGTTGCTCAAGTTTAGGAATAGGAATGTTGTCCCATTCTTGTCTAATACAGGCTTCTAGTTGCTCAACTGTCTTAGGTCTTCTTTGTCGCATCTTCCTCTTTATGATGCGCCAAATGTTTTCTATGGGTGAAAGATCTGGACTGCAGGCTGGACATTTCAGTACCCGGATCCTTCTTCTACACAGCCATGATGTTGTAATTGATGCAGTATGTGGTCTGGCATTGTCATGTTGGAAAATGCAAGGTCTTCCCTGAAAGAGACGACGTCTGGATGGGAGCATATGTTGTTCTAGAACTTGGATATACCTTTCAGCATTGATGGTGCCTTTCCAGATGTGTAAGCTGCCCATGCCACACGCACTCATGCAATCCCATACCATCAGAGATGCAGGCTTCTGAACTGAGCGCTGATAACAACTTGGGTTGTCCTTGTCCTCTTTAGTCCGGATGACATGGCGTCCCAGTTTTCCAAAAAGAACTTCAAATTTTGATTTGTCTGACCACAGAACAGTTTTCCACTTTGCCACAGTCCATTTTAAATGAGCCTTGGCCCAGAGAAAACGCCTGCGCTTCTGGATCATGTTTAGATATGGCTTCTTTTTTGACCTATAGAGTTTTAGCCGGCAACGGCGAATAGCACGGTGGATTGTGTTCACCGACAATGTTTTCTGGAAGTATTCCTGAGCCCATGTTGTGATTTCCATTACAGTAGAATTCCTGTATGTGATGCAGTGCCGTCTAAGGGCCCGAAGATCACGGGCATCCAGTATGGTTTTCCGGCCTTGACCCTTACGCACAGAGATCGTTCCAGATTCTCTGAATCTTTGGATGATATTATGCACTGTAGATGATGATAACTTCAAACGCTTTGCAATTTTTCTCTGAGAAACTATTTTTTTATATTGCTCCACTATTTTTCGCCGCAGCATTGGGGGAATTGGTTATCCTCTGCCCATCTTGACTTTTTGAGGCTCTTTTTATACCCAATCATGTTGCCAATTGACCTAATCAGTTGCAAATTGGTCCTCCAGCTGTTCCTTATATGTACATTTAACTTTTCCGGCCTCTTATTGCTACCTGTCCCAACTTTTTTGGAATGTGTAGCTCTCATGAAGTCCAAAATGAGCCAATATTTGGCATGACATTTCAAAATGTCTCACTTTCAACATTTGATATGTTATCTATATTCTATTGTGAATAAAATATAAGTTTATGAGATTTGTAAATTATTGCATTCCTTTTTTATTCACAATTTGTACAGTGTCCCAACTCTTTTGGAATCGGGTTTGTATTAGGAAAAATAATGCACATCCGAGGTTGTAATGCAGCCAGACTCAAAACGCAATTCAATGGCCCGTCGTCAGTTATTCCTCCTCGGTCACCACACCTAATACATTGTTCAGATGTTGTATTTTATGACATTTGGCAGGCTTAAAACTATCTTGTGTGTAATTATGAAACTATTTTATTGATAATGTGTCCATGTATTTTCACGTCTATGTGCGAATGCGTGTCAGAACTGTAAGTGTGTGCGTTTGTATGGGATGAAGAGCGGGAGAAAGAGAGTATGCGTTCCATGGGTAATAAAACATGAAAATAATTTGTCATTTTTATCCTGTTTGTTATATTTATTTGCTTGATCAGCTGTAATGCGGTCAAATCCTTAAGATGCCTGGAACTACTTGGACCTGCCCGGAACAGCTGTAGAACAGGTAATATTGCGAAAGTGGTTTGGTTTTCTTTTATATGACCCCTTAAATTGATTTACATTAATTTCCGATTTAGTAAGATCAGAGTCATGTATTCTTGCAAACTTTGTGCACACACATGCAGTACTACCTGTGCATTTGTGAGGCACATACATTCACATGCATGTTTCTAGTAGCATACAGAATACACCCATAGCTTACAGACACAGACTCAATCACTTAATTATTCACTCCTCTCTGGCTAACTGGAAATTACACAATCATTTCCTTTTACACACGGTTAACTGTCTGGTCATGTCTTGGCCTCTGCTTCATTTAAGATGGTATTTAGGGCCCGAGCACCGATGGTGTGAGGACCCTATTGGAATTGCTCAGCCTATTATTATTCTTCTCCCAAATGAATTGCATTTTTGATGGCCTAAACATGCTCGAAAACTCATGAAACTTTGCACACGCGTCAGAAGTGGTGAAAATTTACGTCTGATATGGGTTTCAGAATTAGGCGTGGCAAAATGGCTCGATAACGGCACCTACAACATTTCAACAAAGTGCCCCTCCCGCTACGTTTCACGTACAGGTATGAAATTCGGTAGACACATGTAACAGCCCAATACCTACAAAAAAGTCTCCTGGTACGAAATCTGAAAACCAACAGGAAGTGAGATATTTTTAATTTTCTTTGCAAAATTGTTGCAAATTTTGCCATTTCCAGACGTTGTACTTTAACAAACTCCTCCTAGAGATTTAATCAGATCAACATCATATTTGCACAGTCTAATCTAAAGGCCTTTGTGACGTTAAATTATGAAGATCTTGAGTTTTCCCTGAAGGGCGTGTCCGTGGCGGCCTCACAAAGTTTGATGTTTCGCCATAAAACAGGAAGTTGTTGTAACTCGGTCATACAATGTCTGATCTGCCCCAAACTTCACATGTATTATTAGAGTCCTTGCCCGAAGACATCTACACACAAATATTCAGTTACAGTCATAGCACCACCTGCTGGCAACAGGAAATGGCATGTTTTATACTGTGATTAACTCCTCATAGTGATTTAACCAGATCAACATCATATTTGGTCAGTCTAATCTAAAGGCCTTTGCGACGTTAAATTGTGAAGATCTTGAGTTTTCGCTGAAGGGTGTGTCCGTGGCGGCCTGTCAAAGTCTGATGTTTTGCCATGACACAGAAAGCTGTTGTAAGTCAGGCATACAATGTCCGATCTGCCCCAAACTTCATATGTTTGATAAGAGTCCTGGCCTGAAGACATCTACATATGAGTTTCAGAATTAGGCATGGCAAAATTGCTCGATAGCGCCACCTACAACATTTCAACGAAGTGCCCCTCCTGCTATGTTTCACGTACAGGTATGAAATTCGGTACACACATGTAACAGCCCAATACCTACAAAAAAGTCTCCTGGTATGAAATCTGAAAACCAACAGGAAGTGAGATATTTTGAATTTTCTTTGCAAAATTGTTGCAAATTTTGCCATTTCCAGACGCTGTACTTTAACGAACTCCTAGAGATTTAATCAGATCAACATCATATTTGCAGTGTCTAATCTAAAGGCCTTTGTGATGTTAAATTGTGAAGATCTTGAGTTTTCCCCGAAGGGCATGTCCGTGGCGGCCTGACAAATTTCGATGTTTCGCCATGAAACAGGAAGTTGTTGTAACTCGGACATACAATTTCCGATCTGCCCCAAACTTCACATGTTTGATAAGAGTCCTGGTCTGAAGACATCTACATGCCAATATTAGTTAGTCATAGCGCCACCTGCTGGCAACAGGAAATGGCATGCTTTACACTGTAATTCCCTCCCAGAAACACATTTAAATATGCCATCAAGTCCTAAACATGCTAGAAACACATTAAATCAAGCAAAACTTGGCTAAGTGCTAATGTATGCGATTTACGCCACAAAACAGGAAGTTGTTGTAACTCAGGCATACAGTGTCCGATCTGCCCCAAACTTCACGTTTGATATTAGTCCAGGCCTGAAGACATCTACATGCCAATATTCAGTATAGTCAAAGCGCCACCTGCTGGCAGCAGGAAGTGTGGCACATTGAAGTGACTTTGCCATATTTCTCCTATATTTACCCACTTAAATGCATGTCGCCCACTATTCGCTGTTTTCCTGAGGCCACCGGGTGGCGGTGCTCCCGGGTGCGAGGGCCCTTTCATCGCTGCTCGCAGCTTTAATTTGTCTTGTTTTCTCTACTGTAACAAACATACACCCTCATTTATTTGATTTATAAGTTTCTAATTACGTTCATCTACTAAACAGTTCATTTTCTGTTTCATTTAAAAGTGTGTGCAGTATTGATGATAACTTTTGCCATGTGCTATGTAGTCACTAACATTTTCTTAATGTTTTCTTTTCAGACCTGGGCGTGTTGACCAGTTTCATCAGACCTCATGCAGATCTATCCAAAGTGTTTGTAACACGTTGTCTTTTTTTCTTTTTTTTGGTCTCTTCTTAAGGTTTATTCACACACTAGTTCTTCTCATTGGACATTGCAATTTACACTTTTCTCTTTGACATTGTTTTTTCCTCTTAAAAATGTTATCATACTGTTTAAAAATATAGTTCAGTATAGTTTCAAAAATAAAGATTCTCATTATTTACTTACCATGATGCCATCCAAGGTGTATATGACTTTATTCATCAGAACACAAATGCACATTTTTAATCTGGAGGAAATTCAAGCTCTGTAGGATGCGTACAGTGCAAGAAAATGGATTCCACCATTGTGATTAATGTAAGAAACAAATAAGTAAAACATTCTCAACTTTAAACTAGTGCTTCGGACCAAGGCTCTGATACTGTTTGAAATGTCTGAACTTTCATGTGATGTTCATTCTTCTATTACAATCAAAGCATCATTTTCTACTTCTCACATGAGCATGCCAACATACTTGCATTACACAGCTATTGTCTTTATACACAGCTTTTATACACCTATTGTTTTGCTACATAAGGCCTTAATTGATCAGGTTGTGCATGAATTACTTTTGGACTTTCCAAATGATTTCAGCGTTTCATTTTCATTATATGCTTCTACAGATCTCAAATTTCTTTCTAAAAATGTTTGTGTTCTGCTGAAGAAAGGCAGATGTGCACATCTGGGATAGCATCAGGGTAAATTAAGGAAAATTTATTTTTGAACAAATTCTTTAAATAATTGGTGTTGGTTAAAGCAAGTGCTATTTTCATTTTTCTTAACTTACTGTTTGTATTTATTAAGAGATTCAGTTTGGGTCAGTTTCAGCCAATTTGTTAATATCTTTTTTTGCCAGTGTTTTAATAAATAGCAAATGATGTACCATAATCTATTTCTTCTTTATTTATTTTCTCTCCATCTAGTGAAAAATAGTTTGACATGTCTGTATACATTATATACTACTTATACTAGAGATGTTTATTATGCATTACGTAATGTAGTATTTTTTTTTATATTGTAGAAATATAGCTGTAACCTTTGCTGCAAGTACAATGTAAAACGGTATTGAAATGGTAGAATTACAGTAAATGGCTGGAACCACAGCTGCCAGTACTTTACTGTGAAATTACAGTAAAGCTGTAAAATGAACAACAGTATTGGTACTGTTGAATTACGGTAAACAGCTGGAACCACAGCTGCCAGTATTTTACTGTGAAATTACAGCACAGCTGTAAAATGGAAAAACGGTGTTGAAACCGTAAAATTACGGTAAATGGCTGGAACCACAGCTGCCAGTATTTTACTGTAAATTTACAGTGACATTTTTTTACAGTGTATGAAATGGGCAATCTGTGAGAGGTTTAGAGATTATCTATATTATGCCCTTTCATTTGTGGTATACACTGACAATAACCCCCTGACCTATGTCCTCACGACGGCCAAGTTAAATGCTATGTGGCCGAGTTAGCAGACTTCCGGTTCACAATAAAATACAGACCTGGAAAAGCAAATGCAGATGCTGATGGGTTGTCCAGGATGCCTCTGGACATGGACAAATATATGCTGACATGCACTCAGGATGCTCCAGCTGAGGTAATTTCCAGTGTGATGAAAGCGTTATCTGTAAAGAGAGATGAAAGCGAGCCATGGTTGTGTCCAGCAGTCATTGCAACAGCACTTGCAGAGGAGGGACATGCATTACCTGTGACACAAATATCCAGTGAGGAACTGAAAACCGCTCAGGAGGAGGATGTGATGATCTCGAAGATCTTGCAGTATCTGAAGACAAATCCGTGGCCTAGGGTGAAAAACAGTGATGAGATCACCAAGGCATTCTTGAGGGAGAGAAGCAAACTGTGTCAGGATGAAAAGGGTGTCCTATACCGAAAGACTGCTATGCGCTCACGTCTTGTACTGCCCAAAAGTTTTCATAGTTTAGTCCTCCAACAGCTACACCAGGAAATGGGCCATTTGGGAGTGGAGCGAACACTTCACCTAATTAGGGAACGTTTTTATTGGCCACACATGCAGCAAGATGTGGAGCTCCACATTACTAAAAAGTGCTATTGCCTGAAAAGTAAGAGGCCAAACAAGCCGACCAGAGATCCATTGATCAACATTGTGAGTACATACCCTCTTGAGATTGTGTCCATTGATTTCCTGCATTTAGAGAGATGCAAGGGAGGCTATGAGTATATACTGGTCGTGATGGACCACTTTACCCGGTTTGCGCAGGCTTATGCTTGTACCAACAAAGCCGCCAAAAGTGCAGCTGAAAAAAATCTTTGGAAATTTTGTCCTTAAGTTTGGGTTTCCAGCTAAGCTTCATCACAACCAGAGCAGAGAATTCGAAAATCAGCTCTTTGCCAAGATCCAGCAGTACTGTGGGATTCATGGCTCGCGAACCACCCCTTACCATCCACAGGGGAATGGTCAATGTCGAAAGATTCAATAGAACCCTGCTGGCCATGTTAAGGACATTAACGGAGGATAAAAAAGCTGACTGGAAATGTTCCCTGGCTAAGGTGGTACATGCATATAACTGTACACGTCACGAATCCACAGGCTTCTCGCCATATTATCTCCTCTTTGGTCGTCACCCCAGACTCCCAATTGATCTCATGTTCGGTCTGAGCCCCAGTGATGCAAGTCCTTCACCTCAGGAGTATGAGATCAAGTGGAAAGAGAGAATGGAGGAGGCTTACCAACTGGCTTCCAAGATGGCTCGCAAGAATGGGGACAGAGGGAAGGAGAGGTATGACAAGAAGGTGCATGGTGCAGAGTTGTATCCAGGATGCAGAGTCCTTGTCCGAAATCTCACAGAGAAAGGTGGCCCAGGTAAGCTCAGATCTTTCTGGGAGGAAAACGTTCACATAGTAACGCAAAACAAATACCCAGGCAGCCCAGTGTATGAAGTGCAACCAGAAAATGACGGAACACGTTGAAGAGGATGTGCAGCTGAAACTCACCTTGAACCAAGAAGAAAAAGAATACAGCGGATGAAGAGCTTACCAGTGATGTTAATCACAACAAGCACCATCAGCATCAAAAGTGTCCTTTGAGAACTAGAAAAAATACAAAGACTTTCACATACGATATCCTAGGTCAGCCAACATTCACTTAAGTTTAGAATGTTAGAACATTCATTTAAGTTTAGAAACTTGAGTCCTTAAAACAGAAATGTGTTAATAGGAGTGTTAATAGAAGTGTCATGGGATGGTCAGTTATTTGTATTGCTGTAGGGGGAATCGTAGATAGAGTTATACAAGTTGCTGAATGAAAATATTCCTGTTTGTTGATGCAATTCAGTTTCTGTAGGTGAACTACTGGGCACAAACTCAAGATGACTGTGGAAGGAAGGATGATTTATTATGGACTCTGGCAGAATGTGATTGGATGTTGTTATTTAGAAGGTCCAGGGTAGAGGTATTCTTCATTGATGTTTTCTAGAGGAGGATGAATATTCAGGTAAAAAGGGTTAAACCTATTTTCCGTATGAGTACATTACCTGTGAGTATTCCAGAGTGAGTGGTGGGTAGTGCACGAAGATACCTGCTGCACCCACGTTACGTTGAATGGGGTTAAACATGATGTGACAAAATTGATATGAATCAATAGGCAGTACTCAGAAATTGACTCCTGTAACCTGTTTTTTTCTTCATTCAGTAGAAATGTCAAGGACATTGTGTGCTCAAACAAATGTACAGTAATGTCGGGGCGCCATTATATTTTTGAGGAGAGAGTGTGGTAACTATAGCAGCTATGGTGACAATTTGTGAACCCCGCCTTAAAAGAAAGGACAGATGCATGTTTTGTTATTGTTATTTTATTTAATGTTATTTTATTTACAACTGTTCATTTACTTTAATTCAAGGACATTGTGAACAAATCTATAGTATGATCAGGCACAGATTGGCCAGCTTGAGAAAGTGGCCAGGGTCCTGGGAGAGAGATGCGCCATGTTTTATGCTCTGTTTAGTTTTGTGTTGTTTAATAAATACGAACTTGATCTTCATTCCATCACGCTTGTCTATGGTCTCGTATTTCAAGTGTGCAACAGGACAATAATGTAAGCCACTGGGAGACCGCAGACGGCTGTCATTCACTGTATTGCATTAATAGAAAGCAAGTTAATATAAAGATTTGTAACACAAAGTATTTTTCCAAAATTAAGTTTTAATAGTAATTTCGCTTTGTGACCGCGGGGGCGGGAACGTGCGTGATGTAGCCATGCGCACTTACAAGACCGTCTCATTCTAGTGTTTAATTGCTGAGGAGGACATTAGCCTACAAGCCTCAGAAGGACTGGGCTAGGGCTGGATCCAAATGGCACACTTCTATGCACTTTCGGACTTGTGGACTTACAATGGCTGCCGCGTGCGCGTGTCCGTTAAGTTCACGAGACCGTAGGGTGTCCCAATCATCATTTTAGGTTTCAGAAGGGTGAAACCATTCTCCCTATAATGGCCTGCTGACGCTGGATGAGTGTATTCAGATCTTGAAGCTGCTGCTGCTGCTGTAAAAGAGTGCTGAGTGTTCCAACATCCATCAATCTAGTACTTCTCCCTAAGGCGACTGTACAGCAAGAGCTATTGATTTACAACAGTCTTACGGGTTTGCTTAAACCACTACACCTTGGAATTCTCACCGTGAGTGATGCTGAGGGATTTCAGTTAAAGCACAATAACAGCTGAAGTGCAGTTGAAATGACCAGTAGTTCATGTGATCATGTGTCAGCACGGTTTATTTCAAAGGTCTCTCTCGTTGATGCTCAAAAGAGTAAGCTTCTGTTCTGCTCAATGAAAAAGGGTTCAAGTAAAATGCTTCACTGTAGAGTTGTGCTAAATTAGAAAAATACAAATAAACGTGATGCACTATAGGGCTCAACACAAGACAAGAGATTTTTAAGAAATGCTTGAGGGTGAGAAAATAATGTCAGAATGAAGAAATGATCCTGAATGCATAAACGGTGACATCAAGACGTCTTTATTGTAATTCCATTATTAAATTAGCAAGACCTCTTTGTGAACCAGCCCGAATTTAACGATCAGGGATTGTCCAGTACAAATCATATAGAAGACAACTCTAAAAAGATCATTTTCCTCACAAAATATTTTCTGTTTAGAGAGAAGGACATACACGTCTATTATAAACATGACAAGAGATTTACAAATGTGTGTTTTGTTCATCTTCCTCCCACACAGCACTCCAGGTGCGGCACAGGAAGAAGTAAAAAAAAAAAAAAAAAGGTTGAAATGTGAAAAGAATCAACAGGATACAGTATAAACTTATAAAGCATACAAAAAATAGGGATGCAAATCTAAAGAGTTCAATTTCGTGATAAATTGTCTTCTCTCCATGGACTTGAATAAATGCATTTTAGAAAACCTATTTCTACTGAAGAAAAGCAGAGACAAACTTTAACTAGTATTCCTAAACAGAACAGAAAGTTTTGCACCATTTTTGAATTGGTAAAGTGTTCAGAAATACAGAAGACTTAGAATTGACCCTCATATTTGGCACCGGGTAATTGATTATCATCTATTTTATATTACAACTAAAACTTTAACATTAAAATAACAGAAATGTTCAAATTGCTGCATTACAAATATTGGATTTTAATGGATTTCCCCCACAGCTGCACGAGCATGAATCATGAAATAATGCCCAGGTCACATTTCAACCAAAATAAAAAATAAATGAATGAAATAAATAAATAACAAAACAATAACATAATTTTTTATTCTGCATAAAAAAATAAAATAAAGCCTATTTTTGGAAGCATTAAGATTATTTGCATAATGATGTTATTTTAATAATTATTAAAGCCACAATATGTAATTTTTCACCACTAGAGGTCGCTTATTCAAAACTTAGGTGTAGCTTGATGATGTCTTGATTTCGCAGAGCTTTTATTATGCCGCAGACGAGCGCTTCTTCCGCTCATGTGTATGTGGGGTAACGCAGCGCTGTTTTATCATATTAGATACTTTTGAGTGTGTTGAAAGTTATGTTATAATGCTACTCTGTGCGTTCGCTCTGCGGCTACGAGACACTTGTTCACACTGCAGTGAGCTAGATCGATATTAGACATGGTAAAACATGGTACTCGCGGTAAATCAAGAAAACAAGATTTAAACAATAAGGCTAACTGTGTTGAGCTATATAACAATGATTAGTTTTCTGTTGATGAATGTATCCAAACAGTTGCTCACCTGTTTAATAAAACATAATATATTAAAGCGTCTTTGGTGTTTCCATGGTTTCCATGGAAATCGAGGGTAACGCAGGTATGATGTCATTGACAGGCGACGCACGGCTCGTGTCCTGGTTAAAATTGCTTATTTCTCTGGATTGAAACATTCTTGTAAACATTTGGGATAATGTAATTACACAAGTCAACAACATATATAACATTGTTCTAGTGGCTTTTGGATATTTTAATCCATAGATCCTACATATTGTGCCTTTAAGCAATCTGATTATATATATATATATATATATATATATTACGACAATAAAATTATATTTCAGATTTAAATCAGAATAAAAGACCAAACAAATACTACCATAACATATAAAAACTTTTTTTAAAAATTAGGGATGCACCGATATGAACATTTTGGCTGATACCGATAACCAATAAAAGCCGATGACCGATATATTGGCGGATAAACACATTTTTTTGAGAGCCTAATTACAAAAACAAAAGTCTCACCATTAAAGCGTACCGATACCGATATGGTGGCCAACAGGGGCATAGCACCAAATGTTGGGCTCCGGTCACAGAACCAAGGGCCCCTCACCAAACCGTTGAACATTGTAGCCAATCACAGAGAAGTCTGTTGAGCGTGTGAATGCAGTGGCTAATCAGAGCTGTTTAAGTTAGTAAGGATCCCCTCCTGCTCAAAACGTCAGGTTTTTTTTTGTCAGGGCGAGCTCACTGAGATCTGAACACTCGCAAATCCTTTTAATATAACCAATGAAAGTGTAGACGCAATGTAAATAAGATTCATTGTGGTTCTTTGATTATAACGGGAGTTTTGGCAAGAGTTCAAAACTGAAAATTAAGTGATTGACAGCTTCAGTGATTAAAAAGGGAGTGCACTTTGCAGGCTTTATCCCATTCACTATTTCAAATAAAAGTTGTGTTGCTAACACAAAAGTTGCATGCTGCTAACACACAATGCACAGTTTCAAGAGTGACAACTACTAAAGTGAATCCATACTAAGAATCCATACTAAGATACTAAATGATCTCTTCACAGCGCAAACACGAATATGCATGGGACAGCTTGAATGCAGGTAATACTGTATCAGCGGGTATCTAACAGGGGTGTAAATCGGACGGTTCATCATGATTTGATCTGATGCGATATCGATTCTCATAGCCAGCGATACAATATTTTCAGATACCTCAAAAAGGTCTGTGATATGATTACGATACGATTCGATTCAGGGGTATATCAATCAATATTTCGATATTATATTATGTGCCTATTTTACACAACCAGTTACATTTTTATTAACTCGCAACTGCAGCCAAAATATATAACATAAACATTTATTTCAAAATTTCACATCCTGCTCCCTGATTGGGACATCCACAAATAAAAAAAATTCACACAGTAATCTAATGACAGCTTTTGACATGACAACAGTCAAGAAAGTATTTTAGACTTCTGTGCTAAAATGTGTAATGTCAAAAAACTGATAAACAAGGGGAAAAAATTATATATAAATACTATAAAATTAAAAGACATTTCTTTTAAATGTATAGCGCATATTTCTAATGAAGCAACAACATATTATAGGTAGGACAGAACAAGATAGGCTATTAATATTCTTTCATTGTGCAAAAGTATTATAATATGAAAGGCTCCAATACAGAGCGGCACAAAGCACTTATGCGCATCCCGTGTGCAGAATGATGCACTTGAAGCAACACAGAGTAACAGCGCGCAGAACTCCTGTGCAGCAGTTTATTGAGCACTTTCTTTAACAGTTTTAAATTTCAGTGTGAAGAACAATTCATAGCGCTCTATTCTCCTTATACAAATACAAAACCATAGACCTTTATCTACTGAAGCACAAAATAAGTAAAAGACTCAATTCAGTGGCCTATTTGTGTGCTGTTTGAGATGAGTGTGCAAATGATAAACTTTCTTGACGATTCAGCATTGACCGGATCGGGACAGTGACTGCTCTGAAAGGTCATTTAAACGAGAATGCACGCGTTGGCTATAATACAGACTGACATTGTGTGAAAATGTGGAGAGTGTTAAAACAAATGTGCCTCTTAAATATATAAATAGCCTACAGGTATCGATTTTTAACGCGCGGCATCGATGCATCGTATCGTTAGACATATCAATGTATTGTTACAATCCTAGTATCTAATTAGGTTGGTGCTTGGTAAAAAAAAAAAAAAAAAAAAACAATACCACAGAAAGACTGGTATTGTCACATTTGTACAGTATCCACTTTGTACCAAAGTAAGTTACCGGTATTTTTAACAAAACTACTGAGGTAAAGGGATAAGAACAGTTATGCTTTTCTCTCACATGGCTCACCATTCTTTTAATAAATAAATAAACAGAAGTTGTCTGCTCTCCTGCAGCTTTTTTTCCGATAACCGGATTTAGGCTTCATGATTTGTATTGTGCAACTCCTTTCCACACCACATGCTGAATTTGATCGACAATGCCGGACTACAAGACCAAACCACTTTCCCTTTTGACAGGGGGGGTCGCTAACATGAGAAGGCACATGGTGCTAGGCAAATAAAGAACATTTTTACATTTTTTACATATGGAAAATTGAATCTTGCAAATATTTGTTCCTACTGATAGCATGTTATTATAACTATATAATGTTGTCATGATAATATTATAGATTATCAATATATCTTTGTGGGCCCCACCCTCCCTGAGGGCCCCTGTTACTGAGTTCCACTATTACCCCCTGTCCGATGCCCCTGGTGGCCAATATATCATGCATCCCTAAAAAAATTGAATACATTTTTTTTTCATATCACAGCAATTAATTTTTTGGGGGGGAAAACTGGGAGATAACGGTGTTTAACTTAAAAATAATTTCACAATTCAAAACAAAAACAGGCTTTATTTTCTCTATGCAAAATATTATTTGATTATGGGGTCAAATGTGACCTGGACATTTTTTATTTATTTTTTAGATTGGTTTTCACATATCTTCATATTTCACTTTCTAATAGTTCTTTCCTTCAACATAACACACAAACCGTCTGTACCTGCATCTACTTTATATAACATATTTGTCATTTCCCATGATCCTTATCAACTTCCTATTACCTTTTCACCTCCACTGTCTCTCTCTCCACCTTTCCTCACCCGTCCAACGGCGAGATTTTCACCCTGCATTCGAAGCTCTTCATCATCGTGATGTGTCCTCGTGTTTCTAAAGTTCCCACAATACTTCATTGCTGTTGTGACATGCTTTGTGTGTTGCTGATAGATGAGATGTCTCTCTCGCTCTCCCTGTTTCTCTTTCACCACCGACCCCAAGGCCTTGTCGCACTCCTCCTAAAGTGTGGTCCTCTGAGATGCTTTCCGACGCTGGTGCTTTGGAGACTTTGAAGTCTCGCTCTTTGGGGGCCAAACGGGTTTCACTAATTTCACATCCTGATCCAAAGAGAAACTCTTTTTCAGAGAGGCTGCTTGTGGAGGCCACACTACAGAAATTTTGTTAGGGCTTTGATTTGCTTCTTTATCCAACATGTCTGACAGTGAGCACATGCTACTTTGTGAAAGTGAATATCTCCAATCCGATCCTTCGTGGTCTGTATTCCCTGCATCCCGGCCGCCCAGTAGTTCCCTCTGCAATCCTTGACCAAATCCATCCTCGAAATTCCCTTTAGACTTGAAGAGTTGTTTATAATGTGTCTGGCAGTATAAATGTCCATGGAGAGAGACAAAGTTTCCAAGGCTGTCAGACAACAGAATTTCATAATTCATAAGTCACAGAAAATATATTGCGCTGTCTGCATTTGCACAGTTTGTAAACGAGAACTGTACTGTAAGCTTTCCATATGAATGGTTTTATGCAGAATACTTTATCTTATAGTTACAAATAATGGCACTTTATGCAAAAATGTTGGGATACTTTGTTAGACGTACTAGAATATTTAAATACTTAAGTATAAATAATCAAGTATGACTATTCACTCAAAACAATATTTTATGACATACCTCAACTTGTTTTTGCAGTGCTCACAGAAAAAACAGGATTTATGGAACTTCCTTTTGTCTGCTATCAGGCCGTCCATGGGGTAAACCCTCTTCTTGCACACTGCACACATCTCGGACTTTGGTACTCGAGTCTGGAAAGATGGCAAGAGATATTAAAGTTTGACTCAATTCAGTTTGTTGTGCACAATCAATATTCCGCACTTTGCCAAACACTCAGTTCATCTGGGCAACACAGGCAAATCACATCTAATAATATCCACTACTGCAATGTAAGGTTATCTGCAAGTTTGACAACAAGAGCATTAGTGAAAGACGTGTTCAGACACACAATACATTACAGCATTAATACTTCTCAAATCTGAAAATAAAGTGACACTTCTTTATATGGAAGTTTGTTTCTGCCACCAAATAAAAAAATAAAAAAGGTAATTGTGACTTTTATTCACAATTCTGTCTTTTTTCTCAGAATTGCGTGATATAAAGTCGCAATTGCGATATAAAGTCAGAATTGCGAGATATAAAGTCAGAATTGCGAGATATAAAGTCAGAATTGCGAGATATAAAGTCAGAATTGCGTGATATAAAGTCAGAATTGCGTGATATAAAGTCAGAATTGAGAGATATAAAGTCAGAATTGTGTGATATAAAGTCAGAATTGCGTGATATAAAGTCAGAATTGCGTGATATAAAGTCAGAATTGCGAGATATAAAGTCAGAATTGCGAGATATAAAGTCAAAATTGCGAGATATAAAGTCAGAATTGCGAGATATAAAGTCAGAATTGCGAGATATAAAGTCAGAATTGCATGATATAAAGTCAGAATTGCGAGATATAAAGTCAGAATTGAGAGATATAAAGTCAGAATTGCATGATATAAAGTCAGAATTCAGAGATATAAAGTCAGAATTGTGTGATATAAAGTCAGAATTGCGTGATATAAAGTCAGAATTGCGTGATATAAAGTCAGAATTGCGAGATATAAAGTCAGAATTGCGAGATATAAAGTCAGAATTGCGAGATATAAAGTCAGAATTGCGTGATATAAAGTCAGAATTGCGTGATATAAAGTCAGAATTGCGAGATATAAAGTCAGAATTGAGAGATATAAAGTCAGAATTGCGTGATATAAAGTCAGAATTGCGTGATATAAAGTCAGAATTGCGTGATATAAAGTCAGAATTGCGAGATATAAAGTCAGAATTGCGAGATATAAAGTCAGAATTGCGAGATATAAAGTCAGAATTGCGAGATATAAAGTCAGAATTGAGAGATATAAAGTCAGAATTGCGAGATATAAAGTCAGAATTGCGTGATATAAAGTCAGAATTCAGAGATATAAAGTCAGAATTGCGTGATATAAAGTCAGAATTGCGTGATATAAAGTCAGAATTGCGAGATATAAAGTCAGAATTGCGTGATATAAAGTCAGAATTGCGTGATATAAAGTCAGAATTCAGAGATATAAAGTCAGAATTCAGAGATATAAAGTCAGAATTCAGAGATATAAAGTCAGAATTGCGTGATATAAAGTCAGAATTGCGAGATATAAAGTCAGAATTGCGAGATATAAAGTCAGAATTGCGAGATATAAAGTCAGAATTGCGTGATATAAAGTCAGAATTGCGTGATATAAAGTCAGAATTGCGAGATATAAAGTCAGAATTGCGTGATATAAAGTCAGAATTGCGTGATATAAAGTCAGAATTGAGAGATATAAAGTCAGAATTGTGTGATATAAAGTCAGAATTGCGTGATATAAAGTCAGAATTGCGTGATATAAAGTCAGAATTGCGAGATATAAAGTCAGAATTGCGAGATATAAAGTCAAAATTGCGAGATATAAAGTCAGAATTGCGAGATATAAAGTCAGAATTGCGAGATATAAAGTCAGAATTGCATGATATAAAGTCAGAATTGCGAGATATAAAGTCAGAATTGAGAGATATAAAGTCAGAATTGCATGATATAAAGTCAGAATTCAGAGATATAAAGTCAGAATTGTGTGATATAAAGTCAGAATTGCGTGATATAAAGTCAGAATTGCGTGATATAAAGTCAGAATTGCGAGATATAAAGTCAGAATTGCGAGATATAAAGTCAGAATTGCGAGATATAAAGTCAGAATTGCGTGATATAAAGTCAGAATTGCGTGATATAAAGTCAGAATTGCGAGATATAAAGTCAGAATTGAGAGATATAAAGTCAGAATTGCGTGATATAAAGTCAGAATTGCGTGATATAAAGTCAGAATTGCGTGATATAAAGTCAGAATTGCGAGATATAAAGTCAGAATTGCGAGATATAAAGTCAGAATTGCGAGATATAAAGTCAGAATTGCGAGATATAAAGTCAGAATTGAGAGATATAAAGTCAGAATTGCGAGATATAAAGTCAGAATTGCGTGATATAAAGTCAGAATTCAGAGATATAAAGTCAGAATTGCGTGATATAAAGTCAGAATTGCGTGATATAAAGTCAGAATTGCGAGATATAAAGTCAGAATTGCGTGATATAAAGTCAGAATTGCGTGATATAAAGTCAGAATTCAGAGATATAAAGTCAGAATTGTGTGATATAAAGTCAGAATTCAGAGATATAAAGTCAGAATTGCGTGATATAAAGTCAGAATTGCGAGATATAAAGTCAGAATTGCGAGATATAAAGTCAGAATTGCGAGATATAAAGTCAGAATTGCGTGATATAAAGTCAGAATTGCGTGATATAAAGTCAGAATTGCGAGATATAAAGTCAGAATTGCGTGATATAAAGTCAGAATTGCGTGATATAAAGTCAGAATTCAGAGATATAAAGTCAGAATTGTGTGATATAAAGTCAGAATTCAGAGATATAAAGTCAGAATTGCGTGATATAAAGTCAGAATTGCGAGATATAAAGTCAGAATTGCGAGATATAAAGTCAGAATTGCGAGATATAAAGTCAGAATTGAGAGACATAAAGTCAGAATTCAGAGACATAAAGTCAGAATTGCGTGATATAAAGTCAGAATTGCGTGATATAAAGTCAGAATTGCGAGATATAAAGTCAGAATTGCGAGATATAAAGTCAGAATTGCGAGATATAAAGTCAGAATTGCGAGATGTAAAGTCAGAATTGAGAGATATAAAGTCAGAATTGCGTGATATAAAGTCAGAATTCAGAGATATAAAGTCAGAATTGCGAGATATAAAGTCAGAATTGCGAGATATAAAGTCAGAATTGCGAGATATAAAGTCAGAATTGCGAGATATAAAGTCAGAATTGCGAGATATAAAGTCAGAATTGCGAGATATAAAGTCAGAATTGCATGATATAAAGTCAGAATTGCGAGATATAAAGTCAGAATTGCGAGATATAAAGTCAGAATTGCATGATATAAAGTCAGAATTGCGAGATATAAAGTCAGAATTGCATGATATAAAGTCAGAATTGTGTGATATAAAGTCAGAATTGCGAGATATAAAGTCAGAATTGCATGATATAAAGTCAGAATTGCGAGATATAAAGTCAGAATTGAGAGATATAAAGTCAGAATTGCGAGATATAAAGTCAGAATTATCTTTTAAAATGTTTTATTCCGTGGCAGAAACCAGTTTCCATATCTTTAACAGATATGTCAAGTATAAAAATACTAGTTTAAATTAAATAAAAATCTTCTTTACACAAAAATGCTTTTTTTTTTTTTTTTTTTTTTTTTTACATTTGTTCATTTTATTAAATTATATCACAATGATTTTAGGCAACCCACTTTGCTTGGTTAGTTCAGTTCAATATGCAACCGTGGGTTGCCATTTAGGCTCTTTTTATCCCATCCATTTTATTTTTCACCCGGTCGAGTGTACAGATGTCTGAATAAGAATTGGATTAAAATTTGTGGAGTTATTTTGGGGAATGTAATGATCATGCAAACTCACTCACAGTCTATAAAAAGAAAGAAAAACAAACAAACACAAAGCCAAGTTGCTTTTTTTTCAGGTCGCACAGAGAAACACAAATAAGGCTTTGTTTCCCTTCGTTTGGAGTTCTGTATTAATCCCTAAAACATTCTGCTTTTTTTTCTTGCAGCACTCTCAAATGCTAATGAGACAGAGATGAATGGCAATTATGGAGAAAGCACTCAGTGTTATTGAGATTTTTGAAATTCTAAGCTGATAAATTGTCTGTTTTGATTTTTTGAAGGCGCTTTAAGCGAGAGTAGGCAGAGAGCATTTCTGATTGGCTAAAAAAAGGGTAGGCTGCTTCCCAGACTCTGTCATTTCTCAGGAAGCCTATTTCAGTGATATGTGTCAAGTAGTATGAACAAATGTAAATGTAAAAAAAATGTAAATAAACAGAATAGAAAAATACAATAAAATAAAATAATAAAACGCATATTTTAGCTATATGTGTCAGAACCAATTTATGTGTGGTATTCCAAAATAATAAAATAAATAATATAAAAATAGTAAAAAAAAGAAGAAAAAGAAAAGATAAATAATAATAAATAAGACATATTTTATGTCAGGTAGGTATAAAAAATGTATGTGGTATTAAAAAAAATTAAAAATAAAGGAAATCTATTTTATTGATGTGTGTCAGGTAGTACGAACAAATTTGTGTGGTGTTCAAAAAAGTAAACATGGAAAATTAAATCAAATAAATATACAAATTAACAAACTCCTTTAAACGCAAGTTAAATTTTACATGCAAATAACTGCAGTGAGTCACATTTGTCACATTCTCACACACGTGTCTACTATCTAAATGTGGATTTATCAACTGGGGAAAAACAAAAGTTAAAACATTCAGTCTGCCACTGCAATGCACCTCAGGTGTTTTGTGGTGGTTTGCTGTTAAATTTCATTCCCATCATGCACTGCAGGCATATTTACCCGACACAGCAGTCTCGGTTTGATGCACTAGCGGTGGCATGGCTCTCTCACCTGTGACACCTAAGCTTTTGAACACACTCTCACTTTCTGCCCATGTTTTGTGGAAGTTCTTCATCAGTTCCTCTGCAGAGGCCTCAGGTGACACCTTCACCTCTGACGTCTTTTTCTTCACAGCATCAGCATAGGAAAAAGGCACCCGTTGCGTCGCAACGCTTTGAGTGTGCTTGGAAACCGTGGTGGTGCTTCTTGATCCGATAATTTTAGTGCCAAACTCGTCAACAGAAGAATAATGTTCAGTGACTGCTTTTGTCTCCGAAAAGCCTGTTGGATCGACAGACTTGTCTACTTTCACGTCTTTGCACACGGGTGGAGGGGAGCTCAGCTGGGAGCATTGTTCCCTCTCTGGAGGAAGCTCAGGCTTTGAACCTTCAGATGCAATTTCATTCACTTTTGACTGCTGTTCCTCCTGTTTGGTTTGTAGCGCTTTGATGGGGGAACTTTGCTCACTCATTTCAAAAACATTTTTAATATCCTTGATGTTGAAAGCAGGAATATCCTCTTGTTGTCTTGCTTTCTTTTTCGTATCAAGCTCCAGGTCCTTAGTTTCCCTGCCAGGCTTCTCTGTTTTGTCAACTGGGTCTTTTCTAATACCAACTTTCTTCTTTGACGTCTCAATTGTTTTGGCTAGTCTAGATAGGCCCACCTTAGAGAGATTTTCCTTCTCTTTCACTGCACTTTCAGACTTTACGTCCTCTGTGTTGGGGCCTAAACGCTCAAGAATATTAACAGCATCTACACTTACATTAGCATGAATCTTTTCAATGGTCACCACTGCTGTTTCAAAAGATCCCAAAGTCTCTTTGACCCTTTTCTCTTTAGCAGATTTAGAATCGATTTTGATCTGCCGATGGAATGTGGCAGGAGATTCAACGATTTCTGACTTCTTTCCAGTGACCGCAATCGTGTGAGGCAACGGATCGGGCGAAGCTCCACGGGAGAGTGTAGCTGTGGCATTTCTGAGCCGCGTCAGACTGTCTGCCCGGCTCGATGAGGATGAAGGAGTGGCTCTGCTTAAGTGAGAGCTTGGCGTCTCAGACCTGCGTGGCGGAGGCGTCGGTGGCATTGGGGAAGGCGAGGGTGCTGCTCCCTGTGGTGAGTCAGTTCTCCTCGTAGACTCGATAGTGATGAATGTGGGTGAGGGAGAGCGCATCCGTAACAATGGGGATGGAGCTCTGGGGTAAAGAGTTGTAACGCTGCTCATTTGTTGCTTTCGGCTCTTGCGTGTTGTCTTTGTCTCCTCCTTGACCACCTTTTGCGTTTTACACTTTGTAGAACCAATGGAAATCTTTGAAATCCTTTGTGTGCCTAATTTTTCAGAGGTGGCCTCACATTCATGCTTTTCAATAGTGCCGTCAAAGTGCATTAGCTTGGCTTGAACAAGGTTTTTAACATGAGCGAGGATTTCTTTGAGCCTCTGTTCATTGTGTTCAGCCACTGCCCCTTCTAAATCACTCTTCTCCTCTGGCCCCAGAAGCCAGGCGGGCATCTCATTGAGCAATGTCTTCACAGACTTAAAGTCCATTTTTCCTGAACCCCCCTGTAACTCTAAAATATGAGACAACATCTTCAGTGATTCAGCTTGAGTTAGAGATGTGCTGCCACTCTCAGCCGAGGACTCAGCAGGTTCCTTTTGTGCAGATTTCCCTGTCATTTTTATTGGAACATTTCTGCTTTCATCTTTTGATTCCTCAGGAATCTGCTGGCTCCCGCCGGCCTGCTTTTGAAATTTCACAGCCATGCCCTCCTCCTGGAAACTCTGCTGTTGGATTGTACTTTCAGTTTTGATGACCTCCTTGTAAACCTCTGCGTGTCCCATTTGAATGGTGTTCTGTGTTTGCACAACGGTGATTTCCTCTTGTTTTTTATCAGATGTCAAGACTGGCCACTTAGGCTCAGCAAGCGTGGCGTCTGTGGGCGAGAGGGATGCGCCGTTGTTGCCTTGAGCTGCCTCTCTGTCTTTCTTATTCTTGCTCCTCCTCTTCTTTTTTGGAGTGGCAGGGGGCTCCTCTACAGGTTTCTCTTTAGCCTCTTTCTCCACTTTACCCTCTGTTTCCGTGGGGCTTATTTCACTGCTTTCTTCAACCTGAACATTATCCTGCTCCGCTGTGGTTTTCTCTTTGCTCTCCAGTTTAGTGCTCTTGCTAACTTTCTTTGCCTTTTGACTGTCGGCCTTTTGTGGCTTTTGCTCAGCATCCTTAATTTGATTCTCTTTGTTTGGTTCGGATCGATCAGGGGATTTTTTTTCTTGATTTTTGTTTGAAGAGCTTTCCTCTTTTGTTTTGTCCTCAGATAAAGATATGCTGCTCACATCTTTTCCAACAGTCTCGGATACATTTTTAGAGACACTTTGAGGTTCATCTGTTTTGACAGATGCCTTTATTTCTTCTTTGGTTGTGTTTTTAAAAACCGTCTTCGTCACCTGTTGTATATTAGTTGTCATGGATCTCTTCTTTTTCTTTTTAGTTGAAGTGGAGGTGGTCTGCTGCTGACCTGAAGAGCCTTGAGATGACTGATTAGAGATAATGCTCTGTTTAACTGAAGAAATAACAGGAGATTCTGGAGGAGATTTCTCATTTGCAGCAGCGATCAAAGCCTTGCTTGGGGGAGCGTTTGAGAGAGCTGTGTGCTTGGATGAATCATATGAGTCTGTGGCTGATTCGGATTTGGTCACACTCTTTTGAGCTCTCTCTTGAGTGAAATCAAATGATATGCTTGCCTCTGATTGCACTGTGCCTGTGGTCTCTGAAGAAAGCATTTCAAGGGCTGCGCTGACTGACTCGTGCATACGGATTTCAAAGGCCGGGGAGCACGGCGGTGGTGGCGTGCAGCTTTCCTCCCTCTGCTGTCTGTACTTCTGTTCGGCTTGTATTAATGGGGTTTTGAATTTGCTTACTGGGGATTTGCACGGTGGAGGAGGAGAGGCGGGTGGAGTGAGTGTCAAGGGTGCGAAAACTTTCTTGGGAGGCCGTGGAGACTCCGGTGGCTGTTTTGTAAAAGCAGACTGAATTTCAGAGGATATCACGGTGCACTTGACTGATGACGTGGTGACATTTTTTCTATGCTTGGTCTCATGAGCGGCCTGCACATCAATTTTCTCGAATGAAATTGCTGGCTCAAGCTTGGGAACTTTGCACAACGTTGGCGCTTTGATGGGTTTGACAGTCATTTTAGTGGGTTTAGATGGTGTTATGCTGGGCAGTGGAAGGAGGTCTAGCTCCTGCTCTGTGGGAGGGGGAGGGAGGAGGTCTAGCTCAGCTGTGGCTGGAACAAGAGGAGGAGGTGGTGGGGTTGGCGGAGGAGGCAAATGGTCAAGTTCTGTCTTGACTAGATCATAAGGAGGAGGAGGAGTGGGGGGAGGAGGAAGATCGTGATCACCCCTGATGCTAGGAGGAGGAGTGGGAAATAAAATGCTATCATAATCCAGAGGGGGTGATGGAGGGGGAGGCAGTGGGGGTTCAGGGTCAGAAAGAGGAGGTGGCATACACATTTCCTTCTGTTTTCTTTTATCCAGTCTGATTAAACCCTTAGAGCCCCTTTTATTGAGGTTACGGAAGTCAGTCTTTAATGTTTTGACACCGTGTGTTTGTACAATTGTTTTGTGCTCCAGCACTGTGGTATTTGTCTCCTGGCTGCATGTTGTGGTGTGACCGGTGATTGCAGTACTCTCTTGAGATGCATATCTGTTTTGCATTGATTGCTTGTGAGTGCTCCTCTGTGATTCGCTGCTCATATCAAGGTTTTTAACCACATGGGTAGGACTCTGTGCCGGTATGTCTTTCACTGACGGAGACGAGGTCTTGACGGGAACTTTGACCTTTCTTATCGGCTCCCTTCGGGGAATTGTTGGGCTCGCTTTCCGTGCTGTTTCCATTAAAGATTTTATTGTGCCCTTAACGTCTCCTTTTATCACCTCTTCTTTCTCAGATTGCGCTTGCTCTTGGGTGTCGTAGAGTGATTTTATGGAAAGCTTCACGTCTCCCTCTGTGCTTGCCCTGCGTTGCATTCTGGGAGATGAAGGAGCCTCGAGTAAGAGCTGAATCTTGCCTTTCACATCTCCCTGGACACCAATCTCCTGCTGGTAAACTCTTCTCTCATTTGACGCTTCTTGTAGACTCTGTATTGCTGTGTGAATGTCACCCTTTACAATCATTTCCTTCTCCACTTCTCTCACTGCATGTTTGGCCTCCTCCAGCGATTTCAACATACCTTTGATGTCACCTGGCACTAAATCTTCTATGGCAATTTCCACCTTGGTGGAAGCTGAGTCTTTGAGTGATTTCAGTGCTTCTTTGATGTTACCAGGAATGATTTCTGGCTTTTCCACCTCTCTGGGCTGATTCTGGGCCTCCTCTAGAGACCTCAGTGTTGTAGGTAAATCAGCTCGAACAACAACTTCTTTCTCCAAAACAACTGCCTGGTTTACCGACTGTGTCAGTGAATTCATCGCTGCTTGCAGGTCCCCTCTCATAATCTCGTCTTTCTGTAAATGTTCAAATGAGACTGGAGGCTCGGTCATGAAAACCTTAACTGTGTTATGAACATCACCCGGGACTATATCTTCCATGTCCACCAGGCGACCGATTTGAGCTTGATTACATGTCAGGCTGAATTTCATTTCTTTAATATCACCACCAATGATTTCCTCTTTTTCAATTTTACCTGGGTCGGCCTCATCTGGCTCTACTTGCAGCTTTTTGAGGTAATCCAGCGCACCAGACTCAATACACGTAGAATAAAAGCTCACCTTTCCCCTTTCTGCTTCATCCACTTTAATTCTCGCAATCTCCTCTGTGTCTGGATTGCAAAGTCTCTCTAGGCAGCCTTTCACATTACCTCTGACTATATTTTCTTTCTGAGTGCTTGATTCCTCATGAGAATTGAATAAAGAGTAGATGGTCATACGAATATCCCCCTTTTCGTCTTCTTGAATGAGAATGCCTCGTTTGCCAGTGCTCTCGTCTTTCAGCAGGTTGTTTATGGCTTCCTGAATGTCACCTCTTATTATCTCCTCTTTCTCTACAGATGTGCCACTGCGCTCTTGGAGCAGCTGTTGCACGGTGCCGCTGATGTCCCCCCTCTCCTCTGAATTTATAATGATTTTCCTCTCCGTTTTCTCCTGTCTGTTGAGGAGGTTAATCATGATGTTTTGCAGATCTCCCTTAATGATTTCTTCTCTTTGGATTTGGGGAGCTTCTTTATTCATGAGGTTGTACTTAGCCATGCGAACATCCCCAATTTCATCTGCCTCTATGATGATGCCTTTGCAGTCTACCATTCTCTGGGTGTACAGTTCATCGAGGGTGGCTTTGACACTTTTACCAATGATTTCTGTCTTCTCTAAGCTGTTCTCATTAAATTCAGTGAATGGCATTGTTTCAAAAAGCCATGTTGTGGTTTTTACATCTGCTTTGGGGATGTCTTCACAAATTACCTGTTTACTTTCATCACTGTCGTTAATATGATCAAGAGGATTCTTTTCAAATAGCCACACAGACTGTTTAACATCCCCCTTCAGCTCTTCCTCCATAACAACAGTGTTCATCTCATCTTCTGACTTTTCAGCATGTATCTGGTCAATTGTGTGAGTTTCAAACATCCATTTTGCTGTTCTAACATCCCCTTTATGAATCTCACTCATGCTGACAGTACGCACTAACTTTTGAGACATTGCATCAGATTCAAAACGCTGCTTGTTTATCTTAACATCTCCTCCCTGAATGTCCTCGACAGTTTTGATTGATATTTTCGCATCTTCTGCAATCTTATCAAGGGGCTGAGTTTCAAACCTCCATCTTGCTGAGCTGACATCACCTTTGTGGATATCTTCCTCTGTAACAGCCTTTAAGAGGTAGACCTCATCCGTCTCTTTAATTGAGTCCAGAGGCTTTGTTTCAAACAGCCAGCGGGCTCCTACTACATCACCTCTTTGTATTTCTTCTTTTGTAAGTGTGGTCACTTCATGATAATGGCCTTCTTTGTCTTGGATGGCATAGAGAGGCTGAGTTTCAAACATCATGGCATACGTTTTCACATCTCCTTTCTCCTCATCCTCTCTGATGACTTTCTCCAGCTTTCTCATTTCGGCCTCGGAGGACACGTCATGAATCTTATCTAACGAGTAGGTCTCAAAAATGAATCTGCCTTTATCAACATCACCTCCCTGAACATCCTGTACTGTGCGAGGTCCTTTTAGCTCGCTGGGGGTCTCTGAGATCGCATCTATGGGCTGGTTTTCAAATAGCCATTTGCAGTTTCCAACATTTCCTTTCTGAATATCCTCAGCTTGAGCACTCCTCAGCTGTCTCATGACATCCTCAGAGGTTGAGCTCATCACGTCAGAAGATTGGGTCTCGAATATGTATTTCATCCGAGACACGTCCCCGGATTGTATGTCTATCTCAGTCACACTCTTAAAAGCTTCTTGCTCTTCTCCAGCAATGTTCTCCAGGTTCTCTGTCTCAAACAGGAAACGTGCCATGCGGACATCTTTTCCATGAATGTCCTCTTGTTTCACAGTACGTGTTTGCAACACTGTCTCAGAGTTATCCTGTATGGCATCAAGGGTTTGAGTTTCAAAAAGCCAAGTGCATGTTTTCACATCCCCTTTTTGAATTTCACCAGAATCTTTTGTACTCTTAAACTCTTCCCTTTCATAAAGCCTGTCTATAGGTTTGGTCTCAAAAAGCCACTTACAAGTTTTAACATCACCTTTCACTACTTCCTCTGTTTCCCTAGTAACACACTCCTCGTCTTCAATATTGCTAAAATACTTAATGGCATCGAGAGGCTGGGTTTCAAAAAGCCATTTTGCCGTCTTGACATCTCCAGATTCTACCTCTTGTTGGGTTATGCCCCTTATGATTTGGAATTTAGTGATGCTCTCGTCGAATTGGTCAATTGGGCGAGTTTCAAACATCCACTGGCAGCTTCTGACATCTCCTTTGACAATTTCTTCCCGTCGTACGGTTCTGACTTCGTGGTAATGCCCGAAGCTGTCTTGCAAAGCATACAATGGCATGGACTCAAATAAATCTTTATTTGATCTCACAAAGCCAGTGGTGACACCCTCAACTTGAATCTTCTGACTTTCGTCATATTGGCTTAAATCATACGTTTCAAAGATTTGCTTGTAATTGCTCACATCCACATTTTTGATATCCTCCATATTTACCGTTCTTGTCATTTCCTTTTTCTCCTCTCTGATGTGCTCCAGCGGCTGGCTCTCAAACAGCCACTTTTGGTGTCTAACATCTCCCTTCTCCTCAGATGTCATCATTCTGTTGAGTTTCCCCACCTCTGCAAGCTCTTTCATCTCATCTTTTGGAGCAGTCTCAAAAAAGTGTCTGGCAGATTGAACGTCACCTCCAATAATTTCCTCTGCACTTACTGGCCTGGCATTGGAATCATCCTTCAGCATATCCATCGGTTGCGTCTCAAACACCCAACAATTTCTGCGGACATCTCCCTTGTAACTTCGATCTATTTGTTCAGAATCAATTGTTTTCATGAACTCTCTCTTTTCCTCTTGAATGTCTTCCAAATGTTGGTTCTCAAACAGCCATCTTTGATGTCTCACGTCACCTCTTTCTTCATCAGATGCTATGGTTTTCTTAAATCGATTTACCTCATCATCCTCATCTTTGATGTTCTCCAGCGGTTTATTCTCAAACACCCATTTCTGGTGTCTCACATCACCTTTTCCTTCTTCAAACACTGCCTTTTTATTTAGTTTTCCCACCTCAGGAAGATCTTTGAGTTCATCCGGTGGAGTGCTTTCAAATAAGTGTCTCACAGAGCGAACATTACCTCCAATAATCTGCTCTGTGGTGACAGGTCTGGAGTTGGCATCATCTTTAAGCGTGTCCATAGGCTGCGTCTCGAACACCATGCAGTGTTTTCGTACATCCGCCCCAAGAATTTCATCTCTCTGCTGCTTTTGCAGTCTCTCCCACTGGGCGTTTATGGAATCAAGCCTCTTCGTCTCAAACAGCCACCTTCCCCTTTTCACACCGTCCACCTGGTTGTCTTCCATGGATATACTGGAGATAAGCCTGACCTGAGAAAGTTCCATTTCAATGTCATCCAAAGGCTGCGTTTCGAAGAGCCATCTTGATGTTTTGACATCCCCTTTCTCCGTCTCCTCTCGACGGACAGACGTAATCAGAACCATTTCACCGGTATGTTCCCTCATAACACACATGCATTGCGTCTCAAACATCCATATGACTTTCTTCACTTCTGACTTGATCTCCTCTAGTACAGACTTCAGGCTCAGCAGGTGCTTCTCATCCATGGTTTCCGTGTCTCCCAGAGAATCCATTTCTTGGTTTTCGAACATGTACCTCACAGACTTCACATCCCCTTCAGTGGCTTCTTGTGTGAAGATGACTTCTTTGGTTTGCTCATCATCAGTGTGAATTTTATTTAGCGTATCCAACGGTTTTGTTTCGAACAACCAAGTGGCCGCACGAACATCTCTTTTCCCCACTTCATTCACCAGATAGTTCCGTTTAGTTGAATGCTGTTGCAGTCCCGGTGTATCACCGGGCTGCATCTCGAACATCATAGCCGTGTTCCTAACATCACATCCAGCAATGAACTCCTGCTGAATAATCTTTTTGCTATCCTCTTCGTTATCTGAGTCATTCTTAATGCAGTCCAAAGGTTTGTTCTCAAACATCCAGCGCATGGATTGCACTTCGCCTCTCAGAATCTCGTCCCACTCCAAATATTCACGATCCGGGCTTCCGTTTGAATTGCTGCCAGCATGTTCAAACTGGTATGCTACCTCTTGAACGTCTCCTACTGTTTCAATATCCTCATCATTGTAGAAATCTTTTTCCAGGTCTTTCCTGACATCAGGGTGAATGTGTTTGCAGAGACGCTTCAACTCTAATAGCTCTCTCTGTCTGAAGTATTGCTCTCTGTTCACTGTGCATTTCACTGGCTGCGCTGGAGGCTCAGGGAAGTTCTCTGGATCATCTGAAAGTTCCTCCAGTAAGTCCGGTGGGGGCGGTGGCAGATATTCCAGATCATCATCATCGTCCTCATCGTCCTCATCAAAAGCAAACATAGAACTTGGTTTATCTTCTTCTGCTTTGTCTGTGGCAACACTGTTTAGAGACCTTGATATCTCACTCTTCACAGTTTGATGGGACACACTTGCATCTGATGACAGCTGTGAACGGCTTTTGTCACGTTCAATCTTTTTTTAGGGAGAGAATAATGCATATAATTCAGTGGAGTTCTGAAATTACTTATACTTCAGCTGGACCAGCTGGCTTAGGAAAGTGCTTTAATTTTTTAACTTGAATGTTCAAAAGCGTAGCTTTTTATTTCAAAGGCCTTTCCAGTATTTTTGTGTCCTTATTATGCATTTAAAAAAATGCAAGAATGCAAAAAATTGTCTGAAAATGTTTTGCTTGAGAAACAATTTTGCTTAAGTGTCAAAAAGTTGTTTTTATTTCTAAATAAAGAGCAGCTGCTCACACAACTACAAGTAAAAGTCATGTGATTATTGTAAAACTGCTCAACAGCAGCAGTGCGCTCTGCATTTGAAAGTGTTATCCATTTACTAAAAATATGTTTTTTCTAACCATACGCATTGTTACACTCAAAAACAATGTCATGTATATATTGGACACACCTCCCTAAAACCATCAATATCACTGTACTAAACTTGAAAATTACAGCACACAAAAAAATTTCTTCTTTTTTTCCATTTAAAATATGTAAAAATCCTTAAAACAAAATAACTTACTTGAGGAACAAGACTGCACAGGATAGTAAGACATTTTCACACACTGTATCTTTAATATAGTGTATTTTTCTTATTGCAATGGCAATTTTTTTCACTTGTTCCTAATGTGTTCATATCTAAAATAGTAAAAGACAAAATACACTTGTATTAAAGATTCAATCTACAAAAACATGCCTGAATAGCTTATGCAGATTTAATATGCAAGTAAACTGATCTCTCAAGCAATATATTTTCCACAAAAAAAAAAAAAGTGTTGAAAAGAGTCTGAACCATCACTGGTTTGAATTTTTTGGATGCACAATAAAGACACAAAAATAACTCCATATCAGATGTAAAGTGTATTTACATCAGAACACTGAGAGTTGAACACAGGCTCTAAAGTCTTATAAACCTCATGGAGGGACATGTAAAAAAGATGGTAAGTAGAGTCTTTTTATGCACTGAATCCTATTAAAGCATAATACATTCATGTGTCAGAGTAGAGATGTAGGCTAAAAAGGACTTACCTTAATTTTCTTGCTGGGGGCTGCCTCCTCGATGGTCTTTTCAAAATGCTGTGCCAGTTCTTTAGTTGAGAGCCTTGGATAGTACTCTTCCTCCTCTGGAAGCAAAAGGCAAAAATTTCTTGTGAGTCTTTGTAAAATGCACTGCAAAACAAATAATGAGCTGCAGTGTGATACAGAATTTATAGCCGTTTGGTCTGTATACACTACGAAAGTAATCTGGTCGAATGTGTTTCCGACCATCTATAAATTATTGTTCTTGAACTTACCCGTTTCATTGTGATGATTTTCATAACTAGAAATCACTTCTCGGTTTGGAGTGATTTGATCATGTGCAGTCTGTAATAAGGCAAAATAAATACAATTAATTTAGAGCAACAATCAAATAGAGTGCAACCAACAGGACCTAAATGGTCATTTCTGACATGGATTTACATATGAATTTGGCAGATGTTATCATAAGTGACCCACAGTGTGTTGTATCAGTGTGTGCATTCCTTGGGAATCAAACCTGTGACCATGCTGTTGTTAGCGCCATGCTTTACCAGTTGAGCTTATATTTAAATGATCAAGAAAACAAGATTTAAACAAACAAGGCCTTTTCACATGGCTCGCATTAACAAATTAAGTTCGAAAACTAGATACAATTTTTTTTTTTCAAAATAGTTTATTAATTGATCTAGTTGATAGCAATGCCACAAAAAAATGCAATATTTCTCTGATGGATAAAAATAATAGTATACAACATTTAAAATTCAGTAAATAAACAAACTGGTAAAAAGGTAAAATGTTTTAATATAATATTTTTTATAATTTTATAATATAAATATTTTAACAATATAACATTTTTAATATATTTATTTTTAATATATTTTATATTTTTTATCAATTGCTGTAGCTCAACCAGTTGAGCATGCTAACAATGCCAAAGTCATGGGTTCGATTCCCAGGGAACGCATGTACTGATAAAAGCGTCTGCCAAATGCATAAATTAAAATACAGTAAATGATTTGGCATTTTTAACGTGACCGACATCACAAGAACTTCAAGATCACTTTTAGTCTTATCATGGTCTGTGAGTCAGGGTTTTGTGTTTTATTGTTATTCTACTCAACAGGCACTGATCTGCTCACCTGATTTGACGATCAATATGCCATGAATTATTCTACAGGACTACACTTAGAATCCCACGTCTCTTTTCTGTGTATTTTCGCGGGATCACTTCAAAACTTTATTTAATCCCCCTTGTCTTCATTTCTATCACTTTTAGCATCCTTTACTGTGAGGTTATATTAAAGTAGTGCAAAGTCATGGGTTCGATTCCCAGGGAGTGCATAAACTGACCAAATCTGGATGCAATGCACTTGCAAAGTCGCTCTAGATAAAAGTTCCCACCAAATGCATAAATGTAATTGTAAGTGTTTTCATGTGGAGGTGAAAGTGCTGAAACCTCCAGCTTCAAAATGACATTTTTCACATTATTGAAAATTGATCGGTTGACATTTCACAGCAGATAGTAAACAGAAAATTAGGCACTTCAGAGCTCAGAGCTCAGTGTGGCTCCTGTTGGCAAGAGCCGCTACCGTTAGTGTATGATGTTTTTGTAGACTTGTGAAAAGGAGAGTTATTAGTAGCAGGGTTGTCAGAAATGTCCATACCCTTTCATCCTGGAGGAAGACCTGCTGCGAGACTTGTCGACCCCCGCTGCTGCTCGCCACACTCATTGCTGATGAATGTGACACCTCCTGCGTGACAGGAGACGAGGGTTGTTAGAGGATGAAATATAGAAAAGAACACAAAAACACATACGCCGTCTTTCCAAGACAGCGCTCACACAAGCTCCTTACTGTCAGTGTATCTTATCTGCACAGCCTTTTCTCAGTCACAAACAACATATATTTGTAAATTAACGTGTTACTGTATTTCTTTGTGGTGAACAGAAGTATACACAAAAAGCAAGACTCAAACACTCAACCTTGAATGAAGCATCATCATAGAAGGAATTTTTCTTGGTGCATTTTTTCTTTTTCCTCATTTCTATTCAAGTCAAGTCAATTTTATTTATGGAGCACAAGTTTAACACAACCGCAGTTGATCCAAAGTGCTTTACAATACAATAAAAATGAATCAATAAAAATAAAATAAAGAGAAAAAAAACAGAAATGGGTAACACTTTATAATACCTGCACGCTATGAATCATTAGTTAAGCATTAGTAAATAGTTAACTCATCATTTATGAAGCAATATAGACATTAATAAAAAGTTCATAAATACAGCTGTAAATGCTTTGTTCTTCATTTATAAGCATACCTGTAATGTCTTTAATAATTGTATTTTCATACTTTATTAATGAACAATTTATCATTTCTAAATTAAGTATTACATTATTTACAGACCAGTTATTTAGGAGTTGTCAGTGGTTCATAAGATAATTTAGAAAGTGTAAGTAAATGATTAATAAACTATTGTACATGTAAACATCTAATTATTTAGACATATAGTAATAGTTACTCAGTGTGTTAATAAATGCTTTATTAACACGTATTCTCACTGTAATTCATGATTCATTCAGGTAGTTATAAAACATTTAGTAGTTGTCAGTGAACTATTTCTGTGAGCTCATCTAAAGTGAGGACGATTTATGCCTCGTAACGCTTTTACAAAAGAGATTTCATCTCTAACCGTTTCTCCTCCTAACCTCCTACATATCGCTTTTATCTGCATATTGCTGTGCAGAATTCAAACAGGTCCGATACATTTTCTGGTCTGTGCCGACTTGATCATATGATCCGCTCTGTGCTGTCGTGACTCTGGACCGACTCGATCACATGATCCGCTCTGTGCTGTCGTGACTCTGGACCGACACGATCACATGATCCGCTCTGTGCTGTCGTGACTCTGGACCGACTCGATCACATGATCCGTTCTGTGCTGTCGTGTCTCTGGACCGACTCGATCACATGATCCGCTCTGTGCTGTCGTGACTCTGGACCGACACGATCACATGATCCGCTCTGTGCTGTCGTGACTCTGGACCGACTCGATCACATGATCCGTTCTGTGCTGTCGTGTCTCTGGACCGACTCGATCACATGATCCGCTCTGTGCTGTCGTGACTCTGGACCGACACGATCACATGATCCGCTCTGTGCTGTCGTGTCTCTGGACCAAATCGATCACAAGATCCGCTCTGTGCTGTCGTGACTCTGGACCGACTCGATCACATGATCCGCTCTGTGCTATCGTGTCTCTGGATCACATGATCCGCTCTGTGCTGTCGTGTCTCTGGACCGACTCGATCACATGATCCGCTCTGTGCTGTCGTGACTCTGGACCGACTCGATCACATGATCCGCTCTGTGCTGTCGTGTCTCTGGACCGACTCGATCACATGATCCGCTCTGTGCTGTCGTGTCTCTGGACCAACTCGATCACAAGATCCGCTCTGTGCTGTCGTGACTCTGGACCGACTCGATCACATGATCCGCTCTGTGCTATCGTGTCTCTGGATCACATGATCCGCTCTGTGCTGTCGTGACTCTGGACCGACTCGATCACATGATCCGCTCTGTGCTATCGTGTCTCTGGATCACATGATCCGCTCTGTGCTGTCGTGTCTCTGGACCGACTCGATCACATGATCCGCTCTGTGCTGTCGTGACTCTGGACCGACTCAATCACATGATCCGCTCTGTGCTGTCGTGTCTCTGGACCGACTCGATCACATGATCCGCTCTGTGCTGTCGTGTCTCTGGACCGACTAGATCACATGATCCACTCTGTGCTGTCGTGTCTTTGTACCGACTCGATCACATGATCCGCTCTGTGCTGTCGTGTCTCCTGACCGACTCGATCACATGATCCGCTCTGTGCTGTCGTGTCTCTGGACCGACTCGATCACATGATCCGCTCTGTGCTGTCGTGACTCTGGACCGACTCGATCACATGATCCACTCTGTGCTGTCGTGTCTCTGGACCGACTCGATCACATGATCCACTCTGTGCTGTCGTGTCTCTGGACCGACTCGATCACATGATCCGTTCTGTGCTATCGTGTCTCTGGACCGACTCGATCACATGATCCGCTCTGTGCTATCACATGTCTGGACCGGAGCTGCGGGGGTTCACGTGACACTAACGTGAAACCAGACTTCATTCGCCTCAATGGAAAGCATATTGACACTGTCTGAATCGTTCCCTATACACTATATAGTGCACTATGTGCCATTCACCATGTATTTCCAAGTGATTTTAGCCGCAGCTTCAGTGTCTATTTATAATGTAGAGGCGGGGCTTCAGATTCTAGAGAGCACATTTGATTGGACAGAAAATCTGATGAGAAGCTGAAGTGCAGATTGATGTCATCAAAATCATTGATCCATATTGGCAGAAGTGAGAAACTGTAAGTTTTGAATGCTCATATCTTCTTAACAGTAAGACCAACATATTCATACTAAAAGCCATTAAACTTCAATTTTGATTTCATGGGGACTTTAACCTGGAAGTGTTTTAAATGACACATCTCAGCCATCTACACATTCTGTAATGCAAACATGGTTTGTCTGTATTATTTCAGTAAAATAACGCTATAATGAAGTCAAAAATGCATTATGCATATTTGCATGAAATCTGCATTACTTAAACACAAATTAATTTAGAATTAATCTGTACATTTCCATTTTCCATTTCAGGATTAAGTCAGCGCTAATTACTGTTAAACGGCAGGTTTAATGGCTTTAGCCCTCGGATGAGCAGATTTTGTAATGTTATAATCCGTTCCAACACACACTCCCACACACAGACACGTGCAGCTGTACATAAACAAGTGTGATATCATCAGCAGGGACGTAATCAATACCAATCCATAAAAACAGCCCGTAAACGCATAAGAAGACACATACACACATCATTAAAAGAGATATGGCTGGCATACATTGATTGCATCATTAAAACCAAAGGTGACCCAAAACACTCCTCATAGCAACAGCGCAACAGTGACCGCCTACTGCTTTAGCGGCTTTCGTTCTGATGGAGGGACTTCAAAAACACTTTAATAAAGAGTTCCAAGTCATTAAGCAAACCAACCGGCTCTGAGATGAATCACAACACTACAAACTTTGATTCAAAGCACGCAAAAAAAGCATTTGAAAACTGGAAAAAAGACAAAGTTCACTGGCTACTCAATGGTATTTTTTTTTTTTTTTTGCTTGATTGACAAGAGGATAAAGAACAGCAATTTGTCAATGCTTAATAAAAATGCAATTTTAATGCTGCATTTAAATGTATTATTTGTAAGATTTAACTACACTATAAATATGATTTAAATAAATATGCCTATTTTTCTGTCAAATTTAGATTTTTTCATTGACTTTTTTCATTTATTTTTAAGTGGCTCTTTTAGTTCTCCATATATTCCTGCTGTTTGGGATGGTATATCGACAGACCATGCATAGATACTGTGGTTGTCCCCCCCAAAAAGACTTTTTAAACATGTTCTGTATTAGATAATCCGAGCAGAAAGCTTTTTAAAATGCATGATGGTCTAAATTCTACATAGATAAACATAGACCTCATTATCCAAGAGAGGGTCTATAACAACCTCAAAAATACATCCTACACACCAAACACTCAAATAATGTGATGCAAGTTATATAGTCTAAATATACACACACATCCTCCTCCCCAACATGCACACACAAACAAGTTTAATAAATTAGTGTCACCACACGAGCAACAGAAAACACGGATAATGAGATGACCTGCTGCAGCAGAATCCTTTGATCCTTCTCTCAAATAACTGCAACATGATACATAACGTCAGCTTATGCTCTCATTTGTCTACTCAGTGTGTTTCATTTATGCCATGCTTCTTTTTGTGAGCTGTGGATCAGTGCCAAACTTTGTCAACTTTATGTGGTAAATCCTTCTAATGTTCAGTAAACTACACTAGGACCCTATGAAATCAGTTTAATTTTAGTTTTTTTCCCCCCAAATTCTGTTTTTTTTCTGTTTTACTTTTTGGGACTCCATTTTAATATTTAAATTAAATTTTAGTAATCAAAAAGCATGTCTAATTAATTGAAATCATGAAACGTATACAATTTAACAACAATTTATTAAAAATAAAAAATTTTAGGGCATTATGAAGTAGTTTTTTTTTTTTTTTTACCAAATTCAGTTTTTTCTGTTTTAAGTTTTCTGGATTCCATTTTAATAGTTTAATGAAATTTTAATAATCAAAAAAGCATGTCTAATTAATTGAATTCATAAAAACAACAAAATTTATAGATTTTTTTTCTTTCATTTCAAATTTTTTTTTCTTTTGGTATTTCAATTTTTCTGGCAATCAAATGAAGACATAAAACATTAATTTAATTTATCTTTTAATCATATGAAATTAAACTTTTTTGTCAAGCAAAAGTGCTGCACAACAGAGCTTTACTGTTAAAATTAAAACATGGAAGAAAAATTGTGATTATTCTTTAAAAAAATTAGGTTTTAATAAAAAAATATATATATTATTATTAGTGTTATTATTACATTAAGATGTAGCTAAATTCTACTGTACAACAGTAATATATTTCTGTCACAATTCCTTCAAGTTAAACCAAACTTTTATTTTGACGGGTTGCCGTGAAGACCTTTGAGTTGCTGTGTTTATGATATGATGATAGTTATTATGAATGGATTCCGTCCGTGGAAATCATAGGGCCCTACTACACCTTTAAAATGATACGTAAAGATGTTCTTGCTTTCACAAATTTACAAAAACAGAGGAACATAGATTTTGTGATCTAAACATCTAAAGTAGTGGATCTCAAACTTTTATAATATATTTACAATACATTTGTACTAAATGCACTAAATTTATACTAACAGCTTTGAGGTTATCCATTAACTAAAGTGCTTCAAAAAGTTCACAAAATATACTTCATAAGAAATTTACAATCTTTCTTTTTAGGGGAACAAACCAAAAGTGCTGGTGACATCATCTGCTGCTCAGTGATGTGTACAAAATTCTTTGCCCAATCAAATGCTACAGTAATTAGAATAAGATTGTCTTTCCTCCCAGTATCACTTGCCTTTGAATAACAGATAGCAAATCAGTGATGTAACCTAATGCTACTGGTTATTAAAAAGGGCTTTGGAAAAATATCTCTAACTTCCTGTTTTAAAAGGAAAAAATTTAAAAAAAAAGAATGAAAAAAAAGAGTGCTCATTCAAGCCTTTTCTCCTCCCGTCTGTCAGACTGTTTCATTTTCAACTCTCAAAACTAAAACCTGAATCCAGCATTTCAAAGTCAAAAAGCTGTTTTAAATGTAACCCTCATGAAATCTAGCAGATGTAATGTTGAGGACAAACAGAAGAACATTTATCACCTCAAATTTTGCATTGTTTTTTGTTGAAGAAAGGTAGATAATGCTCTGTGAATACTCAAGACTTGTGAAAAGCTCAATCTATAATAATTTGCATAGAAAAGAGGTGTGTTTGTATTCTATTTTTTCTTCGAGGCAAAAAAATTATACTTTTTACACGTTACATTTTTATTCAGACCTTCAAAGTACATATTTCAAAGGTCACTGTGGCTTAAATCTTCCCTCTTATAAAAGGCTTTCTTTTTTCAAAGAAATTACAATTTGTCAGCTTAATTTCTGTACTGTTTTTGTTGGATTTCCTTGTTGAATTCCTCTTCCTGTCCTTCCAAGTCAAATTACAAATCAATATCCTGTGGTTTGAGGTTAAATTGAACTTAAATGAATTGAAACCAATAAAATATTTCTCTTAAACATAGAGTTTACTGACTGACAGCGATATCTAACATTAATTGCTGAAGGTAAATAATGCTTTTTGTGAATAAAAGCACAATCTATAACGAGCCCAATTTGCATAGAAAGGAGGTGCTTTTGTAGGGAAAAATTATACTTTTTACGGTAACACTTTACAATAAAGTTTCATTAGTTAATGCATGAGCAATACATTTGTTACTGTATTTGTTCATCTTTGTTAACGTTAGTTAATAAAAATACAGCTGTTAATGGTTTGTTCATGTTAGTTCACGGTGCATTAACTAATGCTAACAAGATTTTAATAAAGTATTAGTAAATGTTGAAATTAACATTAACAAAGATTAATAAATGCTTTATAAGTGCAGCAGTTCATTCTTAGTTCATGTTTACTAATGTAGTTAACTAATGTTAACTAAGTAAAGTGTTACAAATTTTATTTAGACCTTAAGTAAATATTTCACAGGTCATCGGTTGATCAAATCTTTCCTCTTATAAAATGTTCTTACACAGTTTTTTCAAAGTAATTCATATTTTCCCATTATTTGTCAATAACCTCAATTTTTGCAGTTTTTTTTTGTTGAATTCCTCTTCTTGTAATTCCAATGACAAATCTCAACATCCTGTGATTTGCGGCCAAATGTACTCAGTTGAATGGAATGGAAGCCAATTACTAAATTTGGAAATGTACTGATTAGCATCCCACACCAAAGCAGGCAATGCATATGACTACATTTGCAGATTCACGTCACATGCCACAGTTTGAGTTCGAAAGCCACTGCTTTAACTTCAATGCTGGTGTGATCTCCCTCTTTCTCCTGCCATTCTGTATTCAGTCTGATTTTTTTCCTCTATCAGTGAGCCGAAGCCACCCTGTCCCTGCAGGGGAACAGAGCACGCTCAGACTCACTGGTATGGATGGGTGGAATGGATTCAATTTGGATCGGCAGAGTTGGATTACACAGACTGTGACCAAAATTTATCTCCATTCTACTTCTCTCACTGCAAGCAGTATCTGATTTTTTCAGAGGCAAGTGCTGCATGCATAATATTAGCATGTGCCTATGCTAATGAGCCTCAGAAGCTTGGAAGAAACTATGCAGAGGGTACGAGTGGGTACAGATTTGACTTGTTATTGTGTAAGATTTGGGATTTTCGTGTAAGGTCAGCTGTAAGAGGATTAATCTTATTGCAAAAGTCCATGCACACCCACCCTTTTCTACACCAGAAGACTTTTTTGCTTGAATGGAAATTGCATGCATGCTTGTAGCGTCTAATACCTGCACCAGAACTAAAACTAGCGCAATTATGGATACCAACCATCCAAAATGATACACAAGTGCCCTGAATTTAAGGGAATGGAATTGCAGTCCATATTAAATCATTATGAGACAGTTTTTTTCCCCTATACACCGGAACAGCTGAGAATGTTTTATTGAATTTGAATAATTTTGCATCCAAGACTCAATGTTAAAATTACAGGTTAGAATGGCAAACAAAAGAAGGATTAGTTTGGGACTTTAAAATGTACAAAAGCACTAAAAAGCTGAAGAAAAGAGACGTGTGATCTTCTTTATGTTCAGTCACAATTCTGGTGCTATAAATCGCCTGGGTAGAAACTAAACTGATATGTGTGTAATGATGTGTGACACTTTAGTACGACATTAAAATTCATTTATTTTTTCAAAAGATGCCGTATGGCAATGAGTCAAAATCAAAATGACTGCATCTCGAATGCATTTTAGCAAATAATTATTTCATATACATATACATAGCGGCAGGCATATACTGTGACAGTGTAGCATTTGTGGTATGAAGAAAAATATTAAATATAATTATATATAAAACAACATATAAAATATTATTGAAAAAATATATATTAAAACCAGCTGATTAGTTATGTTCTCTAGTACATCCGCAAATCATGCCAAAAAAAACCCAACTAAAAATCACTTTGTGAATTTTGTGTTAATTTTGTCCAACAAAGCCTGCACTGTTTTGTTGCATATGGATGCAAAACATTGTGATGCATCAAAACTAGATTGCTTGCTTGCTTTTATCTGAGCGTTAAAAAGTTTGGGGATGGTAAGATGTTTTAATGTTTTTGAAAAGTTTCTTATGCTCAATAAGGCTGCATTTATCTGATCAAAACACTGATAAATATTATTATTACATTTCTTATTATTTTCAAATGGTATTGTTTGTGCTTAATATGTTTGTGGAAACTGGATTCGTTAATTAATAGAAAGCTCAAAAGAACAGCATTTATTTGAAATAGATATCTTTTGTAAAATTATAAATGTCTTTACTGACACTTTTGATTTTGATTTTTAACACTTATTTTAAGGTGATGTAGTTACACATTACTACATGTACTTACTATAGTAATAACAGTAAATTATGCATAATTACAAGTAACTAACCCTAAACCAAACCCTAACCCTAACCATAACTCTATAGTAAGTACATGTATAGTTATTTGAATAAGTACAATGTAACAGTTTCCAAGTAGCTTCCAACACTGACCTGCACAGATCTGTTTGTGTGGTGAATCTGGGTGACCGTGTGAGCTGAAGACATGCTCTCGCTCTCAAACTGTCTACGGACACTGGCCAGCCCTCCAGGCAGGGAACAAACCTCTGCGTCCTCCATGACCTAATGAAGAAAGAAACAAAGACAGAGTGACCGCCTGCGTTGAAAAATCATGCTAAGCAGATTTATGCTTTTACAAGAGCTGCAAGATTATGGGAGGGAAAGTGTGATCACTTGTCTCTCGTCTTCATCCACCATCGAGCAAAAATATTCATATATTCATGAGACAATGCGACTTACGCGCACACACAGAGGCACAGATTCCAGCCTTTATCCCATTATCTCTGTGGCTTTACAGAATAACATTTAAAGATTTTGCATGACAGTCTTATTTGCATGGCTTCCTGTCTGTGGCCCTGATATTATGAGGTTTCATTTACTAAGCAATCCCGTTAACCCTTCCGCGCTGACGCCACTGAATCGGTGTCCATGTGCACGTGCCTTCTGCTTTGTTTCAGTGCCTGCTTCACTTAATTAATAATGCAAATCAATTAATGGCAAAAATGCACAACAACATGATTGAATATTGAATGCAATTTGCAATTGAAAACCAATTCATTCATTCAACTCAATTCATATTGAAAACCATTTCTACATGTTAGATGTAGGATACAGTAGACATACAGTACACACAAGTTCTTCAGCGGTTCTTTGGGGTGGTTGAGGTGCTATATAGCACCACTGCCATACAAAGAATCCGTTAAGCCCCTGTACACACTATATTGCCAAAAGTATTGGGACACCCCTCCAAATCATTGAATTCAGATGTTCCAATCACTTTCATGGCCACAGATGTATAAAATCAAGCACCTAGGCATGCAGATGCTTCTACAAACATTTGTGAAAGAATGGGTCGCATCCAAGCCTTCCATCACCAAGTGCAATGCAAAGCGTCGGATGCAGTGGTGCAAAGCACGCCGCCACTGGACTCTAGAGCAGTAGAGACGTGTTCTCTGGAGTGACCAATCACGGTTCTCTGTCTGGCAATCCGTTGGACGAGCCTGGGTTTGGCGGTTGCCAGGAGAACGGTACTTGCCTGACTGCATTGTGCCAAGTGTAAAGTTTGGTGGAGGGGGGATTATGGTGTGGGGTTGTTTTTCAGGGGTTGGGCTTGGCCCCTTAGTTCCAGTGAAAGGAACTCTTAATGCTTCAGCATAACAAGAAATTTTGGACAATTTTATGCTCCCAACTTTGTGGGAACAGTTTGGGGATGGCCCCTTCCTGTTCCAACATGACTGCGCACCAGTGCACAAAGCAAGGTCCATAAAGACATGGATGAGCGAGTTTGGTGTGGAGGAACTTGACTGGCCTGCACAGAGTCCTGACCTCAACCCGACAGAACACCTTTGGGATAAATTAGAGCGGAGACTGCGAGCCAGGCCTCCTCGTCCAACATCAGTGCCTGACCTCACAAATGCGCTTCTAGAAGAATGGTCAAAAATTCCCATAAACACACTCCTAAACCTTGTGGAAAGCCTTCCCGGAAAAGTTGAAGCTGTTATAGCTGCAAAGCGTGGGCCAACTCCATATTAAACCCTACAGATTAAGAATGGGATGTCATTAAAGTTCATGTAAAGGCAGGCATCCCAAAACTTTTGGTAATATAGTGTAGTTCTTTAAAGGTTCTCTAACTCTCTCTTAATCTCTTAGTTTAGTTGGGAAAAGGATTAAAAAAACAACATTAAAATACAGTGTTGAGAACCATGTTATCTTTAGGAAATACATTTTGCACCCAAGGCCCCCCTATAAGGAAATATTCCAGGGCCACCACACAAGACTTTTTGACCTCAGAAAAGCATAAAAGTGATTCAAAGCAGCTTTTGGCATTCAGCAATTCTCATTCATAGCAAACATATGAGAGTGGAGTAACAGATCTAAAATCTAAGGAGGAGAATGGGGTGGTTCTATGGTTCTACATTTTGCATGTCTCCCTCATCTAACACAACTGATTCAAATCATGAGCTCATTAGTAGAGACTGCAAGACTGCAAGATCAGGTGTGTCTGATGAGGGAGACATGCAAAATGTGCAGTGGTGAGGGGTCCCCAGGACAGGTTTGAGAACCACTGCAGTATAGCACCTTTAAAGATAGGTGCTATATAGCACTTAAAGTGGTTCCCCTATGATTACAAGCCAATTAACCACTTTTAGTGCTATTTAGCACCATTTATGTTTAGAGTGTACAGTGTCACTCCACCACTGTCATCCAGACACCGGAATCGGCTCTTTAAAATGATGAAAGTGCTCTTGACTATATTGCATCTGCCCGGTTATAACAATCTTCTCCATCATTTGATGTGGAACTCCTGCCATGACCATTAAAACACATAAACATTTCTCTTTAATATAAATAGAGTTTACTGCCTGACAGCAATAGTTAACATGAAATTCTTTTTGTGAATAAATGAGTTTTGTGAATAAAAGAGCAATTTATAATGAGTCTAATTTGTGTTTTGTTTCTCTCATGCACATTTTGTTTATCTCGTTTTGATTCATTAATTAACTGCTGCTGCAAAAAAAACATCTACTCAACTAAAAAGTAAAGACATTCATAATGCTACAAAAGATTTATATTTCAAATAAATGCTGTTCGTTTGAACTTTCTATTCAAAAAATCCTGGAAAAATGTATCACGGTTTCCACAACAACAATGTTTCTTGAGCAGCAAATCATCATATTAGAATGATTTCTGAAGGATCATGTGACACTGAAGACTGGAGTAATGATGCTGAAAATTCAGCTTTGATCACAGGAATAAATTACATTTTAAAATATATTCACTTAGAAAACTATTATTATAATTGTAATAATATTTCACAATTTTACTGTTTTTAATTAAATAAATACAGCCTTGGTGAGCGTTCTTTTTCAAAAACATAAAAAAAATATTACCAACCCCAAAACTTTTGAATGGCAGTGCATACATGGTCCTTGTGAAGAGATCTGACTTCATCTGAAGTGTAGATGAAGATCTGTAGATACATCTGTTACTGTAACCATTTTTTGCACTTAAAACACTGAGGAATGAGTCGACATTGTTCCACAAAAAACTACCAGTGTATTTTATCTTGTACTAAAGCTGAAACAATAACTTTGCTATACTTTCAACCCTCCTGTAAGGATCTGACCTCAACTGGGCACAGAGTGGACGTGCAGTGCTGTTTTTAGCAGCCAGCTAAAGACAGAAAGAGACGGAGGGAATTGGGTTTCTGGAGAGGTTCTGAACTCCCACTGGTTACCCATCAACACATTTCACTATCACATTGTCAGAAAGCCACAGAAAACAATGATGTCACTGTACACGCACATGACCTCTCTTTTGGGGTCTGCAGAGGCATTCAGCCCCATCACCAACAGTAACTCTGGCTTTGGAGTGTCAAGGACATTAACCCCCGGTTTCACAGACCAGGCTCAAGCTAGTCCCAGACTAAAATGCATGTTTGAGCTGTTTTAACTGAAAGCAACTTGCACTGAGATATCTTAAAATATGTCACTGCCATTGTTTTGACTCAAGATGCACACCAGTAATGTTTCTTTCTAAGGCATGTTTATAAAAGCTACTTAAGGGCCAGATTTACTAACAGCTTGCGCCAGCACAAACCCTCTTTTGGTGTTAAAAAACGACTGTCAGGAATTACTAAAGAACGCAGTGAAAAATTAGCGCTGAAAAGGTGTGGACAGGGTTATTTTTGCGGCTGATCTTATTGCATATGCATTTGTAGGAGTTTTCCTTTCAGACGCAGTATTTATGGGAGGAGAGTATTTAAATGAATCATGCAAGGTGATTTACTAAGGTTTGTGCTAGTCAATTTACCTGTGTTTGCGCCATTAAAAAAACACCCAAAAAAAGCATGTCTTAAACCAGACGCTAACTGGTAGATTGTGTTGGTCATTATGGAAATGATCCGGCTGTGTTCTTTAATTTGTGTGTCGTCAGTAGATCACACGCAGAACTTTCCACTCCCATCAGCGCTGTTTTGGAATTGCGTGCTCACGCTTATTTGCCCTGTTTAGTAAATCTGGCCCTAAATGTCCTAATTGAACTAAGACCTACTCCTGGCTTGATCTAAACCCTGTCTGTGAAACCAGGTCTATGTTGCTTTCTGTCACCGGGAGAAGAAAAAGTGCACAATATTGCAAAATGTTAAGACTTTAAGTTTACCTCATTTAGTGTTAATCCTGCTGACAATTTTTTTGCCAATAATAAAGACGAAAAATAGATACGTTGTGAATACACTGCTGCCTCATTAAATACAGCATAATAATATCCCAAACAGTAAAAAAATGGGAAATTAAAGGGATTGTGCACCCGAAAATCAAGTTCTTCCAAACCTGCATCAAGTTCTTTCTACTGCTGAACATAAAGGAAGATATTTTGAAGAATGTCTGTAGTCAAAAGTTGCTGGTACCCATTGACTTCCATAGTACACTCTCAGATACATAAGCTGTCACTAGGGCAGTACCTTTTCAAAAGGTACACTTTTGTACCTAAAGGGTACATATTGGTATCTTAAAGGTATATATTAGTACCTACAGTATACATATTAGTACCTAAAAGGAATAAAAGTGTACATTTTGAAAAGGTACCGCCCCAGTGACAGCATTTGTAGCTTTACAAATATGGAAGAAAATGGGGACCAGAAACTGTTTGACTACAAACATTCTTCAAAATATCTTCCTTTATGTTCAGCAGTAGAACAAACTTCATGCAGGTTTGTAACAACTTGAGGGTGAGTAAAAGACGACGGAATTTTCATTTTTGGGTGAACTATCCCTTTAATTCTTCTAAAAAAAGAATTCACACAGTAACATCTATTAGCTATTAATTCACTATACTCATTCAAATGCAGTTATTTCAGAAGATCTGATTTTCACAAGGACAGTTTCAAGTTAATTTCAGTAAAAATGAACCAAGATGTTATTTTCATCCCTTTTTAGAGCGAATTTGGCTAAAATTAAAGAATGACATGACACAAACTAAACAGCTTGGCAAATAGTTGTTTTTTTAAGCTTAAACAATAAAAACTAATTAATTACAAACATAATTCAGATTTGCAGAAGTTTGGGGTTGGTAAGATTTTTAAATGTTTTTTAAGGAAGTCTCTTCTGCTCAACAAGGCTGCATTTATTTGGTCAAAAATACAGTAAAAACAGAAATATTATGAAATATTATTACAATATAAAATAACTGTTCCCTTTCAAGGGGCGTCATAGGCGGGTGACATCATTGACCAGGAAACTATAAAGCACCCCTGAACCAGACAATGTCAGCTTCTGTGTCTTCACAAGCGCTCTGTGTTGAAATCGTTTGTCAAAGAAAGTGTGTGTCTCTCTGTAAAAAAAAATAAATAAAGAATGGCGAATCAGCAATTCAGACAGTGTGTGCCTCCTTGCCCTCGTTATATTACAGGTGGGGACACGCATTTGCTCTGTGTTATGTGTTTGGGACTGGAGCACGCTCAGGCAGCCCTTGAGGGGGCATTGTGCGAAGTTAGTGATGAGAACGCTCCGGTCCCGCCGAGCGCTCTTTGAGGAGGGCGCTTCGGCTCGCGTTCCTCAGGGCTCGGGTCCCGCTGCTGCCGAGGCACAGCGAAGGCTCGCAAATGGATCTAGTAGCGGGGTTAGAGACGGGTGATCCCCTTTCTCTGCCCTTACGTGCTAGATCTGGCGTTTCAGATCGCGAGTCAGAAGCACGCTCTGCGGTTTCTTCTGCTCGCGCTGAAGCGGAGGTGCATCAACACTCCAGTTCCGAGGAACTGGATGTTGTGAGCCTAGATACTGTTGATGAAGACATTTCGTCACCACATACACACGCACATGAGGAGCTTATGGAGGTTGTGACTCGCGCTGTAGCCAGGTTAAAAATAGACTGGCCAGCCGAGAAACAGGAGGTTTGTCAGCCAAGCAAATTAGACGAACGCTTCCTTCCATCTAGATCACAACCTCCAAAGCGGGGCTTGCCGTTTTTTCCAGATCTCCACACCGAGGTGGCGAGATCATGGAAAAAAACGGCATCATATAGAGTATTCAAACGTGATACCTTTTGGCCTGCTGTACATGAGACCCTTACAGTGGTGGCTCAAAACCAAGGGATTCCCCCCAAGGGGAAATCCGTTTCGCATGATCAAGGTCACGCAACGATGCCTTCGTGCCTTGGTTATGTGGAAGGATCCTTGGTTCCTGTCCCAGGGACCGGTGTTGGGAGCTCCTTGTCATCACTTAACGCTAATGACGGATGCATCCCTCACCGGCTGGGGGGCGATCATGAGTGGTCGCACGGTCCAGGGTCTGTGGAGCGGCCATCAGCTTTCCTGGCACATAAACCAGCTGGAGCTATGGCCGTGTTCCTGGCATTCAGGCACTTTCTCCAAGACCTCAGGGGCTATCATGTGTTGGTCCGCACGGACAACAAGACGGTGGTCTCCTACATAAATCGCCGAGGGGGTTTGCGCTCACGACGATTATGGAAACTGGTACATCGAGTCCTGATATGGGCTCAAGGGAATTTATTGTCAGTTCGAGCAATATATATTCCAGGGCGTCTGAACAAGAGGGCTTCTTGTCGAGGCAGGGAGTGGTGCCCGGGGAATGGAGACTCCACCCTGAGGTGGTGGAGCCCCTCTGGAATCGCTTCGGGCGAGCTCAGGTGGATCTATTCACGTCTTGAGAGACTACGCACTGTTCACTGTTTTATTCCCTCACACATCCAGCCCCTCTGGGGTTGGATGCCATGGTGCAGACGTGGCCGAGGCTGCATCTGTACGCCTTTCCCCTTACGGCGCTGTTAATAGGAGTTTTGGAGAGAGTACGCCGGGGTCCGTCTGTTGTTAATAGCCCCATTCTGGCCAGGCCGAGCGCTGTCAGACATTGTGTCTCTCCTCGAGGGCCCTCCATGGGAAATTCCGGTCAGGAGGGACCTTCTCTCCCGGAGCTATGGAAACTGTGGGCCTGGCCTCTGAGGGGGCGCGGCTCATAGATTCAGGTCTTTCTACTGAGGTAGTAGAGACTATGCTGCACTCCAGAGCTCCTTCTACGAGGAGGCTTTATACCCTTAAATGGAGAGTTTTTGTCTCATGGTGTACGAGCCGTATGTTGAATCCAGTTAACTGCCCGGTTGGTTCAGTACTAGAGTTTCTTCAGGATAAATTCTCTTTGGGGTTATTCCCTTCTACCTTGAAGGTATATGTGGCGGCCATTTCTGCTTACCACATTCCTCTAGAAGGTGCATCAGTGGGTAGACACCCATGGGTAACTCGCTTCCTTCGTGGTACTCTGAGGCTTAGGCCTGCGGCACGTTCGAGGGTGCCGACTTGGGATCTGGCCGTGGTGTTAGAAGGCCTAGCTTTGGCTCCCTTTGAACCTATTGAAGAGGTGCCAGAGAAGTTTCTTACTTTAAAAACGTTGTTTATTCTGGCCATATCTGTGTCTCTCAAGAGAGTCAGAGATTTGCAAGCACTGTCGGTTTCTCCCTCCTTTCTTGAGTTTGCACCTAGTATGGTGAAAGCATTTCTATTTCCCAAAGAGGGATATGTGCCTAAAGTCCCCACTAATGTGGTGGGTCCCATAATGCTGCAGGCCTTTTCTCCGCCTCCATTTCATAACCCATAACCCAGAGAAATAAATCTGCTCTGCCCAGTGAGGGCACTAGATGCTTATGTCCACAGAGCTGCCCTGTGGCGTAAGTCTGATCAGTTGTTTGTATGTTTTGGGTCCCCGAGTAAAGGGAAGCCCGCATCTAAACAGACGCTAAGCAAGTGGATAGTCGAGGCTATTTCAATTGCTTATGAGTCGGCCGGTCAGCCCTGACCGTTAAGGGTCCGAGCCCACTCTACTCGGAGTATGGCTGCTTCTACAGCATTGCTATCAGGAGTTTCTCTTCAGGAGGTATGTGATGCGGCAGGCTGGTCCTCACCGCACACCTTCGTGAGATTTTATAACCTGGATGTGGCCTCCACTCCAGGGTCTCGAGTGCTTGTAACATAGTGTGCGCTACGATTTCACACATACATGCACTTGGGATTTTGGCGCCGTGAGTATTGGGTTCCCGCAGCGCGAGTTCCCTTGAAAGGGAACGTCTCAGGTTACGTATGTAACCATGGTTCCCTGAGAGGGAACGAGACGCTGCATCGCTTTGCCATACTCCTGGCATGCCTGTAACCAACTTGTTCAACCTATCAGAAGCTGACATTGTCTGGTTCAGGGGTGCTTTATAGTTTCCTGGTCAATGACGTCACCCGCCTATGACGTCCCGTCACGCCATTGGACTGATTTCACGAGTGCTTCATGACGCAATCACGCAGAGGCGTTCCCGCAGCGCTTGACGCAGTGTCTCGTTCCCTCTCAGGGAACCATGGTTAAATACGTAATCTGAGACGTTTTCTATTTGAATATATTTTAAAATGTAATTCATTCCTGTGATCAAAACTGAATTTTCAGCATCATTACTCCAGTCTTCAGTATCACATGATCCTTCAGAAATCATTCTAATATGCTGATCTGCTGCACAAGAAACATTTCTGATTATTAACAATGTTGAAAACAGATGTGCTGCTTCATATTTGTAACTATGATGCATTTTTTAGGATTATTTGATGAATAGAATAGTTTAAAAGAACAGCATTTATATGAAACAGAAATCGTCTGTAACATTATAAATGCCTTTCCTGTAACATTTGATCAATTTAATATGTCCTTGCTGAAAAAATGTAGTCTCATGCTACATCATTTTGCTTCTCAATTGAATGTATCTTGCTTTACCAATGTTTAGGTGTTTTAATGGAAATCAAGACACACATACTGATGACAAAGATGATTGTGTTCTCCTCATGTTTGATCTCAGCTAGGGCATCTTGTGCGTCAAGGCCATTACTGATGTCACTAAATTCTGTTTCTTTTTTAGGAGATTTTACCAGAACTGTCAAATCCTTGGAGACCTGAGGTTTCTGCACAATGCACTACTGGAGTCTTCTAAAGTCCATTGCTTTTCTAATTCGTTTGGTCTCGCTCTTGTCCTTGTTTTTCTGTCAATCCTTCTGTCTCTGTTACCGCGACAAGCAATGCAAATCAAACACACGCTGGTTTCTATTGTGATTTGATGTATTAAGGCAGCAATTACTGTATAAATCAATGAGTTTGGAATTATACATGAATTTGACACCAAGCGTGTTCGGTCCTCACACAGTGTTTAAACGCAGAACAGTCAGAATTTATCAGCTTTGATCGTTTGCTCTAATGAGACGTTGACATAACAAGTTTGCGTGCCGCACAAGTGCCTCATTTGCCTCATTGAAATTATATTGGCTGATCAATCTGATGGCACTCAGACAGCTGGATGGGAACTGCTGAGTAAATACCGTGAGTCTTTCCAACAGAAAATTTAAAGGCTTGTCTAAATATGACTGATGGCTGAAAGTGATGGAGCAGGATCACTTAAGCCCCGTTTACACCTGGTATTAACATCCGTCTTGAGCGATTCGTTCACAAGGGGTCACCTGAGACCGATTGCTGTTTACATCTGGTATTTACATCTTAAATACATTTCCTGTGTGTGTGAAGCATACCGTGCTTGAGAAGCCTGTTTTGTCCTGTTTGGAAACAGCCGCCTGGTACACAGCCATGCGGTTCTTCAGCGGGATGGGTTCGGAGTGAGCGCTCTTGTCAAGCTCACCTGCCCTGGGTGCTGCAACGCTGCCTGCAGGTGTAAATACATCAACAGACAAAATAAACTAATTAGATTTGTATATTGTCTTAAAGGCCCACTGAAGTGCCTTGAAACACATAGCATTATTCAATGTATTGACTTATTTTCACTGAAACAGAAAGACAGGGCGGCACATATCGAACAGCTCCTCCCCTTTTTTAAAATAGCCAATAGTGTTTAGTTTATATCACAGCTCGTCCAGAGCCACTGAGCCGCAGTTTCCTCTTTATCTCTAATCGTTTCTCCTCCTGATCTCCTCCATATCGCTTTAAAATATAGCTTTCTGTGCAGAATTCAAATGGGTCCGATACGTTTTATGCTCTGCGCCGACTTGATCACATGATCCGCTCTGTGCTATCGTGTCTCTGGACCGACTCGATCACATGATCCGCTCTGTGCTGTCGTGTCTCTGGACCGACTCGATCACATGATCCGCTCTGTGCTGTCGTGTCTCTGGACCGACTCGATCACATGATCCGCTCTGTGCTGTCGTGACTCTGGACCGACTCGATCACATGATCCGTTCTGTGCTGTCGTGTCTCTGGACCGACTCGATCACATGATCCGCTCTGTGCTGTCGTGTCTCTGGACCGACTCGATCACATGATCCGCTCTGTGCTGTCGTGTCTCTGGACCAACTCGATCACATGATCCGCTCTGTGCTATCGTGTCTCTGGACCAACTCGATCACATGATCCGCTCTGTGCTATCATATGTCTGGACCGGAGCTGCGGCGGTTCGTGTGACAATGGAAAGCACATTTACACTGTCTGAATCATTCCCTATCCCCATAGTGCACTATGTGCCATTCACCATGTATTTCCAAGTGATTTCAGCTGCAGCTTCAGCGTCTGTTTATAATGTAGGGGGCAGGGCTTTAGATTCTAGAGAGCATTTGATTGGACAGAAAATCTGATGAGAAGTTGAAGTGCAGAGTGATGTCATCAAAATCATTGATCCATATTGCCGGAAGCGAGAGACGAGAGAATTAAAGGGATAGCGAGATAAGTTTTGAATGCTTATATCTTCTAAATGCAATTTTTGTCATTGTTTTGGAGCACACTAGCTTATAGACAACAGTAAGGCTAACATATTCATACTAAAAGCCAAAAAACTTCCACTTTGATTTCATGGGAACTTTAAGAAAAAAAGAGTGGCGCTTCCCTGTGCAGTAATATTTTTTAAAATCACCACCATAATGTGCTCTGGTTGGTTGCTAAGGCTGTGTTTACACTGGCACAAAAAAATAATTTTTTTTACTCGCATCTAACACAGTTCAGAATTTGTTGCACACATGTATTTTTTCGCATCAGATCTGAGTCGCTTTCAAATGTGGTTTAAATCAGATACATATCCGATATCTGGACATCTGACCTCTAAACGCGTATGTATTCGATTCCCCTTTAAATCCACAAGGCAAGGGCGACACATTTCCCACAAAGATAGCTTTTCAATGTCGTATTATGAAGCACTCAAACTCACAACTAATGTGGGAACTTCATAGTTAAGAAACTGCACACACACAGAAACATTCAACAGCATAGAAACTGGTTTTCGACCTGACTTCTATTTATAAATAAAACAGCTACTGAAAGCTACTTTATATTTCTCAGCAATGAGGTGATAACTTCACTGTTTTTGTAAATAAACTAACAAGCATAGTTACACACAGATGCACAGTGTAAATCACACTTCGCACTCACAGTCTCTCTCTCTCTCTCTCTCTCTCTCTCTCTCTCTCTCTCTCTCTCTCTCTCTCTCTCTCTCTCTCTCTCTCTCTCTCTCTCTCTCTCTCTCTCTCTCTCTCTCTCTCTCTCTCTCTCTCTCTCTCTCTCTCTCGCTAATTCATTTGAATTCATTAAAATAAATGAAATCTTACCACACTACTTTATTTCACTTCAGAATTCTAGATCTAACGAGCCGTAGATAAAATAACAAACGGAAATTACCGCTAATTTTCCGGTCTATATCCGTTTAGTCGAATTTTACCTTTTAGTCAAACATCCATGACAGCTTTTAACTTATCCATGCTGGCAAGTAACATGGGGGAACATGCCTCCTTAACAACAACGTCCATTTACTTTTAAATTGTAACATATTTAGATATAAGTTTAGTATGTGGAGGATGATGATGGATAATGTGTTATTATAGGAAATAAATAGAAACATTGCTAATTTAGTTGTTATAGAATAGTGTAAAATTATTCAAAGAGGCCACCTGGGGTAAGAACTTTCACAGAATGTATAAATGACCCACAGGACAATCCAGATAATAACAGAGCCCAAGACAGAGGCAAACAGGGAAATCCAGGGAGACAAGCAGAAGATCAAAAACATGACACAGAAAAACAGAAATAATGCTCAGAAATGCAGCGTAACACATACAAGACTTTGCAAAGAGTGAGAGAAAACACAGGACTTATATACACAGACATTAAGCTAAAGTCACATAGGTGGATGTAATCACACGATAATGAGTCCAGACAAAGGTTTATGGGAAATGTAGTTTCATGATGGAATGGCAAAGGACTCTGGTGGCAATCATAGGCACTCCGGCTGGCAGGCGTGACAATTTACATATTTAATTGCCCATATTTTAATTGAAGATATGACATAATAGCAACACTATGAATGCAAATGTAATGATTTCACTCAACAAACCAGTAGGTTTTAAAGAAAGCGAAGATGTCTGAAATGTACATCTAATTCATGGAAATACTTAATAATAACCCCATTAATTACAACTCAATTTAAAAATAACACTAGTAACAACATGCCACTTGGGGCCTTCTGTGCCAATTCTGGGGGCGGGGGGGGGGGGGGGGGGGGTGAGGGTGTCATCTTACCCCAAGGGTCTAATTTTATCTTTTTACTTCAAAATTAAAACTAAAACTTTTAACGTGTCCACATATCCCTTGTTAACAAAGACACATTTTTTTATATTCAACATAATACAATTTTTAATAGATCACTATTTTCTTAGGGGCACAAAATTAGATCAATTAACCTCAAAAAGGTTTCAGTTGACTAAATCTCACAAATGTTGATATTCAGATGAAATGACAAAATTAAAAATAGCGTAGCCATTCATCAAAAGAGCTGAGATGAGATTTTGTGTCATTTATGGTCAGGAGAATAAATTAAGATGGGGGGTCATCTTGCCCCAATTTACCCTAATCATGGCCGCCCGACGTGAATCATATAAATAATTTTAGTACGGCAATTAAAAACCAGAGGGTCAACCATGTCGCAGAGTAAAGTAACCACCAACAGAATCATTTTTGGCAGGGATTAATGTAAACACAGATATTGGATACCAGTTGTATCTGTAAAGTGAATGTAAACAGGTGGGACAAAACAAATCGGATATGGTCAAAAGATCTGATCTGTGCATTAAGACTTGCAATGTAAACTCAGCCTAAAGGGTTGACTAGGATATTCTGTTTTTTTACTTACTGGCCCAGGTCAAAAGCTGGCACAGAAACAGCACACCTATCAGGCTGATTAGAAAAATCATTCATGTCTGTAGCACAAAGTGTGAAGGATGAGTTACATGCAAAAGTTCAATATTTAGTGTTAGGTGTTTGTTCAAAATTGCGAATTTCAACAATACTAAAAGCGATGCTTGACTTGGCAAACACTACCAATTTATACCAGGTCATTAGTTCATAAAAGCAAGATTAACTGCAGGGCACATTGAAACGGAGTCACAAGAATGTTCTACGATTTAATCCATGATGAATATATAAATCTCCAGAGCTGTATTACTTTTTGACGTTTTACCCACAGATTTATGAGTCCTCACTTTGTAAAAACAACCCCTAGATTAATGCACCAGTTTTTTTTAGGTGGAACGTGATTCTAAAAACTTCAAGACTGATTACTGCAATCTGGGAGTCAAACAGTGGCTTCATTAAGACTTTAATTGTGTTGCTCATTAAAAAAAGGAGATGAATTGCTTTATCCACAACAAATGACAGTTCACTAATGACTCGACAATAAAATGACAACATTCTGCACTCGACAGCCGGGCTAAATTGAATAATCAGGAATCCTATTCAGTATTCAGCAAAGCACCTTACAAGGAGTTCATATTCCTGGATGCAGAGCAGATACAGTACGTGCCTAATATCACATGTGACCAGAGGTCATGTTTGCAAAGGTCAAATAGATAGTCCTGCATTTAACTGCTTTCATAGCTACGCAGATCGCAATTTTAGCTAAGACAACAGACTATCCGTCAACGCTGTCTCAAAGGCCAGACACCTCAGAGTCGTTCTAGGATGAAGTCATGCTGTATTTCTAACAAGCCTAAACTTAGCCGGAGGTGAGACCTTAATGGGAGACGTTGTGAGGCAGTGGGGAAACTTTCATAACCCGAAGGCTGTCTCATTCCATCCAGGAGCATCACTGAGATCAATTACACCGTCAGCCCATCACTAACCCAACTACACATGTCAAATATGAAAATGTGGCTGCTGTAAAACCTCATTAAGGTAATGAGCTGTTGGCATCTCGAACGGTTTACGCATCAGAACAGAGCATCTAATCCCACCCTCGGTGTTAGCGCGTTTATATTGATGTATAGGCAAAGAAAAATGCACTAATGTGGGTGTACAATTACCCAGTTCCTCTGAAGGACTCAAATTTCAACTGACTAATAGTTGTATAACAGCCTGTCACATGTGATTGAACATGTTTCTGACGTACAGCACAGCTATGCAGTTCTGTTGTGCACTGTAAACCCTAACGTTCAAAATAATTAATTGGTTTGAGTAGAGCCAACTCAAATTAAACAAATTAGTTCAAATTAACTTTTATGAGTATTTAGAACTTTCTTTTTCTTTTATCAAAACTGACATATTTTAAGTAATCTGAATTGTTTAATTATTTTGAGTTTTATGAACTTGTTTCTTTTAATTTAGACAAACTTAAATTTAACCGAAACTGGGCTGGGATTTCTATTTCCCAGCATGCTTTGCCCTGACACTTAAAAGGGACAGTAGTGCCAAAATTAAGTGTTATATTATGTTTTGGTTTTTTTTGTTCAAGATTAACATTAAGTGGGAGATTTAGTAGTGTTTAATGTTTTGTTATGTTAAGCCCTGTTCGGACGGTAATTGTTTCTCATGGGGTCGTAAGGTATTTTCATCATTTACAGGGGCTAGTCTGTGATTTTATTGCCGTCCGAATCCAGAATGTCAGTGTTTTTCTCCCACCACCTGCATAAAAATCCCCAGCCGAATTACCTACTGTTTTTAGACAAACACCATGGACGTGTGGTAATTTAATTGCCGTCCGAATCCACATCTCTGAGTTTTCAAAAAGAGATTGCTTCAAAATTCACAGTTTATATCCTTTTTGACCACTACGGAGCACCGTATCGTTGCGCTTCGCTGTAATTTGGATGCATTTTAAAGATCTAGCCTACACTTTTATTACTGAAATGCTGGAAAGTATTTACAAGAATAATCTTTTATTACCGCTCAAAAGAGAAAGAGAAGAAAAACAAGTAAACATTTGAAATGGGCCGTTATTACGGCAGTAATTAACGTTATATACCTTAAATTAGCAGCATTATGTTTACCTCATGTAAATAAGAGGCTGTATTAACTTATTTCCGCTCATTTCCACGTTTTTAAAATGACATCCTATCTTCCTATTTTTTAAACAGGAGATTTAAATAATTAATAATTTCCTATTATTAAATTAAATATGCATTTATTCTTATTATACCAAGCATATGACATTTTATTTACAGCAGACAATCATGCGACTGACCACGCGAGCAGCGCGTTCCCGGGTTCGTATGATCACAAAACTCGCTCCTCCACCGTGAATAAATCGCCTTCCGAATGCACGAGTTTTATCACTGAGGTGGCATGCAAATTTATTTTTACGGACGTCCACATGAGAAACAATTACCATCCGAATAGGGCTTTAGTTTAGAAGACTTTCTGTTATGTTGGTTTTTTGTAGGGTTACCATCATGATGACGAGTGGCGCATGAGCTTAGTTTGAGAACAGATATATGTTAATTATATTATATTATATTATATTATATTATATAATATATATATATATATATATATATATATATATATATATATATATATATATATATATATATATACATACACACACATACACATACACATACATACATATACAGTATGTATATGTATATATATATGTATTATATTGCTGTCCTCATTCAACAAGTGCCATGCTATGCTAATGCTATCAAAGCATTGTGTAACCATTTAGCAAGGTGGCATTTATTGATTTAGCTAGTTAAAGCTAGTCAAGTTTCCACTACTAAAACTTTGAGATTACATGATTTTTAGGTTAAATGTATAAATTAGTTTACTCAAATATTTCAAGTTCAGAGCAATTAAAATGTATGATTACAAAATGAAAAATCTGCAAGTTCTGCTTACTTAAACTTTAAATTTCTTAACTTAAAAAAGTATTTTTCTTTGGTTTTGCCAACTTATTTGTGTTTGCAGTGTGCTTATTAAAACATTTCCACACTCCTCTATGATAAGCTCTGTAAAAAAACTAGTGAGCCACCTTTCTAGACACACTGATAACCCAATAAGTTGGCAAAACTCAAAATATTTTAGGTAATCAGTTACATCAAATGTTTTAAGTTAAAATTCAAAGTTTTACTAAGCAGAACTTGTAGATTTTAATTTTCTACACATATATTTTAATTGCTCTTAACTCTAATTCATACATTTAACTTAAAATTATCATGTAATCTCAATTTGGGGGAATTTGGCTAGCTTTAACTACCTAATTCAGTAAATGCTAACTTGCTAATTGGTAACACAATGCTTTGATATAGGCATAGCATAGCAATTGCAGAATGAGTATGACAGTATAGAACATTTAACATATATCTGTCCTCAAACTAAGCTCATGCTCCACTCGTCACCATGATGGTAACAAAAAAATGCCACATAACAGAAACTCTTCTAAATTAGCATAGCAGGACATTAAACACTACTAAATCTCACATTTAACATTAATCTTGCACACAAAAAAACATTATATAACACTTAATTTTAGCATTTACTCTCCCTTTTAAGTGTCATGGCAAAGCATGCTGGGAAATAGAAATCCCAAGTTTCAGTTAAATTTAACTTTGTCTAAATTAAAAGAAACAAGTTCATAAAACTCAAAACAATTATCCAATTCAGATTACTTAAAATGTGTCAGTTTGGTGAACTCAAAAGAAAAAGAAAGTTCTAAATACTCATAAAAGTTTATTTGATTGACCTAATTTGCATAATATAAGTTTACACTACTCAAACCAATTAATTATTTTGAGCATTAGGGTTTACAGTGCAGCATTTCTTTCCTTCTTATACAAATTCAGCCTGCATCATGTATCCATACAGAAGACAATCCCATAATGCACTGCAATGAGCTCAGAGAACAAAAAAAATCCAACAAAATGGTGAGAGAACTGTCAATAATTAATTAACACAAAGTTCAAATTAATTATTCAATTATTTTACCCAATATTAGTATCTATTTGTTAAATTAAAATACTCAGTATTTGTGTGTGAATCTGTGTGTGGCAGTTTTGAAACAGAGCTTATATTTGTTTAAAGGGTAGCTTTGATTTTTAAATAGATCGGGCACACTCTCAAATATAGAACACTTCAACATAAAAAGAAGAAAGATCTTTTTCTGAAGATAGCAATTCAAATAAATGTGCTCTGGATGTGTTAGCAAATGCATGAATATGAGATGTGGTATGGGGTTTATTTGTGTTCTGTTATTAGGAAAACCATTCACAGCACTGACAGCAGCATTGTGGGAAATGATTTGGTGTCTTCATTAGAGTGACAGTTTAAGCCAGGAATCTGATCACATGCCAGTAAACCAAACAGGTTCAGGATGAGGATGAGTGCAAGAATCTGTAGCTTGCTTATGCTGGTGAACTATTCATATCAAATGCACACATACAAACACACACACACACACACACACCAAGGCCGTAACCATGTCTTAGACATGGGGGGGGACCAATGCTTTTTTTTCTTTTCTTTTTTTTGCTTGGGGAGTTGGGTTTTATTGCTTTATTTAAAAGAATTCAATTATTAAAGGATTAAAAGGGATTTAAGGAAATAAAGAAAAAGTAGTAAGAACAGTAAAAGTTCCAGTTATCTCCTATTTAAAAATAGTCTTCAATTTCTTTATGCAAAATATCATTTCTAATTTTATTTCTTTTGATTTTGGACTGAAAAATAACCAAGTAATTTTCTTGACAGTTTTTGTGAGACTCACCCAGTTCTAAAACATCCATTATAGAGTGCACTAATGGTTGGCGACTGTCTGCAGTTGCAGTAAAAGCAGCGGGGCCGATCATTGCATAAAATGCTGTACTGCAGCACGATCAGCAAAACGGACTCTTCATTAACTTTTAATGATTTCGTTCCATTTAAATATTTATTTATGACACTGAAGCATTTATTAAATAGGTACATAAAGATGAATAAAACGCTTGTGTCAGGTGGCGTGTTTTGGGTTCACTCCTGTATAAACGTGCTGACAGCCCAGGGTTTTAAATGGTCTGTAGATGAAATATACGCTTTAATGGCTCTGAATACTGTGATGTTTGGTCAGGCATTACTATGCGTTCCTATAAGTTATTCCAGTGTCACATTTATTAATTTCATTTACTTGCTTATTATTTGTCATGCAGCAGAAGCTTTTATCTAAAGCTTAAAGCACACTTATTATCTCCCAAGAGCAACCTGGGTTTAAGTCCTTTGCTCAAGGGCACTATGGAGTTTCATGCATCATCTCTTGTGGGTTCTGAGTCAAGCAGCTTCCAGCCTAATCCTTTAGTATTCTACACAACCTCTTTTTACTTCAGTATTGTGGCATATTTCTGTGAAACAGGATTTTCAACAAGTCAAAACGGAAGGTAGTATTTGATCTTATCTTTCAAGAATTTATGGGATAATGAAAAGTGGGCATTGCCTACCAGAATGGAGTCACGTGGTTAGAAGAGAAGCTGCGTTCACACACTGCCAGTGATTAAATCTCCGGAGAACTCCAATATCTGCACTCCTGCCACAGTCACAGCATCCCTTCGCTGCTCATTTGATTATTACGAAGACAATCTGTCAAGGTTCTGTCACTTCAGTCTGTTTATTCTTGGTTTGGTGACTGAACCCTATTGTCTTGTGATGGTGAGCGTGCGGTTCCGAGTTCGCTCGGGCTCTTCTGTCCATGTGTATGCGGACCCATGAATATGCAAATTAGCCCCGCCTCCACTCACTCACACCAGCTCAGAGATCCACTCGCTCAACTTTACTAGACGACGCTAAACGCTACACGATGGCAAGTGGAAATACCGGTTTAATTCAGCCATATACAGTATGTTTGAACCAGAAACTGATTCAGAAGAAGAAGTGGAAGAGATATTATATAGACTCATTTATAAGTCGTATCAGAATGGTAATGCGTTTTATGTATCGCTCTCAACAACGTCGGGCACATAACGGTAATTCATATGATTAGCCTTTTGCTTGACTACATTATCAAACAGCTAATAATGTGTTGCTAATGTTCCCGTTCGCCATCTCAGTCTGCCTTCTAAAAATCAGCATCCTTAGAAACGCTCTGTGAAAACTTAGAACATCAGTGGAGAAAGGCGGAGGGCCCTATTTTAATGATATGATCGCATGATCTGAAGAGCATGGCACAGGTGCACTTGGGCCGTGTCCGAATCCACTTTTGCTAGTTTAACAACGGAAAAAACAGCCGGCGTGCCAGGAGCATGGTCCAAAAGGGTTGTCCCTAGTCTCTTAATGAGTCATGGGTGTGTTTTGGGCGTAACATGCAATAAACCAACCAATTTGCAAGCGGAAAAACTGAACGCTTCTCCAGAGAGGAATCCTTTTATTTTTAATATTTAAAAATGTTTGTGTGCTGCTGCGCGTCCCTGTGTGTGTAATAAGCAGAGTGTATGCGCGTTGTGTACCCGCCTATAGGTGCATATTACTAACGCACCCTTTAAATAACACAAAAAATACTGCGTCATGGCGCAATGGCGCTTCAATGGCGCAGTCGTTTTCAGTTCCTCAAAATAGCAGACCAGCATGCCCATGGGCAAACAGATGGGCACGAGTGCATTTGCTATTTAAACAACGTAGCGTTGGACGTGAAAATGATAACTGTGTCGGGACTCCCCTGCTTCACAGCAGTAAATGATATGCTAAAGCCCGCCCACAAGTTGACGTAATTGGTTACAAGGTAGTTTGTGACGTAAGAAACACCAGCAATTTCAAAACGAGTTTTTGAGACTGTCTTTTTTCACTGCAGTTTTAAGGAGAAAATACTCAGCAATGGTGTTGACATGAATTTGCACATGGTTTGTCTTAAAACACCACATAGACATATAAACAACATTAAAAACTTGATTTTCACCACAGGGGGTCTTTAATAAAACATATGTAAATATCGATGCTACTAAATATGTTACTAATGTTGTTACTAATATTTACATATTGTTATATTGTTGCATATAAATGGAAATTATTAAAAAGTAATTAAAAGTGGTGCATATAAATGAAACTGATAACTAGATCTCAAATTTAGTTAACTAAAAATCTACTTGCCACAATGACTTTGGTTAAATTGATGTTTAAAAAAAGGTTTTTCCATTTCAAAATAAATGCATAAATATTCAGATGATTCAAGTACTGAAAATATGAACTAATAAAATATTTTGGAGCTATATCATCCAGTCCTATATATAAAATATCCCCATGTTTTGTTTTTGTTTGTTTTTTTTAAGTTTTCCATTTCTAAAGAAGATATTGGTTTAAGTATTAAAAATATGTATAAATAAAACATTTTTGGAGCTATATCATCCACCCCTAAATAAATAAATAAATACATTTAATTTACCTTTTTGGGGATATTTTATATATAGGACTGGGTGATACAGCTAAAAAAGTGTTTTATTTATTCATATTTTCAGTACTTGAATCGGTATCTCAATATTTAGATATTTCTTTTGAAATGGAATATATATATATATATATATATATATATATATATATATATATATATATATATCACCCAGTCCTATATATAAAATATCCCCAAAAAGGTAAAAAGTATCAAAGTATCAAAATAGCTGTAATCGTCCAGCCCTGAAGCCAGAAGACATTCTAAAATGCACAGCAGTCACATGATGCATGACCATGGGTGGTGGTACATAACATCACCGGGTAAAGAGTAGTCTATTTTAGCCGTGCTGCCGTGGAGGGGTGGGGTACGCTGGTGTAAACCCATCAACCTGTCAAGAAGGATGAGCAACCACAGACATCCACCACCCCAAAATAAGCCTAGTAACAGCTACTCTTGCGCTTCAGAAGCATTTAAAATGCGGCTCTGTGTTAGAGAAGATGATGGAACATCCTTGTTCTTCATATTTAGGACAGCACTCTATATGGCATGCTTAGCTTACTATCGAGCTAGTGCTGTTTGAAAGCTTTCACCCTGGGATCGTACGAATCCTCACGCTTTAAACGTGTCAACAATCCGGGGCTATCTTGTAATGAGTTATGTACAGTCCAGAGCTCACATGACAGGAAAGTGAAGTAATCTAGGCGCCAAGTCGCCGCAAAAATAAATCTAACTTATTTTAAACCAGGGTGACTGGTGGGGTCAGGTTTCTGAGGGAGAGCTGAAGAGAGTTAGAAGATCCACTCAAATGGAAGGGTTTTATCAAAGTGCAACAATATAGTGTTTATATACTAATGAACTACATATATTTCAGTGCTGGTGATTCTACCTTGCTTATACTTTAAAGCAGGCAAACTGCAATCAAGCTACACATTTGGAAAAAAATAGTTCACTACACTACAATTGTAGAGCAATCAGTGCATTTACCTGCCACAAAACCAACAAGGATCTCAGTTAGGTGTTTGAACATAAATTTAGGGCATGTTTACATGACAACGATGTACTAAAAACGGAAAAGTTTTTCCTTTTGCGCTTTTTGCGCACAGACGACAACGTTGTCAAAATCCAAGAAAACGACTAAAAACACTGTATTATTCATGGCAGGCCAGTAGTTGGTGATGTAACTTTGTAAAGAAAAACTCCAAGCCTATAGACTGAACACGTAATACGCATGATGTCACCATTTTCACGAATTATTAGCATTTTTTACACATAGACAATAACAGTGTCGCTTCCAAAAACTTGCACTTTGAAACCCATTTTCAAAAGTTTGCGTTTTCAGGCCCCCAAAACGCAGTTGTCGTATAAATGAACGGACAAAACGCATACAAAGGGGTTTTCTGTTTTTAGTTGTGTCGTGTAAACGGCCCCTTAGACTAAATACAACTAATAAAACCAACAAAAAAACTTTAACCGAGGCAAAAACACTGATAAGAAGCACCAAAACTTAAATAAATGCATGGTTGCAAGTTAAAAATTCTAATTTATTGTTTTAATTAAACCTTTTATGTTGCAAACATTATTTTGTAGAGTTCTGTTGACATGATGTTGATCAATGCATCAACTTAATATCGTCTGTAATTTAAACTCAAATTTCTGTGTTAATTGGCTTTTTTTTTTTTTTTTAATTAGGTTGTAGTAACTTAATGAAATTGTCTTGATAACTTTGGAAATTAGGCAGTGGATTTCTAGTTCCCAGCATGCTTTGCATTGGACTGGATAAGGAGAATAAATGTTGAAATTGTGTTAATTTATTTGTTTTTAGTGAAGGGAAAACACGGTTAGTGTTTAATGCTGTTATGTTTGACATTCAAAAGAGTTTCTGTAATGTTGAAGTTTTTGTGGTTACCATTGTGCTGAAGAGATACATGAAGGTAAACACTACATTGACTCTATAATCAATGACTGTGCTAATATCTTATTTGTTCATTAATATACATGTTAAATAAGTTATGTTAGCATGTGCTATGATAGCTGTTGATTTGAACTGAAATAGATAAGATTAATTGGTTCCAGGGCTACAACTGGTAGTTGGAGTGACCTCATTTTTTGGAGTAATCAACTTAAAAATGTGTGTTTATGCTACAAATTATTAAAGGGAGGGTCTAATGCTATTTCATGCATTCTGACTTATTTACACTGTTAAAGAGTTGATTCTCATGTTAAACATGGACAAAATTTCAAAAAAATGAGTTTGACGTATGACATAGTATTTCTATGCCAAATAGACTTCTTCAGGATTCGTATAAGTTTCAGAAAGTTTTTTTCGAGTATGGCCCTTTATAAAGTCATAAGGGTGGAATTGCTTGTATGGCCCTTCTCCCGGATGAGCGTGCGCACATCAACCAGAGCAAGAGCGAGAACACGCCCATCAACGTTCGGTTACGGAAGCCGTCGGCAGCGCTGTCATTTTGTTTTTAGACCACGAAATCAACATTGTCACTAAAGAAGTGTGTTTCTGGTTGTGAGGGAAAGATAACCTTGTTCAGCTTCCCAAATAACCCAGTGTTAAGGAGTGGATGCATTTTTCCGGAGCAGCAACGGAGTTCCGCAGGCGGTGAGTGAAACTGCATCAAATGTCTGTGTTTTGTTGGCAATCGGCGCGTAAGTGCATATAATGTCAACAACACGAACGTATAGTGAATTGAAAGTTATCCAGGGAGTGTGTGTGTGTGCTCAAGATTCTTTAGCTCCGCCCACTGCACGCCTCCATGAGCTCGGCTGTTTTCGTAAAGAATCGGTACAGCGTATCTGTCTTTTATAAATATGATAAAACTAAAGACTCTTGGGAGATATGAAGGATGCAATACTGCTCTATAGGTACTCAAGATTAACATGAGACTGGCAGAAACTGTGTGTGTTATGCCCCCTTTAAGTTCCTCTAACTCAATGTAGCTTGTTGGTTGAACGTAAATTCACTCAAAGTTGATATAACTCAAAAAAAATTATGCAAACTGTTGCGTTAATTGTTTTTGTTGAGCCAACACATTATTTTTTAGAGTGTACTGTAAATGTTTTGCCACTAAAAAGCTTTAAAATTCAGTTTCGACCAAGCGGCAACCTTCCGGTCTCTCTCTTGAATCCAACACGGAAGTGACTTAAACTGCAATTCATCGACTGGCCGCTAGAGACAGGCTCCAAAAGGGAGTCATTCCCATATACCCCCCCCCCCCCCCCCATGTTAAAATGCCCAACTTTACAGAAGAAAAAATGTTTACAGCCTGGTACAAAAAGTACTTTTGGTCTATATAGCTAAGTTTGCCTGTGAGAGGGGTGAATTTTTTTATAACTCATCCATTTCAATTATATTAAGCCATAAAGTTCAGCATAATTAAGGGCGTGGCCACTTGAGTGACAGGTGGATTGCCACTATGGTCGAGCTAGGTGGGTGTGGTTTCAGCAACCGCCCACTTTGGGCTTCAAAAATGCACTTCAGAAACCTACGGGTGACGTCACGGACACTACGTCCATTGTTTTATACAGTCTATGGTTTCAACAAATAAATGAGTGAATCTTCTGTAGTTCTTCTATTGTTGCTTTCTTAAATGTATCATTTACAGTATACGAGTCTACAAATAAACCAATTCACAAAAATGAATCACATCTCAATGCGTCTTACGAGAGGAACAACATTTTAAGTATTATCTCAGCTTGCTTGGTTATGAAACTGCACATGCAATACAACGTGACAAATAACAGCTATTCAGAGATTATGCTACACTTTTACAAGAAAAGTAGCCTGTTACTACAAAGGTCAGCATTAAATCAAAATTAACCAAATAAACTTATAACCACATATTCCTGGTCTTATAGATTAATTGGTAATAATAAAAAGTCTATGCAATCCTCCTGCATTTCTAAAACAACTTTCCTTCATGGCTGACGTCACAAATCCCTCCAAACACCTCATAACACACACTTTTTCTCATTCAGTCTATTCCTGACACAAGGCCCACCCTACATTTTTCTTTGTTGAATATCCAAATACATCACATTATAAAAGTAAAAAGCATTATGAACGACATTTGACCTCTTAATTAGCTAGTCCGACACTGATACTTGCGTAAATATTCTGTTGAAGTTTGTAATTTTAATATATTGTTGTTTTGCTGTAGCAGTTATTTAAATGACACTGTTAAAAAAAGCTGCTACCTTTTCAATGTTGAAGTTATTTCAACTTAATTACATTAAACTGACTTAAAAAATGAGTTGAATCTTATATTTTACAAAAAAAGTTGAAAATTGCTTCACTTATTTTAAAGAGTTAAAGCAATGTAAAAACATTGTCATAACTTATTGATCATATAATTTTTTACAGTGATATGTGTACATTAACAAACACAAAGTGTTACCATGATATTTTAATGCCTCTAAGTATAAAGCAAGAGCTTGTGACACCTCACTGAACACCTCAAAATGCCTTCTCATAAAAAACAATCCCTATTTCAGTGTTTGTCACGTAGAAAAACTTTTTGAGTGAGTGAAATTAAATTTGCACGAAGTCAATTTTGTTATTTGTCGCAGAAAGAGTGAAGTTAAAAGAGAGAGAAAACAAATTTACAGGCAATTTCGGGACAGTGACAGAATTGATCAGGTGAAAAAGAGACAAACAACTTCTTAATGAGAACCTTGTGTTTTCGGTCATTAAGACAGAGCCTAGAGTCTGACATCAGTCTGGAGGAAGATTGCTGGCGGTTCAAGCAAAGCAGGTTTATGGCCTGTAAACAGCTCAATATGGAATTTCACAGCAAAATTAAAAAGCTTACATTACCAAACACTACAGAAACTGCCCTAGCAAAACTCACTGACATGATGATAGAGTGTACTGAGCGGTATCCAGGGTGTTGCTAAGGGGTGTTTACTCTCAAGACTTATATTCTGAGGCCAGTGTCATAAATATAGCTATTATGTTAAGACTGTGTCTTAAAGGAATAGTTCACTCAAAAATAAAAATTCTGTCATCATTTACTCACCCTGAAGTTGTTTCAAACCTGTATGAATTTCTTTCTTCTGCTGAACTGCTATGGAAGTCAGTGGGGACCAGAAACCAACATTCTTTTGTGTTCGCAGAAGAAAGAAATTCATACAGGTTTGGAACAACTTCAGGGTGGGTAAATAACCGAATTTTCATTTTTGGGTGAACTATCCCTTTAAGAACAAGTATGGTCAACTATCAGTTAGCCAAGGGGAAAACAGTATTACTTTTCAGTATCAAATTAGACCCATCTACGTTTTTATGTAACTGGCTTAAAGTTATGAACAGTCTTAAAGGGAAATTGATGACTAACTTGTAAGACTAGGCTAAGCAGTTTATGGCCCCTGCGGGTCTGTAGTAATGGCTCAATGCAAGTCTGTGGGACTCTGTGGTCTATTTTATCATCCACCAGGTGAAAATCAGATTATTGTAAAAGAAACAGCACATCTCTCCTCAACAAACCGCAGGAATTCAATGCCCAGGACACAAACAAGCTAGAGGAGAAATTCGGCTTAATTTATAATACTTATGCTTAGGGGTTTGTTAGCAAATACCACTAATAACGCCTAACAAACTTATTCGAATATACGCAATATATACAAAAAACAAACTGCTGTTTATTTACAGTATTTAAAAAAAAAAGCAGAAAAACAACTTTTTCCACTTCTTAAGATCATTTTATCAAACAATAATTTATTTTAATAGTTCTTGAATGCCTGACAACTGGTATAATAATAATAATAATAATAATAATAATAATATTAAATATATCACATATAAATTATAATATATAAAAGTACATCTTAATAAAATAATAAAAAATAAATAAATAAAAAATAACAATAGCCACAATAATGGTAACAATAATAACGATGCTGATAATGAATAATATATAAAAAATAAATAATAATAGTAATAATAACGATAATAGCAATAATGATAATAATAATAATAATAATTATTATTATTATTAAATTACATACAGTATAAATTAATAACAATATACAAAAAAACACTACCAAAAATATATAATTAGGACCAATTATTCTGAGGAGGCTCTTCTTCAAGTTCTTAAACAATCATTAACAGAATCGCTCTACTCTCATTTCTGTAAACACCTGCAAATCTTCTACTTCTAATGACAAAGCAAGCAGTATTTACCAGAGTAATGTCTCTTCCAATCACTAACAACGCCTGCAAAACCCCTTGTAAAGACATCTTTTCCAGCACATTTCCTTTAAAATACAATTAGAAGTCAAGACAATTCACCTTTATATATAGCGCTTTATACAATACAGATTGCTTCAAAGCAGCTTTACAGTGATAACAGGAAAATGATTCAATGATGCAAAAAGAGTTCATTTTGGCTGTACAGCAGCTCTAACAAGCTGAACGTTCCCTTATTATCCATTTCACAGATCAATCCGTCCAGGCAGCGTCACACTCACCAACTGTGTGTCAGTCTGGAGGAAGAGGAGGGTTAGAGATCCACAGATTGGGCCTGTAGTTTCCTGCCTGTCCTGCAGGTCGTCAGACTCGCCAGCAGTCTGGCTTGCTTAGTTCTCCTGAGGCTGGTGGAGGCCAGCTCCAGCGGCACCCGTAAATGTAACGTGTATCCAGCGAGCCTTCGGGAACAGCTGCTTTTATTTCAGACCATCTTCTTCTCTCCCCTCCCCTCGGCTAAACCCTGCGCACTGCCAGCAGGGCTTTTTTTGGAGGCCTTCATGCTTTTCGTGTCATGCTGGGAAGCAACAGTGCTATGCACTGTGCGCCTCTGTGCTTCTTTCTCGACTTATAGGTATAATAATTATTTTGTGTTCTGTCATTAAAATCAACAAGCTGCATTATGGGATTATTACATCTGCATGTGATCTGATGCTGTTTTTCATTGGTTTCATTGGCTCATCTAAAGCTGGAGTCCACTGACTCAAAACTATTTTTTTTGTTTTGTCTAAATATGGAACAGAGGTGACAGACTAAACGACTGCTGTTGACACTGACACTCACAAAGAGTAATGACCCAGACCCCCAAGACCCAGATTTTCCCAGATTTAAGGTTTTTAAATATTTCCATGACTTTTCCAGGCCTAAAAATACCAGTTTTGAAATCCCTGATACAAGGGCGTAGTTTTGATTTGAACATTGGGGGTGTTGAAATGTGTTCACGTTTAGCGGGGCATGCTCCCTCGTGAGATTTATATGTTTGCTTGTTTGTTCGTTAATTTATTTATTTTTGCAAAATGGTCTTTTGTGGTATCATCCACATGCAAAGTTAGTTGATAACATAACTACAAAAGTAATAGCCTAGTTAACAATTACTTATTTGCATAGGATATACACCGATCAGGCATAACATTATGACCGATGACAGGTGAAGTGAATAACACTGATTATCTCTTCATCACGGCACCTGTTAGTGGGTGGGATATATTAGGCAACAAGTGTACATTTTGTCCTCAAAGTTGATGTATTAGAAGCAGGCAAAATGGGCAAGAGTAAGGATTTGAGCGAGTTTGACAAGGGCCAAATTGTGATGGCTAGACGACTGGGTCAGAGCATCTCCAAAACTGCAGCTCTTGTGGGGTGTTCCCGGTCTGCAGTGGTCAGTATCTATCAAAAGTGGTCTAAGAAAGGAACAGTGGTGAACCGGCGACAGGGTCAAGGCTCAATGATGCACGTGGGGAGCAAAGGCTGGTCCATGTGGTCCGATCAAACAGACGAGCTACTGTAGCTCAAATTGCTCAAGAAGTTAATGCTCGTTCTGATAGAAAGGTGTCAGAATACACAGTGCATCGCAGTTTGTTGTGTATGGGGCTGCATAGCCGCAGACCAGTCATGGTGCCCATGCTGACCCCTGTCCACCGCCGAAAACGCCAACAGTGAGCACGTGAGCATCAGAACTGGACCACAGAGCAATGGAAGAAGGTGACCTGGTCTGATGAATCACGTTTTCTTTTACATCACGTGGATGGCCGGGTGCGTCGCTTACCTGGGGAACACATGGCACCAGGATGCACTATGGGAAGAAGGCAAGCCGGCGGAGGCAGTGTGATGCTTTGGGCAATGTTCTGCTAGGAAACCTTGGGTCCTGCCATCCATGTGGATGTTACTTTGACATGTACCACCTACCTAAGCATTGTTGCAGACCATGTACACCCTTTCATGGAAACGGTATTCCCTGGTGGCTGTGGCCTCTTTCAGCAAGATAATGTACCCTGCCACAAACCAAAAATGGTTCAGGAATGGTTTGAGGAGCACAACAATGAGTTTGAGGTGTTGACTTGGCCTCCAAATTCCCCAGATCTCAATCCAATCGAGCATCTGTGGGATGTGCTGAACAAACAAGTCCAATCCATGGAGGCCCCACCTCGCAACTTACAGGACTTAAAGGATCTGCTGCTAACATCTTGGTGCCAGATACCACAGCACACCTTTAGGGGTCTAGTGGAGTCCATGCCTCGACGGGTCATAATGTTATGCCTGATCTGTATATCTATGATATTTATATTATTTGAGCACCTAAAAACCTTATCAGTTTGACAGAATTTTACTTAAACTTAAAAATGTATTCTTGGAATATCTAAAAGCCAGTTTTTCCTAATATCTGTCATTATTAGCAGAACACATTTTACACATGGGGCAAACCAATTGTTTCAATAATTCAAGAAGGTCCAGACTTTAAAGCTATTACTAACTATTTTTTTATAGCATTTGTTATGAAAAATAGTAGCCTAGACATAGAAACTACAGCTACAACATCCCACAGTTGTAATATAAATCATTAGTGAATAATCTATTCCCTTAACAGATTATCTATTATAAATTCTACAAGTTAGTCAAAATTAACCACAATAAACACAGTACAACGTGATAAATTCTAGTAAAGGTGGTCATGAGTAGCTTAAAAAGCTTTCTAATTTCTGTTGGTGCAGGATGATGTTTTCTCCTCTTTTCAGTCTTTTTAGTTTATGTGGCTGTTTTAGATCACGTTTGACTTTCTCCATAGTGTTTTAAAGTGGTAAATTCTCAATAGAATTCAAATGGGTTGCATATTTTATCCTCAGCGTCGCGATAGGAACGGCTCGCGCAAATCTTATCACACTTTTGGAGCGCGCTGAACGCGCACAAAGTAGGCAATACAGTGATTCGTGTGCCACTCATGCACAATTAAATAAACCGAGCTTCAGTCATATTACGAGGATAATTGATCCGTTCAGTTTGTATGGGAACTTACGCTCCGAAAGCGCGATGTATGTATGTAATTAATTAATAGCCTGATTCTATTTATGTTTCCATTAACCATGGTATAAATATTTTTTATACCAAGCTACAAGCTACACCCCTGCCCTGATATTTACAGGGCTTTTTTTCAGGATCATGGGAACCTATTTGGGCAGGACATCAATGGGAAGCTCATCGAAATCTCCGGAGTGCTGCATAACCGTAAACATTTGTACTATAATGGATTCACTTCAATAATACTTTCAGTTATACAAACAGTTCTGCCTCCACTTTCTTGTTTCATTAGTCACTTAAGTGCAGGAGGAAAAATGCCTATGCATAACAATTAGGTTCTGTGATATGTGGCTTTATGCTTGCTGAAGAAAATTGGTTTGGATCAGATTCGAGCAGCAGCTTGCCAGTTCTTCAGAGAAAGATCTCATTGATCACTGCCAAAGCAACACTGAATATGGGTGATGTTGTTGAGATTTGGTAGGACCAACATTTTCAAATTTGGCAGACAATTTTATCCTAAGCGACTGGAAATCAAGCCCATGACCTTGGCATTGCTAGCGTCATGCTCTACCGTCTGAGCTATAGGAATTTGATGAACTGCCAGGCCTTCATCTGAGCCCTCAGATTAAAAGTCTCATGCTCTAGTTCAAAAATGGGAAAAAGCATTTTTTTTAATCAAATGCTCTCTAGAATCTGAAGCCCTGCCCCCTACATTATAAATAGAGACTGAAGCTGCGGCTGAAATCGGTCACTTGTTCACACATTTACTATGTTCTACATGGTGAATGGCACATAGTGCACTATATAGGGGATAGGGAACAATTCAGACAGTGTAAATATGCTTTCCATTGGGGCAAATGAAGTCTGGTTTCACGTTAGTGTCACGTGAATCCCCGCAGCTTCGGTACAGAGACACAATAGCACAGAGCAGATTATATGATGGAGTCGGCACAGACCAGAAAACGTATCGGACCCGAACAGAACATTCTTCCTGCACAGAATGCTGTATTTTAGAGTAATATGGAGGAGATTAGGAGGAGAAACGGTTAGAGATTAGGAGGAAACCGCAGCATTACCGAGCTCAACGGCTCTGGCCGAGCTGTGATATAAACTAAACGCTATTGGCTATTTTTAAAAAGGGGAGGAGCTGTTCAATATGTGTCGCCCTGTCTTCCTGTTTCAGTGGAAATTACATCAACACATTGAATAATGCTGAGCATTTCAAGGCACTTCAGTGGGGCTTTAATGTAGTTCCATGTGCAAATTTTCAGTGGTCAAAAACCAATGAAACTTTGGTTGATTTGACATGGAATGACCCATGAGACATGCTTGATGAGATTTGGTAGAGCCAAACATATCGAATTTGGCAGACAATTTTATGACTGGAAATCAAACCCATGACCTTGGCATGGCTAGCGCCATGCTTTACCGTCTGAGCTATAAGAACTCAATGAACTGCCAGGCCTTCATCTGAACCCTCAGATTAAATTATGCTCTACCGACTGAGCTGAGAGATGCACTAAAAATTTGAGATGCTCTCCTACAAGTCAATAACATCAAACAGACCTGCTAAAAGCAGCCCCCAAAAAATCGTGCACACAGTCAAATGTCAAGCATGAAACAGGGCTCTGTGGGTCAGAGTTCTGAAGGGGCTGAAGACGAGGGGGGAAAGTTCTGCAAATCAGGTCAGTGATGTAATAGAGAGGCTGCAGGAACTCAAACGGCACAGCAGACACCGGAGACACACAGAGACGGTGAGGGACAGATGTGGGGGGCAGATATATGAGAGACCCTGTCTCTCTGCTCCCAGCAGGGCGCCAGGGCGCCTGAACAGCCCACCCTAGCCAAAAGAAACAAGAGTGATCCAGCATTGGGGAGCAACTCATTAAAATTAGTGATGCAACTACCTAATTTTCAAATTATATACAAATGAGTTAAATGTAACTATAAAATAACACTGTCCAATGTCTTTTTTTTTTCAACTCGACTGGCAAATACATAAAGAAAAGCATTTGGCAAAAAGATAAAGAAAAGCATTAGGGTCAACTCAACCAGAGATCAACAGCTAAAAAATGGTCGAAACATGGTTGTTATAACATGGAATGACCCACTGTGCAAATGCTTAATACATTTTATTTTAATTTTGCATTTAAAAATTATTTATTTATTTAACGAATGGTTGTTTTGACATGGAATGACCCAATGTGCAAATGCTTAATAAATGTTATTTTAATTTTGCATTATTTTTTTTTTTTTTACCTAAAGGTTGCTCTGACATGGAATGACCCAATGTGCAAATGTCATATACTGCTCCGAGACAAGGTTGAGGATCCAAATGCAGTATTTATTGGGGTAATCCACAATAGAAGTCCAAAAACAGGCAAAGGTCAAAACACAGATTAACAATCCAAACATATATCAGGGCAGGAACACAGGCAGACAGGGCGAATCCAGGAAACGGGTAACAGGGTCAAAACCAGGGAACAGAAAAACAATGAAGCGCTCAGAAATACAGTGAAGACACGTACAAGACTTAGCAATGAGTGACAGAATTGACCAGGCTTTTATAGGGTGAGCTAACAAGGTTAATGAGACACAGGTGGAAACAATCATGGATGTTGAACCGGGGCAATGAACTATGGAAGTGGAGTCTTTGACAGAGTGATAAAAGTCCAGGCTGAAGTGCCCTTCACTTATATATATACACTATATTGCCAAAAGTTTTGGGACACCTGCCTTTACATGCACATGAACTTTAATGACATCCCATTCTTAATCCGTAGGGTTTAATATGGAGTTGGCCCACCCTTTGCAGCTATAACAGCTTTAACTCTTCTGGGAAGGCTTTCCACAAGGTTTAGGAGTGTGTTTATGGGAATTTTTGACCATTCTCTAGAAGCGCATTTGTGAGGTCAGGCACTGATGTTGGACGAGAAGGTCTGGCTCGCAGTCTCCGCTCTAATTCATCCCAAATGTGTTCTATCAGGTTGAGGTCAGGACTCTGTGCAGGCCAGTCAAGTTCCTCCACACCAAACTCGCTCATTCATGTCTTTATGGACCTTGTTTTGTGCACTGATGTGCAGTCATTTTGGAACAGGAAGGGCCATCCCCAAACTGTTCCCACAAAGTTGGGAGCATGAAATTGTCCAAAATGTCTTGGTATGCTGAAGCATTAAGAGTTCCTTTCACTGGAACTAAGGGGCCAAGCCCAACCCCTGAAAAACAACCCCACACCATAATCCCCCCTCCACCAAACTTTACACTTGGCACAATGCAGTCAGGCAAGTACCGTTCTCCTGGCAACCGCCAAACCCAGACTCGTCCATCTGATTGCCAGACAGAGAAGCGCGATTGGTCACTCCAGAGAACACGTCTCCACTGCTCTAGAGTCCAGTGGCGGCGTGCTTTACACCACTGCATCCGACGCTTTGCATTGCACTTGGTGATGTAAGGCTTGGATGCAGCTGCTTGGCCATGGAAACCCATTCCATGAAGCTCTCTGCGCACTGTTCTTGAGCTTATCTGAAGGCCACACGAAGTTTGGAGGTCTGTAGTTATTGACTCTGCAGAAAAGTTGGCGACTTCTGCGCACTGTGCGCCTCAGCATGCGCTGACCCCGCTCTGTGATTTTACGTGGCCTACCACTTCGTGGCTGAGCTGCTGTTGTTCCCAATTGCTTCCACTTTGTTATAATACCACTAACAGTTGACCGTGGAATATTTAGTAGTGAGGAAATTTCACGAACTGACTTATTGCACAGGTGGTAACCTTTCACGGTACCATGCTTGAATTCACTGAGCTCCTGAGAGCGACCCATTCTTTCACAAATGTTTGTAGAAGCGTCTGCATACCTAGTGCAATACTTTTGTCAATATAGTGTACTATATACACTATATATACACTATATATATATAATTGATATATAAATATAATATTTAAATTTTGCATTTAAAAAGTTATTTATTCATTTTTTTTATTTATTTTAATGCAAGGTTGTTCTGACATGGAATGACCCAATGTGCAAATGCTTTATTAAATTTTATTAAATGTTATTTAAATTTTGCAGTCCGTAAGTTTTATCTCTTTATCGCCATCACTGTTTGAACCCTGAAATTGCAGTTATTTGCGGAATTATCATCTTTACGTGGGTTGTGCACTAGGAGGCATTCCTAGTCCCCCATACTCCTGGGCTTCTGTTCTTCTGTGAGCAAAAGGTTTATGTTCAATTTAAAATAAACACTGAAGTCCTCCAAGGCCATTTTACTACAGGTAATAGCTTTGAGTTGCAAGATGGCACCTATTTAATAATAATTCTAATTCGTGTTGGTAGAAAAATATAGAGCATGCAGAGTGATATGAGAAACAAGAAAGCAGCATCAGCATGTTCCTATAGCATCCGATCAAATAGGAAACAAGTGTTCCAGAGAGCATTGTAATAAAATTGATTTTGACAGAGGGAGCAACTCCAAAGTACACTTCAAGTAGCTCTATATCCCACAATTCCACTTGATTATGACATCACAGCAGATCGCGCTTAACTGTAGTGTATGATATATTAATTATTTTGAGAATTAATCACATAATATTGTATAATATATTAATTATGTTGAGATTTAATTGCATAATACATTATGTTCACATTTAAAGTTTATACTATTGATATTTTGAGGATTTTATATATTTTCA